>OY811981.1:4062316-4598512 GCA_963681505.1 Eunapius fragilis | reverse complement strand
AAGGAAGATAGGAAGAGGAGGAGAAGGAGGTAGAGAAGAGGGAGAAGAAGGTGGGGAGTGGATGCAACGGGAAGAAGAATGGGAGGAGGGAAGGATGCAACGGGTAGGAAGATAGAAGTAGGAGGATGAGGAGGAGGAGGGGAGGTTTGGATGCAATCAAAAAAAGGAGGGGAGGGGTAGGTGTAATAAGAAGGAAGGTAGGAGGGAAAATGAGAGGGAGTAAGAGGAGGAGAAGGGGAGGTGAGGAGGAGGGAGAAGGAGGAAGGAGGAGGAGGATGGGTGGATGAAGGAAGATAGGAAGAGGAGGAGAAGGACGTAGAGGAGGGGGAGGAGAAGTTGGGCGTAAATGCAACGGGAAAAAGAAAGGAGGAGGGGAGGATGCAACAGGTAGGAACGTAGAAGTAGGAGGAGGAGGGGGAGGTGTGGATGCAATCAAAAGAAAGGAGGAGGGGTGTTATGTGTAATAGGAGGGAAGGTAGGAGGGAAAATGAGAGGGAGTAAAAGAAGGAGGAGGAGGGGAGGAGGAGGAGGATGGGTGGATGAAGGAAGATAGGAAGAGGAGGAGGGGGGGAGGTAAGAAAGAAAGAAGGGCAGTGAATATGAATGGTCTAGAGTGATATGCCATACTAAGTAAAGGTACTGCAGTTTGTGTACCAGATAACTGACTGTCGCAAGCAAGTCATCTGGTCCCCAGACTAGTGTAGAGGGTGAAGAAGGGGCCCCATGATTAGAAGGCATGGTACGTGCATGCTTACATGTACATGCCACAAACTGAGCAGATATAGAAAAAGGGTGCACAATATAAACTCCATGAATATTCACAGATCCAGCATAAGCGATACATGTGAATGTACGATACTGTTTTATGTTGAAACGTAGCGTACGAGGTACGATCGCTTATATACGATCAAAGCGGAGTTAATTACCTAACTTCAAATTTAAAGGGCGTGCCATTACATAATGGCATATTGGAATAGGGTGAGTGGCGCGAAATGTCGAATTACTTTGAAAATCCATATCTCCGTAACGGATAAGAAAAAACGCAACGATCTGCAGAAATCAATAGCTACAGGACCCTTCTATGTACACTCCAAATTTGACATGTTATCGTCACTCGTATCTGGAGAAATGTGGAATGTTAACCCATTGGGTTAGAGACCTTTATAACCATGGCATGGAACATATCTAGAGCACCAAATTCGGTTTGCACAGAGAGAACTGATGTGTGAACAAGAGTACGAAATTTGAAAAGAAAATATGAAACCGTTGTGAAGATATGTTGCTTTTTGTAACGTACAATTTTTATAGTGATAAAATTAAAACTCCAGAAGGGTGATTTTGCTGGACACCGTCCCATATATATTTATTAATAATTTTAGGTCTCTAACCTGCACTAAATGTAGTTCAGTTGTTACTTTGGCCATAGTGAAGTTGTTTTTCTAAAAATGCCTTTGTGTAATCAAAAGAAGTGCAAGCTAAGCAACGAGCGGAAGCAAGACGAGAACAAAGCTAAAGCCCTAGCGCTCTACATGGCCAATCCCGAATAGAAGAAGGCCTCTGTATGTGACAACTACAAAGCCGATCCCGAAAAGAAGAAGGCCTCTGTATGTGACAACTACAACGCAGATCTTGAATCTAAGCGATCTGAAAAGGCGGAGATATGAAGAGGACCTCGAGGAGAACCGTCCTGCTAAAAGGCGGTGGCGATATGAAGAGGACCTCGAGGAGAACCGTGCTGCTAAAAGGCGGCTTTATGAAGAAGACCTCGAGGAGAACCGTGCTGCTAAAAGGCGGCGATATGTAGAGGACCTCGAGGGAAACCGCGTTGCACCTGCTAACAGGCAGAAATACGAGGACAATTCAGCTGCCATTAAAGCATCTAAAAGGAGTCGGTATTGGAATGACCCCGCTGTCCGATTGGCTAAATGTGCTTCCGAGAGGACGCGGTACCGCAGGGGTCACAGAACTACCACTACCACCCAAAGGTATGTTATGGCATGTTGTATTAATTAACATTAAAAAGCTGTGCATGCAACATTTGTACAGTATAGTCGGGCGGCTAGTCTCGTCCCCAGACCCAACGGACGCAGCAGCGGATGGATTACATCAACGCTACGCGTCAGTAGGGTCTGGAGAAATAGACCCTTCCCTTTAACGGCGTAAGGAATGCAATTATTCTTAAACGCGTCACTTCCGGAGTTCTTCCTGTGTAGAATCATGACGGGAGACGTATGTGTCGTGTGTAAAATGACTCGTAAGTTGGACAAGAGTGTATCTAGGTCGCCGCCACAGTACTAGTGGCCACACTACATGTAACTGCATGTACAGGAACTTCCATTTCAGATGGGCTTCGAACCCCAAGTGAATCCTGACCACTGTTCCCTTCAGGAATGACATTTACATCCGCACTTAATCCAACTGGATACAGGTCAAGGGGATCGCTTTGTCCATCCAAAGGAAAGTGACGGCTGCACACGCGATGGTAAGCTTTAATATCCTTCTCTACAAGGCGAAGCGATCGAATCCAACGTGCCCTCAGACCCTACTGACGCGTAGCGGTGATGTAATCCATCCGCAGCTGCGTCCGTTGGGTCTGGGGACGAGACTATCGGGCGGCCCTACTACCGCGTTTCGATCTACACTGAGCCATGTAGTTCACTTCCTGAGTTCCCACACTATCCATCTATACGCAAGTCGGCTACACCTCCATGTTTAGATGGGAGCATTTTTACTGGATCAAATTTAACCAATAGATTTTTAGCACAACTGATACACAGAAACCCCTTCCCTCCCTGTCATTTATATGATGGAATTGGACCAATAGAATTATAGCACAGTCTACACACGTGTTAAGGCTTTGCAAGGTGTAAAAGTCATTCACCCGCTGAATAGTGCACCTATATTTAGCACACTCAAAATATAACAGCTCATGCCTGAGTAATGGGCTAAAAATAGGCCTATTTCAATTTTCCAGTAAAATTTCTGTCACTCTTGTTTCCATGCTTTTTACACCACCATTGGTCAATCCTATATACCAACAACTCTCTCGTTAGAGAATGTTTTTATATACTTGTATAATTTCAGTTGCAAGGGCTGAGAACTATAGGTGAAATGAAAATAACTGTAACCATATCCTTCTCCCACCAGCAGCAATGGACCCACCACCACCAGCAGCGATGGACCCACCACCACCACCAACGATGCCCCCCCCCCCCCCCCCCCCCCCACCACCACCAGCAGCGATGCCCCCGCCACCACCAGCAGCGATGCCCCCACCACCACCACCAGCGATGCCCCCACCACCACCACCACCAGCAGCGATGGACCCACCACCACCAGCAGCAGCGATGGACCCACCACCAACAGCAGTGCTTCCTCCCTGGCCTGCATGGCCACTGCCACCCTGGCCCGCCTGGTCAGAACAAGCATGGCGAGGAGGCCGGGGAGGAGGACGTCCCCAAAGAAGAAGAGGGCGCAGGCGTGGACTAACTATAATACATTCAACAAATTCTTATAATTATAATTATTATTATGATACATTTGATTATTGACTACGATACTGCTGACAGGGCGAAAAAAAACTTATGAAACAAGTAAATAAAACATTCTCTAATGAGAGAGTTGTTGGTATATAGGATTGACCAATGGTGGTGTAAAAAGCATGGAAACAAGAGTGGCAGAAATTTTACTGGAAAATTGAAATAGGCCTATATTTAGCACACTCACAATATAACAGCACATGCCTGAGTAATGGGCTAAATATAGGCCTATTTCAATTTTCAAGTAAAATTCTTGTTTCCGTGCTTTTTACACCACCATTGGTCAATCCTATATACCAAAAACTCTCTCGTTAGAGAATGTTTTTATTTTAATTATGTGTTCATTCATTGCTTATCAACAAATTTATATCTACATGTATCAGAATATTTAATTAGTAGTCAAGTGGTTAAAATTTGGCCCCCCCCCCCCCCCCAAGTTTAAAAAAGTTGTCTACGCCGCTGATACAGGAGGGTGGCGAACACTCCAACCATTACATGGCCAAAGACCAACCGCACTGGCGACTGTACTAGAAATCCGTTTAATAAGATAAAACAGTTGTTTTCCTTCGTACAGAGCATGTTTTTGAATAAACGAAGCGGTAGTAGTTAGAGTAAGGGCCGACGATCTCTTGAAATCTGGTATAATTATCCATCCTTTTTGCTGCATACTCAAGACAACCGACATCGGTACCCGTGGGTGGCGAACACTACTTACGTTACCCTAATGCGGAGGCATATATATATACATCCAATGTGGAGGGCAGCTCTAGGCTGAGGTATGCAGTATAAAAAATGAGGGGTATATATACTTTGATGAATGGAGGTACATACCCAATGCGGTACACATAATTGATTTAGCGTATATAGAGCTGACTCGGTGATACATTTGGCACGAATCAGTCTCGCGCCATATATTATCCTGCTGATTCATGATCGGATGGTAATTACATTCACTTCTTGAATCACTTCAGCTTCTGCATACATGGAGAATTAAGACAAATCAATGCAATGCTCTTTTTCTGCTGCTTCTCCAAACATGGCAAATTCTGATCCCTAAGTACTGGTATCTAAAAGTGGGATGTTGTATTTAAAGGGACATGCGCATGCACCGATGCACGCACATACGCGCGCGCGCGCGCACACACACACACACACACACACACACACACACACACACATGCACACACACACATATATACTCACATGTACAGGCAGCAATATTTGTTTTGCGCTGCATGTACTGTATATATAAGTGACCCAAAAGGTAACGTAGTGGGGAGTGAGGGGTGGGGGGGGGGGGGTGTTGGAATGTAGTTGTAAAAAAAACACCTACCCTAAAATACTTATAACTTTGTGCTGGTCATGTGTACTGGTGGGCTTCCGGTATTAGACAATTAAGTATAAATAAGATCCATTGCAACGATCCTGTCTCACAATAATACAAGGAGAATATGGCACATCATCACCATCACCGTCAGGAAGAAAAGGCCTTGCGCGTAAGTCGTTGATAGCACATTGTCGTACTTAAGGTCGACCATGCACTATATATATATATAGCAAGAAGCGCGCGCAGAGTTCCAAGCTGAGCGCCTAGAAGCACAGGCGGTGAATGCTGCTCTCCACGGAAACATTGGAAAGACTATTCTCCTGGAGGTAAAACAGCAGAACCTGTATAGTCGTATAAGTGTATAATTTTTTTTTGGCTCGTCATATACATTGCACAGCAAAAAGCTGAACGTAAGGAACAGCAGGCAGAGAATGCTGCAATCAGGGCTGACATCCAACACGACCTTGCTCATGGCCACCACCACCACCACCATCATCATTGATATATGCTGTATGTCTGATGATATTGCAGAAGTAATATAAATATAGCCAGCGTCAGAGGCGGACGTAGGAATATCAGAGTCAAGGGAATAATAAATGAAAGGGCGGAGGCGGCATAAGGATATTAAGTAGTACCCAAGGATTATGCTGCTTGTAGGTATTCCGATATTACCTACAAGCATGAACTCCTTAGTAAAACCCAGGCCAGCCAGATGTTCAAAAGAAACGGTTAGTAGTCCGATGAAAAAATAATAATCGCTGACGGCTCGTACTCGCAACAATGCATGTAGTTAACCTCCTCTCACGATATTGTCCCGTACTTGGCAGGGGTCTGGGGCCTGCCGCAGCGTGTTTGGGGTTGTGGTGATATGGCACAACCCACTCGTACCGTGCCATATCCCTGTCAGCAGATTCGCATCATCCTGATGGTGAATCGGACTAAAAGAAACAGATTTGGGCAGCACTGCTTTGCTGACGCTCTGACATGCGCGTGCGTGCCACCTGTCACGTGATCATAGATGGGCGCGGTGGTTGGTTAACTATTTTCATCTGAATACAGTTTTACATAGGTTTCTAGCACTTAGAATCCCCCTTTAGAGTCCATTTTGAGGTTTCTGCTGCGTTTATGGATACCTGAAATTGACCAATCCGATCTCGCGAATCACATCTATTAAATAAGAAAGCTTGTAATAATGCTGTCACTTTATGTTTCGCTGTCTGGTGCCCTCATTTAATTTTTATATGCTCTATTACCTACTCATAGAAGATGTGATTTATATGCAACTTATTACAGTGCGATTTATCGGAATCTACGGAAGCGGGTTCATACGGTATAATGAATGTCATTACAAAAACGTTACGATGATGCAGAAGAATTTGAACTGACTAAATACGAATTTGCATGGAGCGGACATAGCCGTGTTTGGGGACTTCGTTTTATTGTAAATCATGCAGTTCTGCATTGTACGTACAAGCATCAACACACGCATGCTAACAGATGGCATATATATTATATTGGTAAGAGGTCAATGCTTATACTCAATGCATATGCCGGTAAATTATATGCATGACTGATACGTTATAGCGTTTCAAATTGCGGTCACAAAAATTGTTGCGCAAGACCGGGCCATTGAAATGTATGGAGGCGCAATTTTGCTATATCGTAACTTCATATATATGACGTTACATCGCGTTCAGAGGTAATTTTGATCTTTTTACTAACTATTTCTAAATGTGCTAAAATCGTTCAGTCCAATCAATTTAAATTTTCTTTCAACAAGTACATTCTATAGTAAATATAAGACTTCGTGATTACGTAACTAATATAACCTTCGGTTGTTTTTCGTGTCTTTGCGGCAGTAAAAAGACCCGCCCCGATCCGGCCATTACAAGAGCCATCTTTCAGCCAAATAAAACTATTATTACGTACATACGTCAGGGGTGCATAACGGTGCGTTTCATAGGACTTGTATTCGCCAAAAAATAATTTTCATTGCATGGTTGAAAACATGTGTACAAGATAACCATCAAAGGCAGCCTGCAATGGATATTTTTTCGCAGGCTATAAATAAACTCACTCTTAATATATAATTACGTACATGTTTATTTATATTGCACTCCACCCTAGATCACGTCAGAGATGCTTAATTTCACACTTGCGCACAGCTAATTATAACCGCATCGGCTTTGAAGAACAAAACATGGATCCGAACCTTTTGTTGTTCAACGAACAAGTTGACATCCTTCTGAAATCGTTAGTCAATTTGGAAAAACCCACTCGAAGAACAATTCTCGACAGCGGCGAACTAGTTCTAGAAGGACACATTATGCCGTTCACTGTTGTTTATTATGGAAGTCGGCCGAAGAACGGATACTCACTCTTCATCGGTCTTCACGGTGGGGGTGGCTGCCCGAAAGCAGTAAATGATGGGCAATACAAAAACCACATGCACCTGTACGATTTCCCGGAAGGCGTCGTTTGGTTTGTGCCGAGAGCTCCCGAAGACGCGTGGAATATGTGGCACCTGCCATACATAGATACAATGCTCGATTTCATGATCCAATCGTTCATCATTTGCGGCATTGCCAATCCCAATAAAGTTTTCTTGACTGGTTATTCGGCTGGCGGGGATGGCGTATACAAACTTGCACCTAGGATGGCAGACCGTCTTGCGGGAGCAGCGATGTGCGGGGGCCATCCTAACGGAGCTTCAATCCTATCCCTTCGGGATATAGCCTTCACGCTGCACATAGGCGAGTACGACAATGCCTATAACCGAAATGGCGTCGGAATGGAATACGGAGAGAGGTTTAAAGTCGAGAAACAAAGGGACCCATCAGGATACGATCATTTCGTTAAAGTTCAACAAGGATGCGGGCATTGGATGAACCTTCGCGATTTTGAGGGTTTTGAATGGCTTTTAACTAAGACCCGCACACCACTACCTGATAAAGTTGTGTGGAAGCAGTGCAATGACCTACCAAGAAAGGCGTTTTACTGGTTAGTGCTACCTGTGGAACAAATGAAGGCGGGGACGCTTGTTACAGCTTCCTTAAGAGAAAACTGTGTTTATATTGAATCAAGTGACATTAAAAGAATAGGGATTAGGCTGAATGATCATATGCTAAATTTTCAACATCCGGTGTGCGTTTACTTCAATGATGTTTGCGTGTTCAAGGGTGTCGTGGAGAAGTCAATGGAAATAGTACGAGCGACAATTTTGGAACGATTCGACCCTCAAGTAATTTTCTGCGCGGAGATATACGTGAATGCCCCATAGAGCGTTATTATAATGTATAACTGACCTCATACACTATTGTCTGCTGCATCTGCATGTAATTTTTTTTGTGTCAGTCAGTATTGTGTATCACTGTATATCCTTATATTATACATATATATGTATATATATGGGACAGTGTTCAGCAGAATCACCCTTCTGGCTAGTTTTTCAAGTTTTCAAATTTTTTGATTTTCCTTGAACACTCATGAGCTTCTGTCAAATGGTCCTTACGCATCCTAAATCGGACTATCCATCACAAAGTTATTAGGCACTGAATTTATATATAGCCATACATTTCAATGCGAGCGTTACTTTTCTTTTGCTTGTTCTGGAAATTTTAATAAGGGTGATTTAGCTGGACACTGTCCCATATATATATATTGGCATTTCTATCAATGTCGACGTCATTTGGCGTCACACGAACCTATTTTGAGCCATAGCATCAATTGTGTATGCATAAAATTGCTATGTCCACGAGCACCAGCACACGTTCACTGTCTACTATGTTACCATAACGTTGCTCCATTCAATAGCATGTATGCAATGTATATTGTATACCGAACAAATTCTAAATTGCTTTGGGGGGTGGGCGGGGGGGCAGAAGACACCCACTGTATCATTAGGACGTGTATACTGACCTCTTAAGTGTGAAGTTTATGGAGTCAATGCATATGTAATGACTTTAACAGTGTTTTAAAAATGTAGAATTCTATATAAAAGCCAGGGACAGGCTTTGCCCCTCTTGTCTCTACTATAGTAACGAAACAAATGCCACATCAAAGTACACAACAAGGTCACACTTAAATAGAGCAGTGTTTCAATAGTTCATCTGCCTTCCAGTTTTGTTTTCATCTGTCTCACAAGATCAACAATTTCAGGCATCCTAGCAGCCTTTAGTGCAACCTCATCCAGAGCACCAATGTTTCGTGCCTGGAATGCTGCATCAGCTGCTTTCTGATAGTCCCTGATATTCATCACAGATTGCACTGCTGTCAGCTGCAGTCATTATGCACAACTCTTAATAGGACTTACTGGATTTTCAGATAAAGATGATGTCTGTTTTCCACTGCAGCTTTTGGAATGTACTTGGCGGCTTCTCTGTAGTTTCCATGTGCAATGCACACCTCTGCAAAGGCCTGAAAAAGTGCAGCACATGTAATGTAACTCGGACTACAAACGCTTACACAGCACACGAAATATCAGCACAGATGGAACTGCTAGATGGTTGCACACATGTTTAGGTTGCAACCCAAAAAACTGGCCTGCTTTTGTTTTTGTGGGACCGGGCATTCATACTAGTAGTCCCAATTAGAGTAACTGCATATGCATGATATACACACTTCATTAACTTGGAATGTTTAGTTCGTTAGTAATTAACTTTCATTAAGAGCTATAAAATAATTGCAATTTAATCCCTTGCAGTGCTGTTAAAATTTTTGTAGCACTATCTTTATTTCGCTTAGTTGAGTTCTAACTTATACAGGTACCCTGTAATTTGAAAACCAACATCCAAATATTCAAGATCCAAAAATAGTGTAAAATAATTACAGGACAGGGTCTGTGAAAATGGCACATCGCTATATTTATATAAAAGACTCATGTTTGAATCGCTATAACGTCGGAACGGTAAATGCTATTGACTTCCTATTTTCAACACTTCATACTACCCTATTTCTATATGATAAAATACAATATGGGGCTTGCATTAGTTTCGTGCCAGTGGTGCAACATCCGATACCCCTTGGGGTTCAAAATGGCCATATCTTTTGGCAGGAAATCTCAATTCACTTCAATTGGTTTATACGCAGAGGGATCCTGTACCTATCAATTTGTCCTGTTCGTTAAGTTTTACTTCATCCGTTACGGAGATATAGCTGTGCAAAGTGTGTGCACGGTTTCCTGCTCGATTCGCGCCAATGATTTAGGCACTCACCTCCCATACATTGAATGCATAATTCACTGGCATAAATTGAGCGGGAAACCATGCACACATTTTGCAAAGCTACATCTCCGTAATGGATGAAGTAAAAATTAATGAACAGGACAAATTGATAGGTACAGGATCCCTCTGCGTATTGCGTATAAACTGAATTTAGATTTCCTGCCAAAAGATATGGCCAGTTTGAACCCCAAGGGGTATCAGACATTGCACCAGTGGCACGAAGCTAATGCAAGACCCCAAAATCTATTTTATCATATAGAAATGGTGTAGTATGAAGTGTTGAAAATAGGAAGTCAATGGCTTCTGACGTTGTAGCGATTCAAACGTGAGTCCTTTTATATAAATACCGTTTTCACAGACCCTGTCACATATCATTATAATTAGGATAGGTAAACAGATAATAGAGCAAAAATTCATACCGCTCTTTTCTAATAAGTTTTATCTTGAGGTAGTTTTTCCCTCATGAATAATTTGATTGAAAATTTCAATACATTCCTTGGTTTATTAATTATTTTAATTAATATTACATAACAATAATACACTAGCTAAACCCCTAAAAAAAACAACCATGCTAAGAGTAAATAGTAGTGGGAGATGTCCCTTATAACTAAATCCAAAATATTATACAATGGTTAAAATACATCATCTGTGGACTATTAAATACGCTAATTAATCCGTACTTAGTGCCAACAATAACTGATTAAATTATACCAACTCAAAAATGCTAAGGATGCAGGTGAACCAACATTGGAAGATACCAAATGCAATTTGTCATATTACAAAACATTTCTTTTGATTAGAAATACACAATTTTCACTATACAAAAAGTTGGACTGGAACAAAGACAAACACAAGTACAAACGTACTTCATATCCAATTGGTGGTTTCTTTTGTTTGGAAAATCTATCTAGTTCTGCATAGTCTCCAATATCACACAGACCACGGATCATTGCCCACCAATACCTGCAATTCAATGTATACGGAGCATTCAAATGTGCATAGCAGTAACAGGCTCAACATGCCACCACTAAATGACCCTGCTTACTGATGATCCGTCATTTTGAAATCTTTCCTGAGCTGTTCAGCCTGCCTTTGCTGTCTATTCTTCACACACTGCACACACATGCATAAAAGAATGAAATACTTCCTGTGTCCAAACACAACTACTATTCATTCAAATGGTATGAAGCAATCAAACTGGAGCACCAAAAGCCTATCTTAAATATATATTATGTCCCTTTTCGAGGCAACAGATGTTTATGGAACTATAGAACATGAAAGTCTTTTTGGCAAAATGTTGTCTGGAATTATGAATTCTAATGTATTCATATCTGGCAGCAATTAACAGTTAAATTACTATTTACAGTTCAATTTCCTTGATTGTGGGACACCAGTATTGTGCAAGCACATTTATGTAGGTGCCTGACAAGTGCAGTTAATATATTCAGCAATAACCAACACACATAGACAAATAAAATTTTGTCTGTGGTCAACACTGTTCCAACCATTTGCAGCACAATGAGTACATTAATAAAGGCACAATGGAACTTAAGGGTGAATGGTGAGTCAGTGAAGCTATATTAATACACTAAAATATCATATTGCCACCAGATGCAAGTCTAGGATAAAAATTGGAAAGTAGATTTAGTACTGTTGCATTGCATTGAACTGGTCTGCACACATCCAAAAGCTAAGGTGATACGACGATAATTGACAATAGCTCCTTTACATCAAACTAACCCAAATGACTGCCTCAGAGAGGGTTGTTGTCTCCTTCAATCCCAACTTAACAACGTCTACAGCCAGCTTTGAATGCTCTTCAATGGCCTAATATGCATGTAGATAGACACAATATCAAATATCATCTCTGCAATTACATGCTATTAATTAGGTGGTTATACCTTGGCAGCATAAACATCTAGCGAATCTCTGAACTCCCTTTGGGCATCAAAAAGTCGTTGTTTTCGTGTTTCAGGGTCCTTTGAAGCAAATTACAGGTGACACATACTGTACATAGTTTTAATACTAACACTTACACGAGCTGTAAAGCTTTGCGAGAAGTACATACATCCACTCTCAACAAACAGGCTTTCTTGCCGATACAAACGCAACAACTGTTCCTGGTCTGATTCCTTCAACAACTATTAAAAAAATCACATGCAAGTCAAAAAGACTACCATTTCAAATACATGTACCAGTGCACAGACACATACCATTAACCCTTATACACACACCAATAACCCTTAGAGTGCACAGAAACATACCATTAACCCTTTGAATGCACAGACACACACCATTAACCCTTAGAGTGCACACACATACCATTAACCCCTAGCGTGCACACACATACCACTAACCCTTTGAGTGCACAGACACATACCATTACCCTTACAGTGCACAGACACATACTATGAACCCATTGAATCCATGGACACTTTCAAACAAGAATGCCTACTTACCTTGCAACAGAGTGCAGCAGCAACTGGTCGAAAATGAAGCAGCTGATAATACTTCTCTGTTGTTAGTTTTTGCTTCAGTTGGCGTAATACCTGGTGAACTGTTCAAGATGATAGATAAAGGGTTAACAGATATGGGGTTAAGATGTTCCAATAGAACAACATACTTAGCTTAGGATCTCCACTTTCAATGGCCTTCTCTAGAGCAGCTGAATCTGAATCCATTTCCATCAGAAGGGGGACTTGATCTTGTGCAAACACTTCATTCTTCAACAGCTGCAAATACACACACACACAACAAGCTTATAATACATACCCTACAGAGCATGTCTGGAATATAAACTTTTCAATAAAAATGACACTGAATCAATCGCAATGCGCATCCAAACATTATCCACAATAACTTTCAACCTCTAGGTCAGTAAATTAAAGGACATATGGAACATTCTATGGGAAAATGGATCTTGTGGATTTATATATATACTGTAGCATAAAAAGCAAATCGATATATCTTCCAAAATATTAGCGCTATCGGGTTCCTATTTTTAAAACAACATACCCCACCATTACTATATGTGAAAATCCATTTTGGTGTCATATGTGAAGTATCTGCGTTACAAGGTCCATTACCCCATAGGGTTCAAAACGGCCCCATTTTCAGGTAGGAGTGTCCAAATGGGTTCAAATTCAGTATTTACTAAGCAGGGTCCTGTCACTATTGATTTGTTCTGTTCGTTAATTTTTACTTTATCCGTTACGGAGATATGGCTGTGCAAAGTGCGAGCCCGGTTTCCCGCTCAATTCATGCCAATGATTTTGGCACTCGCCTCCCATACATTAAATGTCTAAATCATTGGCGCGAATCGAGTGGGAAACCATGCACACACTTTGCACAGCTATATCTCCGTAACGGATAAAAATTAACGAACAGAACAAGTCAATAGCGACAGGACCCTTCTACGTACGTACTGAATTTGAACCGATTTGGACACTTCTACCTGAAGAAGTGGCTGTTTTGAACCCTATGGGATACTGGACCTTGTAACGTCAGTACTCCGCACAAGTAAGACACCAAAATGCATTTTCACATATAGTAATGGTGTGGTATGTTGTGTTAAAAATAGGAACCCAAAACATTAATATTTCGGAAGATATATTGATTTGCTTTTTATGCTATATATATAAATCCACAAGACCCATTTTCACATAGAACGTTACATATACATGTTTCACAGTTATGGTACAGATTGAAATAGATGTACTTGAATACAGACATCCTGTGGTTAATACACCACACCTATTTCATTGCGTTTAGAATTGGCCCAACAACTCTACTCAAGTCCACCACATATGGGGTGTTTTATGACTGAGAAACCATAACCTTACCTTATTAAATATTCATTACAATAATATTCCTGTTGTGTACAGGAACATGTAGGTGGACAACAGCTCCCACATGTACAGTCCTTACAACTCATACATATATGTCATCTTTACATCATGGATACCCTGTTTAATTTAAGCTACAACTATAATGAATTTCTACAAAGGCACAAAATAACATGTAACTACTACACATGCACGTGCATGTGCTGTTGTGGGTACTGTATGTACATGTTATACATGGATAGCTGTAGCATTGTACATGCTACTGCAATGCGAACAAACATGCACACTAAAGTATAACAGCTTCATGCCCCACATACATCTGCAGCAAGAGAAAGCCTCTTCTCAGCCATAGCTGCACGAGCAATCTCGCCATAGGAAACATTAACATTGGCATCTTTGAGTCTCCTCTTAATCTTCTGGGCCACTTCAGCATCTGTCAATTTCTTGTCCTGAACCTGGGAAAAATGGCAATAATGGCATTCATGCAAGCACACCACTGGAGCGGCAGGCATACTTAATGTCTGTGCAGGAACCAATAAGTACACTAACCCCTCAAACTCTATTTTTATAAACCATGCACATCTTTGTGCAGTGGAGTTGGATGTAAAATGAAGGACTTTCCGTTGTCTATCACTCCTTTTGTTTCATTAATGGGTATGTTTGCACCATACATATATATACATATGTGTACATACATATACACGACATGGTGTATGTGCATACAGATCATGGCACGCCTGAGATCATACCATTCTCAATGCCCACTTCCGTAAAACCTTAACGGCTCCATCTGCAGAAGGTATTTTTAGGTAGCCACAGATTTCTAAGGCCAGATGGTACAGTCCTCGATATATCAGCCTGAAACATAAAACCACTATGAAAGCAAAAGAGAAGAAGGAATGTCGCAACAATACCTGTCAACAAACACCCCACTTGAGAGCCGATGATATCTTTTGCAAAAAAAAAAAAATTTAGGAACTAAAACACATGGTGCACGTCCATGGTTCATCGTGATGACACGTCAAGGGGGGGGGGGGGGGGCAAATTCTGTTCAACTTTAATAATTAGAGGCAATTAAAATTTTGATGCTAAGACAACTCTGCAGACAATGGAATTGCCAAGGGGGAGGGGCAAATGCCAACCCCCACCCTGCTCTCAATGTGTATGTGAGCCCATGCATACATATACGTACATGTATATAGAACAGAGTTTCAAATAAAATTGCCCTTTGTAAAATGTCATTTAAAAATGTTCTGCATTTCAATTACTATAACCTCCAAACCATTAAAGTTATTGGCTTCCTATTTTCAACACATCATAGCACACAATTTCTCAATGGTTGAAATTATTTTTGTCCTTCCTGTAGAATATGCAAAGAGTATTATGGGTTCAAGCATAAATATATCTCTGCTGGGAATTGCTTCACATCCGTATGTACATAGAGATGTAATTTGTCCTGTTCGTTAATTTTATTTTACCAATTACGAAGATATTTCAACCTAACAAATTAGGCAAATAGTGTCACATTCAATTTATGGCAGGTGGGCTTCTGAATCATTGGTGCTGGTGGAATGTGCAATCGCTTTGCCCAGCCATACCTTCGTAACAGGTAATGATCTCTACCAATTCTGAAGCAATTTGAACAATGCTTTGACCCTTAAGGGCAATACTGCTTACTTGTCCTGTAAAGAAAAAATTCCCAACCATTGACAAATAATGTGGCATGATGCATTTAACACAGGAAGTGAAGTGTTGCATAAAATTTTATAATACACAAGCAATTCCATGGGAACTGCTCATATATGTATAAATAGATAAAGGATACTGTCGCAAGGTTATTGGAATGCCTATCTTGCTGAGCCTCACATTATTGAGAACACGAAGCTCACGGTTTGTTTCCAAAAATGCATTCACAGTTTCGGGCTGGATTTCTGAACCAAGAAATCCTTTTCCAAAGTTTGCTGACTAGATAGATGATAAGTTTTACATTTACATGTACATCCAACATCAACCACAGTCCACGCACTGTATTGATATACCAAAGGTACTCACTTTCATAAGGCTCTTCTGAACTTTAGGGACAAATTCCTCTCCAGCTGCATCGATGCACTGCATCACAGCAACAGACAGCTTGTCCTTGATGAAACGAACAAACTCATCAGCTTTGTGGCTTTCATCTCCCTAACAACAAAAAATTGGAAAAGAAGGTAAGTGAAGGCACATCACAGCCTAGAAGCAATAGCGATATACACAATAGTTCTCATGCATGTAATGAAACACTATGTACTAAATCGCCCACACTAACCTCGTATTCCTTGTATGCATCATTCAGAAGTGCTCCAGGATCCATTACACCAATGCGCAATACACTAAGAGATTTTGCTGAGAAATTATGAAGGCAATGATACTCTCAAAACATATACACCCAGTACCCTGCACAGGTATACAACCTGTACATGCAGGCAGAACATACAGTATGTACAGTTTTCTGCCAGAGCTTGAACACTAACTTAAATATTCAGACAAATATTTTATTTAATTCATCAATAATAAATAATGGCCATGAATAGAAAAAATATATATAAACAATAACTATAAAAACAGACAGCACGATAACATACATATAGGACAGTGTCCAGCAAAAAATCAACCTTCTGGGAGTTATAATTTTATCCCTACAAATAAATTGTATGCTAAATCTGTATACCTATGCAACCTTGTAACACTTTCCTTTCAATTCTCACATCATTTTTCTCTATGCAAATCAAATTTTGGTGCTGTAGATATTTTCTCCGCCATGAATACAAGTTCCCAAACACATCCAGTTATATTCCACGTACATGTATATCTAAATAGAAGTGTCATAAGCTTGTCAAATTTGGTATGTCAAGGAGTCCTGTAGCTATTTAATTGCTCAGATTGCTGACTTGAATGTTATCCATTACGAGGATAGCTGTGTACAGTAAGTGAACATTTTCCCACTCAATTTGTGCCAATACACGGTGTAAAAAGGTTGTTATACGATACTATATAACAGTGCATATGGAGACGTAATATGCAATATTGCGTATAATGTCTCCATACACACTGTTATATATATGTCATACACGCTAATTAAAGTTATAAACAACATATAAGTTGTAACCCTTTTTACACAGTGATGTAAGCACATGCCTCGCGTACATTGAATGGGACGTGAATTGCTTAAAACATTCGTGCGAATCAAGCAGGAAAGCATGCACTCAGTTTGCACAGCAAAATCTATGTAAAGGATAACATTCAAGTCAACGACCTGGAGTATTAAATAGCAACATGACTCCTCTATACATATATATGATGAGTTATGACACTCGAAACCTGGAGATATGTGGAATTCTAAACCAATAGGTTAGCAAAATTTGTACTCCCAGCAACGAAAATAGCTAGAGCATCAAAATCAGATAAATTAGAGCAAAATGGTGTGTGGATACGTGTACGAGATTTGAAAGGAAGTGTTTTACAGGTGCGATGATACATTGATTCATGTAACATATTGATAAAATTATAAACCTAGATGGCCAATTTTGCTGTACACTGTCCCATGTATAAAAACAAAACACAAACCTTAAAGAAAATGACCATCCACAACTTTAATCTGATGTGTCTAATGATTTGAACAGCAAAAATCTATTGGTTATTTAAATACATATACCTCGAGGTAACATTATTATGAAATTAGAAGCACTCCTGGGTGAAAACTATTATGCGTATTATACATATTTCCATGTTACGATTTAATATCATCTATTCCATACTGAGGCTACGACGTATATCTGAACCTGCGTCAGCAGGTTCAATATAGGATTGATTGAGGAGTCATGAATGTCATTAAAAAATTTCAGTTGCGTCGCGAGGGACAACGAAGAAACGGATAGCTTTTCTCTTTGCAGCAATCGAACGACAACACCAAGATCTACGTTTTGGTGCTAGTTTCATGTCATAAAACTATGCGCTTCTAGACCAACTAAGAACCTGTTTCTCGTGCCCATGCCCAAAAAAATTGTTGGTCGTCGTCGTCTTCTTCTTCTTCTTCTTCTCCGTCAAGTATAACTCACGCTAGGAATGGTTTTAAAGAACGGCGATAGTACCAATCGCTTCAGAATTTACCGGCGCGGTGCCCCTTAAGGTAATAAAGAAGCTACAACGAAAAAGTACTATATACGGTATGGGTATATTACTTTGTTCTAAATACAGGAGTATGGATAATTTTAGGCAGTATAAATACTCCAACAGGCACAAAATTTATTTTGGTGTCAGTTTAGTCGTTACTTATTTTGGCTAGTGAAGTTGTTTTTCTAAAAATGCCTTCGCGTAATCGAAAGAAGAGAACGAAGCAACGAGCGGAATACCTCCAAAAGCAAGAAGAGAACAAGGCTAAAGCCCGAGAGCGCTACAAGGCCGACCCTGAAAAAAAGAAGGCCTCTGTACGCGAGAGCTACAAGGCCGATCCTGAAAAAAAGAAGGCCTCTGTACGCGAGAGCTACAAGGCGATCCTGAAAAAAAGAAGGCCTCTGTACGCGAGAGCTACAATAAATACATACGTATTTATTAAAGTTATATAGTAACTTGTGGTCGGGGCAATGCACAAAGCGTTCGTAAGGTATAGACATTTTGTCCATTGCACATCGTTCCTCATCACATTACAGTTATGAAGCTTCGTTGACACGGAGAAAAAAAAAACTTATGAAACAAGTAAATAAAAACCTTCTCTAACGAGAAAGTTGGTGGGCATATAGGATTGACAATGTTGGTGTAAAAAGCACGGAAACAAGTGTGACAGAAATGTTACTGGAAAATTGAAATAGGCCTATATTTAGCCCAGTCACATTTAGGCAGCGCACGCCTGAGAAAATGGGCTAAATATAGGCCTATTTCAATTTTCCAGTAACATTTCTGTCACACTTGTTTCCGTGCTTTTTACACCAACATTGTCAATCCTATATGCCCACCAACTTTCTCGTTAGAGAAGGTTTTTATTTACTTGTGTATACATGGTTTTGAATTTCATGAACTCATCGTTAGCACGCCTTGCCAAACACGTGGCGCTAAAATTTTCCAGTGTGACAACAAAATATTTAGCAAACATATAACTCAACTTAATGCATTGCTTACAAATCTATGCTTCATCGGGAATTATCACTGGTTCATGTACCACAGATACATGCAGAAATGATAAGTTATGTTTTGGAACCCCCCCCCCCCCCCCCCCCCCCCCCCCCCCCCCCCCGGTAAGGGAAAAAAATGGTACCCCAGCCTGAAAGCTTTTAACCACAGTCAGCATAGTGCTGCTAAGTAAATTATTGACATAATCCTTAGAGGACAACCACTCTTTAAACACCTTCAACAAGTCTCCATTGCACATCAATACCACTACATTGACCTAACCTAAACAATTCCCAGCCACCACAAACACAGCTGTTGTACAGCAAGCTCACTAAATGTACAGGATGTACATTTGTAGTCGACTCAAACCTACTTGAAACCCTGTGAATGAATTCACAAGTAGTGTTAGTGAGAATCCTCACTCCATCCACCTCAGCCAGCAGACAACATGGTCCATTCATTGGGTACATGTTTCACAGTGAAGGAATCATAATAAAACCTTACATGCACATGCTCCTGTGCATAGCTGAGGAAAGGATACTTGCACCAGTGCTTCCCCAAGCCCTTCACAAACATAATCCTGTCAATCACAAGGACAAAATAATCACTCTCTCCCCTGCAATGGAAGAAGACGAGGTTATATTTATAAGAGGTAGGAAGGTATTGTATAGTATCATTCAAACATACAGCAAAATGGCTGCTTGTACCCTTATACAGTACGACAGAAAAATGACTGCTTGTATACGCCCAGTGCACATGCAAATCAGAATAGGGTATGAAACCTCCTACTTTAAAAACATTAAATGATGTTTCTGGTTTTCTTTAAAAGGTCATTCATTTTTAAAATGACCAGATCTCTCTTACCTAAATATAATAAGACATCATTTCACGATAACATTTATATGCACATATATGTACTGTCACCACAAATAGCACACACAAAGACACAATGCATTGTACATGTCCCACAGCAAGGTGATAAATTGGAAACATGGGTGAAACATTGGTTCCAGGTTCGCTAGCTTGCAGAGGGGGCAAGGTGGATACCAGTTGAGCCACAACAAGTGTAAAGAAAAAGCCCACTATGTACAGAATTGAGGCCCCCCCCCCACCCCCACAGCTTTATAAGGACAATGCAAGAACAGGTTTGAGTACTTGTACTGATTTATGCACCACAATTATCCACTGTCTTAAAATTTTGTGGACCACAAAAAGATAACAAAAAATTGTAGGCAACAGAAATAGAAATACAAGGACTAATATGAAATTAGAAAACTATTACCTTGTTGCATTCATATGTGCAAGTATCCATGGCATTTAAAATACAACAGAAAATTACGGGATGAATTACGGGATGATATACAAATACACACACTTGCAAATAATAAATACGTCAGGCACACAACACTTACCATTGCAATTGTACCCGCCCCTTCTGTTTTAGCTGAAGATCAAACTCCGTATCATTAGACTAAAATAGTTTCAAAACAGAGAATGAAATACAGTTGTTCATAACGTTCATTGGTACGCGTATTTACCTTAAAGTCAGTTGTTCCTGCCCACATGTATCCATCTTTGTCAATCAAGGCCACAGCTTTTCCATTTAGCGTCACAGCAATCTCCACCCAACATACTGGGGTCTTTTTCCCACAGTTGACTTCCTAAATAAATGATTGATAAGTATTATAATCAGTGACTTCAGCAAAGTGGCTTGCAATATATTTTACCTCCACATCTTAAAAATGTTTTCCCTTCACTAAGACAAGCTCTCATTCCCAAGGCAAAGCATCATGTACAGGTAGCTATTAGCCCAGTCTAATTACTTAACTGGTTGTTAGCATTTATTTCTTCAAACAGTGGTATATTTCCCACAACATGCAAAAAAAAACACTTTCCTTTCACATTTTGTGCCAATCAGGTAGGGTTAAACATAAATTACGGGATACTTTTACAGGATAAAGAGATACATGTATGGGTACAACAGGGGTTAGAATTCTTCATGGATGTCCTATGTGAGTACATTCTTACAGCATATTCACAGAATCAATTGCAATAACCCATCATCCACTTAGTGAATTTGCAATATACAGATACATTGTTGCCCTACAGTGTTTTGAATAACAAACAACTGCAAACAGATTACTACTATTGCCAGGGACCCACAAGGCTAGCTACATGTATATGTACATGACAGCTACAGCAAATTGACAGACAACACAAGGTTAATGTAATACCCCACAGTGTATATAATACAAAGCATCAATCATATTTTGTGCCGGGTCACCTAAATTTGGAATCTCAAAAAAAACTGGGATCATTGCAGCGAAAAGGGACCAAACCAGATATTTCCAGAAAGAACATCACAGTTGACGGGGTGCTCAATGTATGCATAATGCCATTGTGACTCCATGATCCAGGACAGACAAATTTCCAGTCCAAAAGAAAGAAGATGTAGAGAACCTTTGAATATATTTATTCATTTATTATTGAACATGCATTACGTCCCTTTTTGCAGCAATGATCCCAAATATTCTCTGTGCATTCACTTATCCATTTTTATACGTACACATCTGTATAGGTATTGTTATAAGCATTGGTATAGAAATTTGTACCAGGCAATTTATATGCATACTGTTCGTTCTACGAGAAAATGGGTGTTGTGGATTTATATAAATAACATCTAAATCAAATCATATATTAAGGTTAATCATGTGCCTATTTAACACAGCATACATGTAACACACCATTACTATATGTGAAAATACATTTTGGTGTCTTACTCACATGCGGGGTACTGGCATTACAAGGTCCGATACCCAATAGGGTTCCAACGGCCACTTCTTCAGGTACGAGCATCCAAATTGCATATGTATGTAGAATAGTCCTGTACTATTGATTTGTTCTGTTTGTTAATTCATCCGTTGCAGAGATATAGCTGTGCAAAGTGTGTGCATGGTTTCCTACTCGATTCATGCCAATGATTTAGGCAATTCAATATACATGTATGGGAGGTGGGTGCCTAAATCATTGGCGCAAATTGAGCAGGAAACTGTGCAAGCACTGTGCACAGCTATATCTCTGTAACGGATAAAATAAAAATCAACGAACAGAACAAATCAATAGCGACAGCACCCTTCTATGTACATACCCAATTTGTAGCGATTTGAATACTCCTACCTGAAGATATGGCTGTTTAGAACCCTATGGGGTATCAGACCTTGTTGATTAAGACACCAAAATGCAGTTCCACATATAATAATGGTGAGGTATGTAAAAATAGGAACCTGATTAGAGTTAATATTTCAGAAGATTAATGTATATCAATTTGATTTGGATGCTATATATATATATAAATCCACAACGCCCCTTTTCTCGTAGAAAGTTCCAATTTTATATCAGAAATGCAAAGCCAATGTACCACAAAATGATGTGACTTACAAATGATGTTGCATCAAGGTGATTGAGCAGATACACACGGTCATCAACAGTAACAATGACACAGGTGCTGTCTTTATACAGAGGCGCCCAGCAACCAGGTTTGGTCCCATCTGTACAATGTACACGATTTTGATAAAATAAATAACACAAGCAAATGTTTGTCATCACAATCATTGTTTTGATAATAACAAATGTGATCAAGGTGAAAATTAACACATGAATAACAGTAACGCAAGATAGAATGTCATTTAATTTCGTGAGAAAACAAACTATGCAACCTGAACTGAACACGTATCTGGAAGAAGTGAGTGATTTTAACAGGTACATTCCAACCATCTTAATGGATGCATGCTGAGCACATGCAATGGCATTACCCGGCAGTGGTGACACCTTTTTGACACGCATTTCATCCTTCCCCTTGTCGATGTCAGTAATGATGTAGAACTCTACATTGGTGGTCATCACAGCAAAGCCACCAAATCCCTTGTCAGTGTAGAAGAACTTGCACTCCTGCACACAGTTAGCTTGGATCTCCTACACAATGTACGCAAGTGACAATATAATTGTAACAACAATTCACACATGTGCCAATGTATGCAAAGCTACATTACAAATGCACCAATGGTTTATTGTCAGACCTTATGTTACTACTCACTTGACAACACAAAACACATATACAAGATCCCCATAATGTTTAAATAGTTATCTGTTAAATTATTCAATTAGCTAGCCTTCTGAATGTGGATTATATAATACTAGCATGCACCCATGAAAAATCACAGGCTGATTATTTTAAATAGTCTTTAACATGCATGCCCTGTGCTAGATCACCCAATCACATTAGTTGACCGTTTTACGAAGTGGTTCGCACACTTGGATCACTCTTTGCATCCTTCTGTGGCGTCCCGCCAAGAGCAGCTTAAAACATTTATATGCCATGGTTGCGTTAGTGTGACGTAATTAATACAAAGGGTTCCCAGATCCTTACAATAAGTTATAATTTATTTATTTTAATAATAATACTGTTTTAGTGTTTTACCCAATGCTGCATACATGTATATAATGTTCTAACAAACGGTTACTACGCAACCGCTATAACATGCCCGCGCAATACAGATACTTCATGGAATATTCTTGTCAGATTTACTAGTAACTACATGTTCTTCGCCTGTACGATGAGACTTGAGAGTGAACCACCACAATAGTGTTGCTTTAATTGTGATGGCCTGTACAGGCATGTAGGTTTTATGGCAAGCATGGTTGCTAAGTACGCGTTGCTATGTACTTTTGTGTGGGAGGTGGTCGTTCCTATTGGTTGCTAGGTATGCGTACCTAGCAACCAATGGCGCTAGGTCGAGTATATAAATAAGTTACGCGGATGTACGGACGAACGTACATACGTCCGTACATACGTTGAAAATTATAGTATTTAATACAAGTATAATGTAACAGATCAATGAGTTATAAAAATGAATAATTTAAAACTTGATTGGGCAAATACATTGTTATTGAATCTTCAATCAAAACTTTGCATTGTTTCTGAACAGGAGGTAGATGTAAGTACCAGTATTCCATGTAGTCAGATCAAAAATGTTTATATCATACTCACCCTTTGAATTATGCGGCTGTAGAACAACTGTCCATTAATATCATAGACGATCATCGATCCATCCTTAAGTACACACACTAGATTTTCTGCAGTAGTCCAACCAAGGTCCACAACTTGTCCACCTTCCCACTGATACAACATAAAGCCAGAATTCATCAAATTAAAGTGCACAACAACAAAAAAAAGCACACAGCACACACACATGCATATTCATAAAGACACAAAATGTAAATGCTTACAGGAATTGTCATAAACTTTTTCCCAGCAAGTGTATAGATAGCTATCTCTGGTTTAACCTGCCTTTGCCTTGGCATCAGAGCTAGACAACAACAACATAGGACAAAGCTAGTTAGCAAAAATCACCAGTGCTCATTTCAGGTAAGGGATCACAAACGGGTCCGTATCAAGCCCACCACACAACCCAATACATACCAACAGGCCCTGCAAAGGGAGACATAGCCACGAAGTAGTCTGCCAGGTTAATTCCCCAGTCCAAGTCATAGTTCATGTAACGCCTGAAATTACAGAGAGAAGTACAGCCAAAGAGAATCAATCAGAAACCACACCATGTAAATGGTCCTTACAAGCAAAGACTGACAGGTAGTAGCGTAACTCCCAAAATCTAACCCCAAAATAATTGAGGACACATGTACAAATGTGATATGCATTACAAAGAATTTCGCCTCAATTGACATCTGCAAGGAGTTCACATGTACAACAGCCACAAACAGATTCTTCTAAGCCATGCATAGCACAAGTGCAACACTATCAAGAAAATAACATGTAGAAATACATGTATATGTACATGTCTCTTTCAATATTCAAATTCAAACAATGGACAAAATGCATGCATCAGAAATGGATGTCATCTGTGTGAGATTAAGGGATGGTAGTCCAATCATATCACTCAACTACATGTACTTCCTGTGTGCAAACGCAAACAGGAAGGGAGGAAGATGGGTGTGGCCTAGCTGATGTGTCACAGCAGATTCATAGATGAACATTTCAGCCTGGTGTAAAAAATGCCATTCATCTACTTACAGAGCACACAAAACCACACCAACCACAGCTCATTTGTGTGCCACACGACAGTACCATCCATGAGCAGGTATTAAAACTGGGCAGTACTGCCCATGCGCCATCCAGATTGGGAGGGAGGAGGGGCGAAGAAGTATTTATCCAGGAGATTGGGGGGGGGGGGGGGGGGGGGAGGGGAGGAATTACTCATCCGGCGTAAGCAAGCAGAAGGTATAATCTAAATTAGTTAGTACACTGTAGGCTTCACATGTGCTTGTTCTTGCAGTTAGTACATTCGTTTCAGCAGGCTTCATGGGCAGGTATCAGCGCAATCGTGACCACATCTTGGCCCTCACTTACTGGTATCTCACTCTGAACGCCCAGCGCCAGAGAGGCGTGCACTGTATATAACGGCCCGCTACGCCCCGACGTTCGCATACGTACTCTTAACATGCAATGGTGGATGTCTACACATCACTCACTTCACATAGATGTCTCCAAGTGGATTCCAGTCTGCAGTGGCGCTTGCCTGAATATCCGCTACACGTTCTGCCATGTCTGTATCTTCTTAATAATGTCCCGAAGCGGAACCACAAGAAATGGATTTGGACACAAATTAGCCTGTTGTCATAACAACGGAAATACGGGCACAATGGCAGAATCAGCTGCATCGGAGATATCATGTAGGTCTATTAGTTATCGGAGCGTTCAAATGTTCAACTTACCTATTGGAATATGCAGTAAGGTCAGATGCGGAAGGTGATATTGCTTTGGACAGTAACGAACAACCACAGAGAGAGGATGAGGATGAGCTAGTAATTCTTGATCCCAGTCATGTAAGTGGCTCCTTTTCCGTATCTACATCGGCTAACAATGACGCTACTTTTCTATACAGCCTTTGATGACCAGGGTGCAAGCAGCACTTAATGTGCAGCTGAATCGTCAAAATGACAAGTTGGAAGTGGAGCTGAAGGAAAAGGTATTGGTCATGCCTTACTTTACAACAGAATCAGGATATTCTTTTTTGTATCCACTAGCTTGAAACACTCAAAGAAGTGTGTCAGAGGAGAGAGAACCTAGGAGTTGAACTGTACGGAGTTCAGCAACAACTGGCACGCCAACAGATGCTCATGGAGAAGGAGTTGGATGAACTAGCTACATTAAAGCAGATGAGAGAACAGAAACAAACAAACCTTTCCCAGGTGAAAGAGGTACACCAAAAACTAAAAATGCAACTAAAGAAAACTGAAGAGCAAGGTATACCATACTAGACTGGTATATCGTGGTAACTGGAGTTCCCTTATTTAGCTGATAGGCTTAGGGATGAAATGGAAAGCACAGGAGCCAAGTTACACTACCTCGATGATGCTTACCTGGTAGTAAAGAGTGACATAGCTGTAACCAAGAGAGCTGCTGAGAAAACTGTTGCTGATGTACAAAAAGCTCAAAATGAAAAGCTGCAGCAGGTGGACTTACTAATGCCTGGTGTACATGCATTTACAGTATGTTTTTTTCTTTCAGGATTTGTATTTGGAGCAACTGAACAAGCAAATATACCAATTGGAAGATCAAATAAAGCTTTATCATGCTCAACATACTGCTCAGGCTGAGGAGAAGAAGTTTCTCAGAGAAGCAGTGTCTGAAGCTAACATGGAATTAGAAGTATGACTAGTACCCTGTACTTCTGTTCATAGAGAGCTTGAGGTTGGGATTTCTAATCATAACTATCACACACACAGACACTACAAATGGAAAAAAAGAAGCTTTTACAGCAATGGAACAGCTCACTAATTGGAATGGCAAGGCGGGATGAGGCATATAGTGCTATGCTTGCTGCAATGAAGTAGGGTATATATTGTCAGTGATCAATCTTATAACAACTTGGTTTCTTCAACAGTCTTCAAACACAGCAAATCATCAATATGGATGGAGAGATAGAAAACCTCAAGAAAAGTATTATCAAAGAGCAAGAAAGAAATGAAAACCTCACCATGCTTGTCAACAAAGCTGATGCTGATATCAAACATGTCTGTCATCAAATAGAGCAGTCAAATGTTAAGAAAGACCTGCTTCAAAAAGAGTATATGACCTTCACAAGTATGCTGCATGAAGCTGAGCAATCATTGGCCAAAACAACGGCTGTAAGTTTGTGTGCTTGTAATCACGGCATAGAACAAGCAGTATTGTTCAAAGGTGCTAAATATTGCAGGATTGCACTATGAAGATGAATGAACTAGACATGCTGCGCATACAAATTGAAAGGGAAGCAGCAGAAAAAAGGAAGCTAGAAGATGCTGTAATGGAAAAGTTGATGCAACAACTGACAATGGATAAGGCAACCAAGTACACAAGAAAATCAGTCGAGAAGCTTCGAAAAAGAACTGAAGAAATGGTGAGTTTATTACAAAGGATAATAACAGTATGTGTTTAATTGACCGTTGCATAAAAATCAATGCATATATGCTTCGCTATAATAACGATTCCAAACTCTTTATTTTTACCTTTTTATCTTTGCAGGAAATAGCACTCTCTGTTGTTGAAAATGACTCTGCACAGACGGCTCTACAGATTTCAGGAGTCACTTCTCAAATAAAAATATTACATCAGATGTTGGATGACCAAAATGAAGCACTACAGAAGCAAAATAACTTGATTACCACATCTGAGGCAGAAATAGTGCGAAATAGTGCCCTAATAGAGAGAAAGCAAACACAGACTGATCAGTTGAATAAAAAGATATTGCTGAAGATCAGCAAAATGGAAGGGGTAAGTATTTATGCACATCTCTTAATTTATACACAACATGAAATATTGGTAAGACAATCATGTACATGTACTTCATTAATTACAACGGCACAGTGTCTTAGGACCCCGACATTTGAGTTGGGTATAATGTATCTGACAATAATAACTCCATGATTAGATAGTAATACATGAGCATGGAATATACACCTACAGATAAAATAGATTGAGATACGAGAGTCGGACCATTATTGCTCTCACAATATATCTGGTCAAGGTTATTTCATACACACAGCTACTCTTTGATTTTGGAGACTGTATATATTTTATTATATTATTATTTTTAAAACACCTTGCTACACAAAGCTTGGGAGATATGTAAAGCGGTTTACAAGTAGTAATACCGACGCAGTAGAACAATTTATAGTACTTGCCAAATGAAATCTGCGCGTATACAAATAGCATTTAGCTTGGAAAACTACCAGCATGAAACTGATCTGATGTTATAACACGTTTATGGATTAAGTCTGATCCTATAGTTATTAGTTTTCAATATGCTGTTCAATGCTCGTTTTGTGGTGAGGAGCACAATGTTCAGTTTTTTATGTGCTCAAAAGCATGCAACTGATGCAAGATCAAGTTGCTTCTCTTTAACATCTACTTACCAGCATGTTTGCAGTTGATCAGAAGACAGGAACATAATCTTGTTCATAAAAGTCAACTTTGTATGTATTATCAAGCTAAACTTCTTTAGCGAGGATATTGGTCAATTCTTGATTTTACATTTTTATTGTAAGGTTCATATCTATTTTTTTTCTGTCACTTGTGTAAACTAATAAGAATGTCTGCAAACATAAATGGGTTACATTAACATTTTAATAATTAACTGAAATAGAACTTGATTATTTTGGCTTGAAATCTTTTACTTTTATAATCATTATTTATTAACCATCATTAAATAATTAACATAGTTTGTTTCATATAATAAGATTAATTACATTGTATAATTTATTTATCTCAATTCACTAATGTCTACATGACCCCTATTCTTAATACACTGTGAACGAATGTCTGTTATCAATACCAATCAATTTTTTGTGGTCTATACCAAGCTGGACAGGCATGTGAGGTGACAAAATATGACTGTGAAGATGCAATGCATCATGCAATGCACCAAAGTAGCCGCACAATAAGTGTTTAGATATTGCATATACACACACATGTACGTGTACTTTGCATACCTTCAAAGCCATTTAAAGTACATGTATATGACATTATGAACAATTGGTCCTACAATAGGTCAATTAGGACAGAGGACCAAATGTTTTAACCACAGTAGGGAACCACATGTTTTTAATTACATGTTGGTCATACATGTTATGCAAACTTGCATTTGTAGATCAAATCTAGATAAGGCTAAGAAACTATTACACTGCCTCTATCAATTCGCACTTTTATTTCATCTTCAAAAATACATAATACAATCAATCAATCAATTGATGATGGCAACCACAATTTTGGTTTTTACCTACAATAATGGTTTTCCTCTCAATTGTTTAGGGCGAGGATTATGGTCCACTTGAAATTAAAATTGAAGAGCTGCAGAAGAAGATATCAGATAGCCTTGAAGCATCTTTACAATTACAGCAGTTTTGGCTACGTCAGCAAAATGATGTTGTTAAAGTTACACTTGCCATGGATGAGGAAGCAAAACTGGTTGACAACTTGAGAAAACAGCTGCTTATTTTAGAACAGAAAAAGCTGAGAGTTGATGGTACATCCTTCTATCTATTTTTTTTGCGTGATCTTGATGCTTCTTCTTTCAGGTACCCTTTTTCAAGAACAGAAGGAATGTGCTCAAATTCAGCATAGCATCGCCTCACATCGAAATGATATGATTAAACTCAACACCCTCATTGCAGAAGAGAGGGGTTTGCAGGAGAGGCTAGAGGAAAAGAACATATTAGCAGAAAATGACTTCACCCATGCACTAAAGGTCTAGAGGTGTTTTGTATTACTTGCACCTTACCTATCGCCATCTCATTTAGGAAGCTGAGTTAGAGTGCATTGAGCTGCAAACAAAAGTCGAACAACTGAATGAGGAAAAGGAGAGGCTTTTGAACAGTTTGGTTGAAGCAGAGTAAGTGGTTTGCAAACCAAAGTTTAGTAGCTATAGCCTGATTCTCATAATTATTTCATATTGCCTTGTGCTGGGCTTAATGGAATTTTTTTGATCATCAAATACACTGTACATGTATAATGCCACATCAGTAAAAAAAAAAAACAATTTTGCTATTGCTAACATGAATAAACTAATACACCATAGAAATCAAATTATGTTGTGGGAAAAGAAAATACAAATTGCTAAGGAGACTCATGATGCTGTAGACTCAGATGTTGGGCAAGCTGAAATAAAGGGAATGAAATCAGAAATTCATCGAATGCAGGTGAGCTAGATAGGTATGTGTATTCTTTCCCTGTTGAGGGTGGTCCTGCCTTTATTTATTGCAGGTGCGTTATGAGCAACTGATGAAACAGCAAGAAAAGATGATTCAAGATATGGAAAAATGCGTTTACAGACGGGAGACCATCATCCTTAGGTTCGTTAATGCAGTTCAATTACGATATTAAAATGTTAATCAACTTTTTCCCCCATCAGTGAAGATGCACAAACCAAGGCAAACACCGAGAACACACATGGTGCTCTGCGGAGGAAGATAGCTGATACACAGCGTTCAATTCAGCAAACTTCTGCAGACATAGCTCAGTACGTATATCGAGTTTATTGGTGCATGTAAAACCGAATATAAGCTGCGCAGGTATGACGGTCAAATTGAGCACTTATCCGAAACGCAGAAAACCCTTTCTTCACAACTTACGGATACGCTTCAGATGACCCAGAAACTAAAGATGGATTCAGAAGAAACGGACAGGACTCTGCAAAAATCTAACGGACTTAAGTGGACGGTAATGTTGCTACGTCTTTATGTTATATTCCAATGGTTTTATATAGGGCATCACTGAGCTTTCCGTTAAACAACTACGACTGAAGCAACTGCTATCGGCGAAGGATGGAAAATACCAGTGGTTAGCGAAAGGAGAGGTAAAACGTAGCCAAGATACTCAACGCGAGTTCGAAAAGCTTCAAGCTGTCCAAACGATTATACAGAAGCTGGAAGCTGATTTTCCCATTCTTCAAGCTACCCTACAACCTGCACTTACATCCGTGAACAATCGCATAATGAAGTCTGCAGCAAGTAGATAATTACAAGGGTATAATTATTATCGTTTTGTCATCACTAGAATCACGTGCGCTGACGTTTTATAAACGGATGGGAGCGCGGGCGTCGAAATGGAATGATGAAATAACGCTGGGCGGGAGTAAAAAATATATACATGCCGTGGGCACCAGAAGTTGACATGTCCAGTGCCTCCATAAAGGTTAGTCGCAGCTCATATCGACGTTTCATGGTTGCCTTTTTTCTAATTTTCGTTTGTAAGATATTCTAACAAACGTCAGATAGTCCTCAAAGCTGTTTCACGCGATGTGTTGTATGCGTCTGCTCAGCAGCATGGCACAATTTTTAACGAATGTGTAGGAATAGACGCAAAACTTGTCGTAAATCTGTACAAGGGGAGGTGTTGTGGTTAACACGTGTTTGTGCCGACCGTGGATTTTTTTTTTACATGCCTTGGCTTGCAATGTTAAAAATGAGCATAATCAATGTGCGTACTGCAAGTACATGTAAACGTTAGGCACACATATACATCAATGCTCAACTGAATAATAAGAACCCTGTTTAAAGCTGGAAGTAAAAATTAACACGTTGGAATATTAACATGCAGGACTACATCAGGTGTGACAAAATGATGTATAAGGGGAATGATGTATAAGGGGTTAGTGTATGTTGGTGATTCTCTCCACTATGTCCTTCTGAATATTATGTAACATGTGTGCATGTATAATATTATTACTTTTTCAGAAACGAAACTCACGCTCTTCAGATTGTGAACGAGATGTTGATGGTGAAACCAAGCGTGCTTGTCTCCAATCAATCTGGTATGCAATTACAATGTGTTGTTGTTTACAATGCTTTATGAGTGAAGCTACATGTCACAGACACTATTATGAAACTGAATTAATATGTATTGAGGCATCATTAAATGGATGGAATGTTAATGGTTCCTGTAGTCAATGACTACATGTGCATTAGCCTCAGTCATATCATTGTCACCAACAGTTATTTTGTAACATTGTTCTTTCTCTTTATTGCTTTTGTTCATGTGTGGCTTGCAGTAGTTCAGTGGAATGAGGCATGCGGGCTTGACGTTGTATATGTTTGACAAAGCACTTGGGACTGAAGCATTTATACCTGTCGTGCAATTACAATCTCTCTGAAAAGGGGGGGGGGGGGTTGCTGGTGGGAGCTGTGCATTTGTGTTTGTAGATCTAACTGTCATGGGATTTCTTAAGTATGCACTTCCAGCCATTATCTATTCTACAACTGTTCTGATGCACCACGAATTGCATGCTATGTAAAATTTGGTGTAATGCCCACCTATAACTTACTGGCTCTCTTTAGTCAACCAGCAAGCCCTGAATCTTCAGTGGAAGGACAGGCAACACCCCAACAGGCAACACCTAGTTCATCTTCATCCCCAGCCTCTCCTTATATTGAAAGATGGTGGAAGACATTTACATTGTTCTCGGCAGAGCATAAAATGACAGCACTGCAAGGACTGGTTCCTTGGTGGGTATACACGTCTCATGCCTGAACCCTTCCCTTCTCCCACATATTGAACAGTGTCCTCTTGCATAATATTACATAAGGAAATGTCCCTAAGTGTATTATGCATATTTGGTGCACATTACATTTACGGGCCAACTTTATGAGCTCATCATATCACGTGCACGTGGCATTAAAACATCACAATTTTCCACCATGGCAACATGTTGTCGATAGCAAACATTTGACACATCTTAGCACATTGCTGTGCAAACACTTTTGTCCTGGGGTGCTATAACATTTAATTATAAATGTTATAGCCATCTAAATAAAATGTATTTTGTGTTAGCATACATTGAGATGTACACAAGCTTATATCCATACATGTATCGTTTGTTCATCTGTAGCTGTAATGCCACACATCTCAAGCACTTAATGGAATTGATAAGGCAAGTCAGCTGTGCACCCTTGTTTGATTGTACTGTAGATCTAGTTTGTCTTAATAAGCTGAATGTGACAATGACACTGTGTGGAGATCTGGAGGCTATTGTTGGATCTTTACTGTATGTGTGCTGAGGTGTGGCAGGTGTTGAATATTAGCATAATGTGTTTTGTTTAGACCACAGTTTCAGAGAGACTTCATTTTATTACTACCAAAGGAGGTGGGTCATCAAAACATATACTGTAATGTTTCTGTTACTCAATACATCGATGCATGATATCTACATGTATATGTGCAGCGTACATCCATCCGTATCACTATTTTCCCACCTCTAGCTGGCTCTACATGTTCTTTCATTTCTTGATGCAAAGGATCTTTTAATAGCAGCCCAGACATGCAGGACATGGTATACACTTTGTGAAGACAGCTTGTAAGTTTTGTGTGCACTCATACCTTGCTGTACACGCTGTGTGCACTCATACCTTACTGTACATGCTGTGTGTACTCATACCTTACTGTACACGTTCTGTGCACTCATACCTTACTGTAAACGCTATGTGCACTCATACCTTACTGTACATGCTGTGTGCACTCATACCTTACTGTACACGCTCTGTGCACTCATACCTTACTGTACACGCTGTGTGCACTCATACCTTACTGTACACGCTATGTGCACTCATACCTTACTGTACACGCTGTGTGCACTCATACCTTACTGTACACGCTGTGTGCACTCATACCTTACTGTACACGCTGTGTGCACTCATACCTTACTGTACACGCTGTGTGCACTCATACCTTACTGTACACGCTATGTGCACTCATACCTTACTGTACACGCTGTGTGCACTCATACTCATACCTTACTGTACACGCTGTGTGCACTCATACCTTACTGTACACGCTGTGTGCACTCATACCTTACTGTACACACTATGTGCACTCATACCTTACTGTACACGCTGTGTGCTTGTAAATGACTTTTCTGGTGCTGTCTGGTCATTGTGTGTAGTTGCTGATTTACTTTTTTTGATCACTTCTAGGCTGTGGAGAGACAAATGTAAAGAATTTGATGTGGAAGATATGGAGTCATTAGTGAAGTCACCTGCAAAAAGAAAAACATTAGTGCCTGTCACAAAAAACCCATGGAAGCAGGCATGTGTTCTTGTTGTATTGCTTTTTTTTAGCTGTGACCTCGCAACTGCATGCATGTATATATACATACAACTGTATAGACATGTAAACCTAAGAATGTATCACACACACACACACGTTATGTACCCAAGCACGTTGGTTAGGGATATATGTCTATGGCATAATGTTTATTCATGAACAATGCAGAGAATAGGCATTGTTACTTGTAAGATTTCTACGCATGTGTTTGGCCTTACATAATACATTATTGCGTTGCAGATGTACCTCCGAAAGCACAGAATCGCATTCAACTGGAAGCATGCAGACTTAACTCAAGCTAATAGAACAAAGACCCTTAAAGGTCATGAAGATCATGTGGTAAGGCATGATGCCTCTAGTGTGTTCATGTAATCCCCACTATCTGTGGTCATTAGTATGTAATACACATTTACTGTTAGCAGCCTGACTTGTGTTACATGTACTTAGTACCTGTAACTTCATGTACCATAAAGTATTGCTTATAACCCCTCCCATCGGAAAAAAGGCTCATGTTTAAAAGATTGTATCTCCATCATGGTTAATGCTTTCACAACCTTTCAGAACATTGTAGGAAGTAAAATAGTACTCCTACAGGATTGTAACAAAAGGTACACAGAAACCTTCACAGTTATGACGATATGTATGTTTAAACACAACCATTTTTTTTTGTTGGGGCGCTGGGAGGTGATATTTACCTTAGGTTACAATGTCTACCATAACCTGTGGTTTGTACGATTGTTCAAATGATGCCTTACAGAAGGGGTGCATCCTTCCACACACTTGTGCAGCCCTGGTGTGGAAGCTGCGGGCAGCAAACTAACCACAACCTAGTAAACTTGTTTGTTGTTCTACTATTGCTTCATATGTTGTGGTCAAGAGCTCTCTCTGCATTATGTAATTACATGTAGGGCTCTCTGCATTATGTAATTACATGTAGGGCCGTCATGATGCCAGGAATGGCCTTACATGTAGGGTCATCATGGTGCCATGGATGGCCTTACATGTACAGCCTTACATGTACGGCCATCATGATGCCAGGAATGGCCTTACATGTAGGGCCATCATGATGCCAGGGATGGCCTTACATGTAGGGCCATCCCTGGCATCTTGGTGATCCTAGGTGTGTATTAGTGTATTCCTCACCCACCCCAAGGTGATAATTTGTTACAGTACCTACACTTGTGCTTCGTTTTGACAGGTCACATGCTTACAATTCTACGGTAATCGGATTGTCAGTGGTTCAGATGACAACACATTACGCATTTGGAGTGCCAGTACTGGAAAGGTGCAGTGTTTGGGTCTCATTTAGCCTCATGCAGGCATACTGTGTTTGTTTGGCAGCTCTTGAAAACATTGATGGGTCACACAGGAGGTGTCTGGTGCTCTCAGTTTGATGGAATTGATGTCGTCAGTGGTTCTACGGACAGAACATTAAGGGTACTTGATTGAGATGATATATCATTTGTGCTAATCCTCAGTCAAACATGTACTAGCTTCGTGGTGGCATAGTGGTGTTCTATGCCGGTGTCCATGTGGCCTTGTAGCTGATGGTACTTCTTCTATTCCACCTCCAGGTTTGGGATGCAGAGAGTGGTCTATGTCGTTTTGTACTCCATGGTCATACTTCAACTGTTCGCTGCATGTCCATGAGTGGAAAGTTAGGTGCGTATCTGTGGTGTAGTCTTTCTACACCCTACTATAATTGACCTGTTTATACATGTGGTCGGCATGCACCTTACGTATATAACACCACTATAATCATTTAAAGGCTACAGTCTAGTACTTACTATAAACCACTAAGGACAAGCACAGCACATATTACCTCACAGTACTACAAGGATGCTAGTGACTTTCCTAAAATTAAGACCAATTGTCTCCGCCCCCCCTGCTCCCATACACCATCCATTATTCATCACACACCCAATGATTCTTTCATTAACTTACTTCAAAACAAGGACTCCTGCAGCTCTAGTATAACCACTTGGGGTCTAAAATGAATTACAGGTTCGTGTTTGCTTTTAACTTTGAAACTCCTCAATTTCTGATACTGTACATATTGCAGTGAAGGAGCAACTAGTTCATTCTGTGGTCAATGTTACATAACTCTTATCCTTTCTGTACACAGTTTACACTGCAATGCAATAATTATGTGTGTAGCCTTATGTAATCAATGTGTAGTCTTATGTAATCAAATATGGGGGTGCTGAACCATTACAATAGATAAGAAACCACGCGGTTATGTAACATTTATCATACCTGGTGCAGGTGAGTATTTTGATCCCTGCTGAATGAGTCTGTGAGTCATAGTAAATTGTTTTGAAGCTGTCCTTTGCAAATATTTTGTTTATAATTATAATTCGGTGATTGTGCAAATCAAACTTGGCCACTTGATAAAGTCCCTCCCACTATATGCATGAATAATTAAGAACCACAGAGACTAGGACCTATGAACAATAGTGTCACTTGCACAGATCACCTAACCATTAACACCGCACCTCATATTGGGATATAAATTATGGTTGGGGGGAGTCACTGTATTGAATTGTATGACCACACCCACATCTGATTGGTAAATACTTGATTAAAATTATCTGATCAGTATTCAGGTTTCATAATGTTGTATAGTGCAGCAACAATTTAGCAAACATAATACCAATATACAGCCACACCGCAAACACAATTATGTCATAAGAACATTTGCATTTTAATGGCTCTACAGAATATTATTCAAAAGGGACAAGTTGCAATGATAAGACATTAATTGATGTGAGAAGCCACAGGGTGAGATGTGTCACGGAATGACCCCTGAAAAAAAAAGATTTGCTATGCTCTCAATGAGCCCAGCAAGTTCAGAATTATATCTTCCGCTGTTTTTTTTTTTTTTTTTTGCCTCATCCCTCAGCTACATTATTTGACTGTTATTTTTAATATTGTTGTATAACTACATTGGCATACTGTATGTATGGTAGGGGCAGCTGTTAAGCATTACATTTGTTTTTGCAGTGGTTAGCGGATCTAGGGACGCATCATTGCGAGTGTGGGATATAGAGACAGGGAAGTGCAAGCAGGTCTTGCAGGGACATGTTGCAGCTGTCAGGTGGTAAGCTACTCAAGTGCATCTTATGCGTGTGCAGATCTATAAAACTTGCAGAAGTTTAACATGTCATTGTGGAAGAGTCACTGTTTCTATGCATGCTTAAAAAACTGATACATGTAATGACAATACTGGGAGACCTACATTCTTTAGTTGGTTCTTTAGCTAACGTTAATGAATAAATGAGTTGATGTCCTGTTATATTTAGATCTCCTATGACCATAACTGACTGTCTTCAGCAATTTAATCCATCCTATTTATTACTGTAGATATATGTATAAAAATATGCACATGCACATGTATGGGGTCCAGTGGTGCAAAGAAACAGAAACAAGGCTTGAACTTCCAGTGTAGCTCCATTTACACGAGTCTTTCAGTTTATATTTTGCATGGGCATGTAATCATATTATTCAGATCCCAAATAGCAACAGTAGTTGCTACTGTGTGAGGCTACATTTCCCACGTGGGCACACATGTACATTCTTAAAGAGAACATTTTTTGTTCTCAGGTGGATAATGTGTACTTGCAGGTTGTGTTGGGAGTGACAATTTTAAAGAGTCATAGGTACATTCCAACATACACCAGTGTCAAAATTTATGGCATGCTTCAAAATGCAGTCAAGAATCTATTTACATGTATACCCGTAGTTTTCAAACTTTCTACTAGTGCATCACTTCTGGCCAGAGATAATTAGAAGTGTATTTAAATGGATGAGCATTGTAAGGACATCTAGCCTCGTTCCCAGGCCTAAAGTTGGGGGGGGGGGGGGGAGAATATGGCCTGGTAGCCGTTACCAAGAAACTTGGTAAATCATATACTATAGTAATTTTGGTCTGCTAATTTTCCGGATACTACTTTCTCAGCGCTAACTTTTCCTGATCCCAGGCCGTCGTGCATGTAGAATTTCATAGTGCTCCATTTCGAAATACACACCGTGCACATAAAAATAACACAACTTGTTACGTACATGGTTACTAGGAAAATGCTTGTGGTGAAATCCATAGATAGCTGGTTCATCCTGGCTCGAAGAACCATGTACAGAAACGTACTCTATATGAGCTAGCGATCCAAGGGGATACACACTCACATGTTCCCTGTTAGCCGCGTTCTCAGGCTTTTTTAATGAACAATGAACCAGCTACCTATGGATTTCACTACAAGCATGTTCCTATGTAACTAGTTGTGTTATTTTTGTGTGCATGGTGTGTATTTCGAAATGGAGCACTATGAAACTCTACATGCGCGACAGCCTGGGATCAGGAAAAGCTAGCAATGAGAAAATAGTATAACAGACAGTATACAATTACCAAGTAGTTTGGTAAAGCCCTAATGCATGCGCACTAAAACATAGCCAATCGCTTCCAGGCCGTATTTTTTCCCCCCTGATTTTAATTTAAAAATATGGCCCGGGAACAAGGCTAGAGGACATCCAAACAGAGCTGTTACAGTAGTCCCTTTAGACAAAGGGAGAATCATTTGTCTCCATCACCCTGAATCAGAATATTGTGGACTCCACTATCCATACAACAAACAGTACGTTGTACATTGCATTCATTTTCACACATTACCTAAATGCACTGCTAAAAGTCCCTCATCAACACATAATAGAAAGCAACTCACATTCAGTAACAGGTCCGTGGCAACAGCAAACCTTGCACAACAAAACCAGTTAACTGTTTATGACCTACAGTATTGGTAGCCATCAGTAGGTACTGCAGCAGGCCATTTAATACATGATTGGAGGGTATAATGAATGAAATGTAGTGTGGCAATCTAACAATCCTGTTTCTTTATTATTTATTTTTTACCAGTGGATCTGGTGGCTGAGTAAACAAATATTTTAAATGGCTATTGAATTTAGATACATGTAACTGCTCTTTGTTGTAGTATCCAGTTTGATGGTCGCTATGCTGTTAGCGGTGCTTATGACTACTTAGTCAAAGTTTGGGATCCTATCCAGGGTACCTGTGTGCATACACTGCAAGGCCACACAAACAGAGTCTACTCCTTGAGGGTGAGTGTGATCAAGTGATCAATGTAGAGAGGTCTAGTATAAGGGGTTTTCCCTGTTGTACAATATGTGTGTATTTAGGAATCGTGGAGTGTGGTGTGTGTGTGTGTGTGTGTGTCTGTGTGTTGTGTGTGTGTGTGTGTGTGTGTACTCTGCTACCTTGCTTTTCTACCCTTCCATAGTTCGATGGAGTGCATATTGTAAGTGGTTCATTAGATACTTCTATAAGAGTTTGGAATGTGGAGACTGGACAGTGCATTCACACACTGATTGGTAAGCTATATAGACATGTATATGAAGTACCCAGGTTGTTTGTTTGGAAAGCACACGTTTTGTGGGCATCAACTAATGGTCGAAATGTACGTGCAGACCTTTTAAAGCATGGATGTGATCCAGTAGTATTTCCATGAACAAAGTAAACCACAATTGTAAATGTAAATGTTAATCTAAAATTATTAAATATTCCAACTTTTTACCATAGTGGAAATTGATAAGGTAATATACATGTAGTAGGGGGTTGAAAGCAGGGGCACTGGGTAGAAGCAATTAAAGGGTGAAATGAGCCGTTGAAGTTGTTACAAAGAAAATTCTGCACACAAAAAAAAGAAAACCAACAGAAATAGTGAATAGATAACAGAACAAAGCACATCAGTGTTTTCATCAGAGCTTTTGACTTCTGAGTTGTCTTTCTTTTGGGTCATCTTGTGCCACACACCAGCATCCAGAGGCAAATGATCATATCAAGGATTGTGGTGGCAATTTCATCGTTCCGTGAAGCTGTCAGTACTGACCAGCAGAACAAGATGTCATCGTTTTGCTTCAGCTGAACCTGCACATCACAAAGTCCAGACCTTGCTAGTACATGATTGCGTATGTTGTGCTCCGTGGTGAGGGAAGTTCAAATGTTATATTATTGATGTGGGTACGACCTCCATGATCTATTACATAAATCCACTCAGAAGGATTTTTACCACAACAGGGTCATTGCATCGATAAAAGAATCAGTCCGGCCACTGTGTAAATGAAAGGAGAGAATTAAACCCCTTGGGGGGGGGGGGGGGCAACCCTCCCGCCTAGCTAGGAGGCTCCACCATTGGGGTCTGGAGCCAACACTGTTTCTATACGTAAAAGCTACACAAACTGCATGTGTTATATATATATTCATTTGGAGCCAAGTGCATGCTATTCACTCCTATAACTCGAGCTTTTATCTCTGAGTCAGTGATATCATCTTTGATAAAACCTGGAATACCTCATTGTCAAGTATACTCTGCAATGATGCAGAACGAACAGTCACCACCGAGTTGGACACAAGGTAAAAAGCTGATGTAGATAGTGCCAGAAGCTTTGATATCTTGAAAGCTGCATTGAGGATGTCACGGAAGATTTATTCTTTTTTATCATATCACTATTTGCGAGATTTAATGCATGCCCATAACAGTGAGTATAAGTAGCCTGGACTCCTCTGATATATCTGTGCTCCGTCCCACTTCTGTGTCCGGCCATATTAGCAGCTCTGTCATGGCATTAACCACTACAATTAGCAGTAGGCAAATTCATTCGTACCGTCATGTTTTTGAGGACTTGAGCGCACACACCTCCGATTGACTCCACCACATACATTCCAATAAAATTTCATCCACACTAACAAATGACTTATTTTTTGGCTATGTCTGTCACTTCATCTCCCATTAAGGTAAAGAACTTAGCAATTTGGAATGACGAAGCAATATTCCTTAACACATTTAATGCCATGATAGGTATGATCTCATTTTGGTTCTGGTGTACTTGTACATTTTGCATTCTAACCACTTCAGGTGCACTCTTTTTATCATCATTACCATGCAAAGCTATACCTTTTCAAGACACTGCCGATTTGCTGCTTTCTCTTCTGTATGAGCCTGACAGTAGCTCTCCTACATCCGTGTTGTTTCAGGTACAGTAACTACCATCTCAACAGCTTTCTTATTGGTCTCCCCAACTTCTCGTGGGCTGGGAAAGCTACTGTTGCATCTTTCCTGGAATCTCTTACGTTATCTGAGCAAAGTTGAGCTTAACTTTTCTGTGATTGGTAACAGCTTTAATGCAAATAAAATGAAACACTCGGTCTTGTCAGCCATCACAGTACAACCAGCCCCACTGTGAAAACCATTTTGGATTAAATGCCTGTTTTACTATGTTCTTCTTTCCTAACACACGCATAGTAAATGGGACCCACAGCGGTCAATTAGCTATTTCGATTGCAGGTGGCTGCACATTCATTGCTGCCCTCGTTACCAATCCAATGAATATGTCATAAATTATCATAATGTTAATAATTTCCAATGTTCTGGCTAAAAACTGGTCCAGCCATGGCCACACAGGATGCTACAGTTCTGCACAAGATCGTCTATACACAGTGAAAGGTTTTTCTTATTTTTATGTCTTGATTTGGCTTCTTCTTCAATGCTCGTATTCAAGGTAAGCTGGTTTGAGTTTTCTCCTTTAACTGCATTGTCTCGACAATTGTAGGCCTTGATCAGTTGCTTGAACATTGAATACCCCATGAAGTATTGATATAGTATCACAGCCTGTGTTGAGCAAATATTCACTGAGATAGTTTTTTTGAAGGGCATAAAGAATGGTACAAGTTTGCTCCAAACAGCTGCTCTATGTGCTGGGATCCTTGTGACTAAAACAATTTTCCAGGAATGGACCCTTTATGTATAATATTTGGAATTGGATAGAAAGACTCTTAGTTAGATTGATATCTTATTGCATTGTTCATCACTTTTGATGTGTGGGCCTCCAGATACCATCATTGCTTGGTCGTAGTTGCCTCTAATGTGCTATCAAATTCCTCATCTCTATAAGTAAGAGTCATAGTAGTGATGCAAATTGTTCAGATTCAAGAGGATGGTGTGACATCCATTCCGTCACTGCGGTAACTGTTCTGAGAGCCAATTAAGCAGGCTTTGTTACATAATGTTCTCTTATTGCACTCCGCATAGCCACTGTTGAGAACAAAATCAGTGCATGCAATGTACAACATACCACTGTGGGGTCATACCCCACTCAACTGCACTTGAATCTGATAGAGAAATTAAGTACAATACATATACCAATCCATGTACGAACAAAACAGCTATGCAAAAATAACCACTTGTGAGCCTAGATGACTCATTCTCTTTAGTACTGTTAGCCCTATCACAAGAACTCAGCAACATTTGGGTTATCATTTACTCTTCCTCATTGCCTTTGATAGTAGATACCCAAAAAAAATCTCTCTAGGAGATCATGGCAGAGACATTGAATTAAAAAGCAGTCAACACTTGAGAATGCTACAAGCTTGATAAATGAACAGCCTAGGAAAAGAGTTGGACAAGTTAATATTGCTTTCGGCAAGCAGGGATACTCCGCTTTTCGTAAGTGTTGAGGAGTGATTACCACTACAGTGTACCTTGGATGTCCCACCCATGGGTAATCTTCCAATCCATCATCTCTGGAAGTAGAGCAAGGGGCCCTATTAAGAAACAGTTTTCTTTCTGTGCATATATCAGCCTAAGTGTTCATCATAGAAACACCATTGCGTAGGAAATTTAGTGTTGCATGTAATGGCACTATCAATGCTCATATTTAGTACTGAAAACCCGCTTTTGGCAAGTGCACTTCAATTTATGGAGTGCTAAGAAACAACCACATCAAAGGGTTTTATTAAAACAAATACACTCAACACCTCCAGGACTTGCCCAGGCAAGCTCCCACTGTAAAGCTTATTAGAATCTTTTAGTTTGCTAGTCTAGTAATGGAGAACATAAAGCTTACCAGATTTTCACCTGGATGACAGTTGAAGCTTATTAAACAGAAAAGTGTCGTTACAAACGGTGTTTTCAGTCAGTGGATGAATCCATGCTGTCAGCTAAAGAGGAGGGGAGTACTTCAAAGGTCATGATGCATTGCCTATCAACCAGTGGTGGCCCCAATTCTGCAAGCAAGCTGTTCAGATGGTACTAGCTATATTCATCCAAGACTTTGCTGGTTTTACCCCAAGCTCCAAATTAAGTATATTTTTTGTTTCTTATTAATAGGGAGTGGATTCCGTTGCTCTATGTACTGGTCGTAGTTTGTCCTTAATAATGCACCATTGGCCTTGAGCAATATTTGGTCAGGGACTAAGGTGGACTAGAGAAGTACATGTGGAGTGTATTGCATCATTTCCCATGATGAAAAATGCTATTGTTTCCATTGGATAACGTTTTTAGTTTCAATACATAGTTTTCAGAGGGGGTTTGATGCAATCAAATAGCTATGAATCAGAATTTTCACCTGTTGTGGGGGGGGGGGGGGGGGGGGAGTCCAAGTAACTGGCTTATAACCACTGATCCTGTACACCACTATGAGATTACAGCAGGACCTATTGTAATGGTACTGTACATGTGTGTATGCAACAAGTACTGGTGGTTAGTTTAATTGAGACGCCTTGCACGTACATCTAGGTCATCAGTCACTAACAAGTGGGATGGAACTGAAGAAGCACATTTTGGTATCAGGGAATGCAGATTCCACTGTCAAGGTAGAAAATGATGCAACACACTGTGGTCTAGCACACTTTGTACAAGCAGTACCTGGGTATCCAGCTCACTGGGTATGCCAGTATCAGTGTCAATACTGAGAAAGAACATATGCACAATCTGTAGGTACAGAAAAGAATAAAGACTTGAGTCATTGACAATCATATGCATCATAATCAGAGGAAGAAAAGCATGCATGTATCAGGACTTCCAGCTTTTCTGCTGTGTACCTACCCCCAGTGTGTACCTACATGTACCTCAGTGTGTACCTACCCCAGTTTGTATCTACTGTAGGGCCAATGGTACAAATTTTGGAATGATGCGTTTGGTAGCAGTCGTACATAGTACGTTTTGGAACATGGCTTCATTTGGCAGTACCTGTGTAGTGTACCTACATCCTTAAATCCCTAAAAATGGTATATCTGAGCAGGGACATTATAGCAGAATTAGTGTTCCAAAAAATTTACCATTTCAAAATACTGGCCTGCTATACTGCGTATTTAGATCATTCATATGGTTGTATCACTTTTACATTTTTAATCACTTTTACATTTTTAATCACAATACTTCTTTTAGGTCTGGAATATTATTAGTGGTCATTGTTTGCATACTTTACAAGGACCAAGTAAACATCAGAGTGCGGTCACCAGTTTGCAGTTTACTGATGACTTCATAATAACCAGCAGCGATGATGGTACTGTCAAATTGTGGGATTTGAATACTGGGGATTTCATTAGGAACCTGGTGGCATTGGATACTGGTGGAAGTGGTAAGCATATGATTGCATACACACACACACACACACACACACACACACACACACACACACACACACACACACACACACACCTATAGATTTTTTACTCCTCTTACTGCAGGTGGAGTGGTGTGGAGAGTCAGATGCTCAGACAGAAAGCTTGTTTGTGCTGTTGGGAGCCGAAATGGTGTTGAGGATACAAAACTGCTTGTTCTTAATTTTGACGTGTGAATGCCTGTTGCTTGATGACAGGAAGTGTTGTGCTACGGTAATGTACGTTGCACACAGGAGCTCAGGAAAATGTACTCTGCCTCTCCATTCTTCAGACATGTGCACAATGAACTCCTTCGTGTTGTCCGTGTTACAGTTGATGGTGGTGATGTGATATTGTTCTGCATGTTAATTATTTTAAAAATTATTTTTGTGGCCGCACGTGCTTTCTTTTGGGGGGTGGTACACAAGCTATTAATGGCTTACGACTTCAGTGGTAAAACGGCTGTGGTGACGGGTGCTGGTAAAGGTGAGGCTCAGTGTTGGCGCCATCCTGCAACCGCTAACTGATTGCGTGCTTGTATTAATGGGCGACGTCGCTAATAATGGCTGGTCTTTAATTTATCCGTTCTTTAAATTTTAACTAATTCGTACGTGTATAGCATATGGCACATCTGCCCCTTGATCTCAGTGTAAAACATGTACATGTAAGGATATATTCTGCTTTACATTGAAAGGTGATCACGAGAGAAAAAGCCCATGCACGTATTTTTTATACTCCTCTGATCCAATAATAAAGAGCTTGCAGTTTCATGCATATTGTAGAAGAATTGATTGCTACGTGCTAGAATGTTAATCAAGCACCCGCCGGACATTGTCATCATAAGATTTAACGCCTTGCCATGTTGATATAAACGTAAGAGTAACTATCACATTATGAATTCAGGCATTGGTCGTGCCGTCGCTAAAGAGTTAGCAAAGTCTGGAGCGCAAGTCATTGCCCTGAGCCGTACACAAGCTGATTTAGATTCTCTGAAGGAAGAAGTACGTTGACAATGTGTATGTGTCTGTGTCTTAATGGTGGCAACTTCTACTATTTGTTGCAAAAGATAAGCTCGGTAGTAACCATTTGCGTGGATCTATCTGATGTGGAAGCAACCCAGCAACAATTAGAATCAGTTGGTCCTGTCCACTTACTTGTAAACAATGCAGCAGTGAGTGACATGCAGCCCTTTATTGACGTTACACCTGATACTTACGACAGGTAACAGTACTGAACGCTGCAGCCTATGAGCATGTTATTAAATTTTATCATCTTTATATTTTGTAATGTCATTAATAATTTAAATTTTAAAGCATGCAATATTTCTCCCAAGAGACATTTCTAATCACTGTTGTTTGAGTAATGGTGAATGGATTTCCCTTTTGAAACGATATGATTGCAATGTATGAACTGACGTGTGTGTGTGTGTGTGTGTGTGTGTGTGTGTGTGTGTACTGCAATGTGTGAGGCCATGTAGTCATTGACTTAATTGAGCAGTGCAATTTTCTTATCTAATAGACTGTGATAGTATGTAAAGAAATTGAATGTGATTATAGTTAAAGGATAGTATGAATTCCTTAAGTATCAGTAGTGAAAGTTTTGCAGTTGCTTAATTAATGTCTTTGAAATTGGAAAAAGATAGCAAAAACAATGAACATTTTCTCCACTCAGAGTAATGAACACGAATGTGAAATCTGTCCTGTTTGTATCTCAGGTGAGTACATGAGGCCTTTGCGTATACTGCTACTGCATTTGCTTACTGATTGGATCTGTTTCAAGTGCATTGCAAAGAAAATGATCAAACAAGGCAGTGGTGGTGCTATTGTTAACATCTCTAGTCAAGCGGCCCAGAAAGCTCTGAAGGACCATACTGCTTACTGTACGGGTGAATGAGATGGAATTGATGTACTTAATACTTGTGTGTGTGTGTGTATGTGTGTATGTGTGTGTGTGTGTGTCTTCAGGTGTATCCAAGGGTGCTTTGGACATGTTAACCAAGATGATGGGACTGGAACTGGGACCATATAAGGTAAATGTCACTGCGAGCAGACTATGGTTATACAAACTATAACTGCAGATATAACTAATGTATAACTTTGGTATAAACACACATAATCCAATTAAGTTACAACTTTAGTTTAAATGCACATAATTCATTTAAACCAAAGTTATAGAGTTGTGTGTGTTTATACCAAAGTTATATCCGCAGCTATAGTTTGTATAACCATAGTCTGCTCGCGGTGTGTGTAGTTGCCTTTGCAGTTTATTCATTTTAATGCAGATCCGTACGAATGCAGTTAATCCTACTGTGGTGATGACTGATATGGGAAAGAAGGCTTGGTCTGACCCAGCAAAGGCTAACCCCATGCTTGCGAGGATCCCTCTGGGAAGATTTGCAGGTGTGCTTCATTATTGTCTGAAGTGTCATGTTCCTAACCACCACTCTTCTCAGAGCTGGATGATGTTGTGAATGCAGTGTTGTTCTTGCTAGATGACCGAAGTGCCATGATCAATGCTACCATGTTGCCGGTAGATGGCGGGTTCCTCTCATGTTGATATGTGTGTGCCTTGCATTGGTGTAACAGTTGTACATGTACATATACATGCAAAAATTAAAAGACTTCACAACACATTAATCTGATAGCAGACATTTGGAAGACCTATATAGTGAGAGGTATGACATTCACTGCAGTAAGCAAGCAAACCATGAGAAAAACTGTGTATAATACAACCAATGCAGCTCCATATGCCCTGTGTGCAGAGGGGCAATCACTGTAGTAGAGGCATTTCAAACAACTATACCTTGGTGGAGCAAACTTAAATATTGGGAAGAATGTCACTGTTGCAAGGAGTGATACTCCGAGGAATATCCAGGAGAGTTTAACTTGTGAGTACTCAGAGCCATGAATGTCTATTTGGTATGGGCTGCCATTGTTATTGAGAGCAATTTTGACCTTGTAAATGAAGGGTTCAGCGTACAGAGGAAATGGTAGCACAGGGATGGACTTACCATGAAAGCTATGCTTAGTCCAAGCACATTGCTAAGTAGAGGTGACCCAAAACAGCATGCAAATGCCATCTCTGGTCTACCAGCTCTGGCTATCACAGTGTCCGCTACTAAGTCTGCCATTGAATTGCCAGCAGCCAGTATTGTCAACCCCAATATTGCTGAGAGGTGGGGGGGAGGGGGGGGGGCGAACATAGTGAAAAACACAACAATCCCTGAATAAGGAGCTCTTACCAGTGTTAATACCAAATAGCAAGCCAAATGTTTGTAGTATACTAACCACTTCATTTGCTATTATGTTTAACCACGTTATGGACATTGTAAAAGCAGTTACTATGAGAACAATCTGCATAGTCCAATGTGGTGCCTTGTGCGGACTTAGTATGAGAAGCAGCAAGACAGAGAGAACCACACCTGGTTGTTGGAGGGGGAGGGTTACATGTAATGATGTAATGGAAGTGCATTTGCCTTGCCACACACCCACACATACATAATGCTACTGTTCTAATGTATGCAGTACATGATGTGCAATGGAAGACATGAAGTACACACTTCAAGATAATGTCCACATTATAGTCACATGCACAAACTGAAAACGTTTATAAATAAGTGTGAACTAAATATTATCACACAGTAACTTTCAAGTGCAACAGCATACCACTGGTATATTCTTGTTTACCTAAGATTGCAAGTAAGGCCACCAGTGGGATGGAACCAGCAAACATGGTGTACCCCTCCCACCCCTTGGTGGCTGTCAACAGCAGGAGAGCCATGGAAACAGGTGACAGACCGGCAAAGATGTAATGCCATTGGGACCATTTGCCATCCTGTGAAGGATATACACACCACGGCCACATTAAAGGCGCAATGCTCACTCGAGAGAGACAGCACACTTTACATGACAGCATGGGGGGACTGTGGCCCACAGCAGGAACACAAACGGCCACTGAATAAACCAAATGACCTTCAGCAGGACATGTGAATCATGGGGCTGGAATACATTTAGAGCAATGCCGTAATAATTAACACGGCAGCACAAAAGTGGATGTTTACCCATGTAAGGCCTGGCACTACAACAGGCTGGTTACTGCTGTTAGACAAGGCTGGATCTCGAATCTTCTGTGCTGTTAGAGTTTCCATGCTCCCTGCAGCAATGGCCCTAGCAATGTCTGTGGTGGGTAAAACTGGCTGTATCCCAGTGGCATAAGGAATTGTCTGAACTCACATCTCAGGGGGAGGGACCTTTCAAATGAAATTGAAGGGACACTGACAATGTCGTCCCATAATCTCTCACCGTCCACTTGTCTTGATTTCTTGTGATTATACCACAGCTACTTGTTTTTGTGAATAAACAACATGACACTAATGAAATTAAGTAATATACCTGAACATAATTGATCACAACTACAGCCAGAATGTATACGAGGTATGCCACTGGCAACATTACTGTTTCTAGCAGATAAACCTGTGTTGGTGTGGCGGGGAGGAAGGGGCTAAGTTTGAATGTTGAGTGTGTTTGGACCTGCTCAATACCTTGCCATCTAGTGCAACTGCTACGACTGCACTGGTAACAATGATATAGGCCAAAATGTCTCTCATGAAGGCACCCCTGTCTGAAACAAAAGGGCAATGTAGTAAGAGACACAGGGAAAAACCACTAACTGATATTGCAGTCTGATCTCTTTGCCATCAGAACCAATGTGCCAATAACAACGGTGGTGATGAACACTCCACCACCTGACAGTGTACTTCAGTTGCATTGGTGACAACACCTGATAAGGTTATGATATGGTCAGCCAAAACAGCTTACCCCAGTACAAGAGGAACATCATCCTGAGCCAAAGCACAGTAGACAACGAAAACGTCGGCTGCACCTGCGCACATGTGCAGATCCAAATAAATCATTCCATTTTACAAAACATGCAATGTGCATGGAGTATGTTTATGCTATGATATGTGGTAATTGTACGCTACTTATGCACAATAATAATGATAATCTCCAACTATGGTATATAGACTGTCCTTTAGACAAAAAACACCACAGAAGGCTCTGGCATTGGAGCAAAGATGACGTTTAAAATTTTCATACTATGAAATCAATTCACTAATGCATACTAGAGCTAAGGAATCAGTGATAAATCAGACCCAAAACGCATGAGATGGGTGGACGTACATTCTAGGTAACGCACCAGAGGGTGTTGGGGCTGAAATTAAAGCCTTGGCATGCAGTACAATTTGATTGTTAGAATGCTGCATACATGTAGTTACCATTGCCCACGGCCATCAACGTCATTCCCGCAATACTAGGAGGTAGTCTGAGTTTTTCCGACAGCATGACGAGCGGGGGTACAAAAAAACCGTCCACCTGTAAGACACTTTAGTAACTGCTTCACAAGTATTATAATTTTCTTACTACTGTAGCCAGCAATGCAATCAAAAATAGCAGCCAAAGTCCAAGTGCCACAAACCCCAACGGCTAATAGTATAGGAGTGCATGGATAGTTAATAGATTGGTATTGAACCAGGGAGATACCTCCGCTCCGTGGAACGTGCAAAGCACGATAGAGAGATAGTCCACTAACGATACAGTTGCAGCCCCACACGCGACCTTAGCATAGTCGCAGCTGCTGTTAAAAGCAATCGGCGGGGACAAGGGACGTGTACAATTGTAGTCACCGTCCTGAGAGAGGAGGCGTTGACCAAGCGGTACGCTTGAAATATTTCCGATCCCTTCTTGCAGTTGCACGGCTTCAGCATGACGGAGAAGTGTTATTTCCGTTACACAGTAGATAGAAGCGCACAAAACCATTCCTACATAATGGCCAAGCGGTTGCTTATAACAGTACGTTTCACGGGCTATGTGGACAAAACTTGCCCATTTTCATCTCCGTTCTCCCGCTTACAAATCGCTTGAATAAGAATCAATGTTCAGTTCAGTCTTATACCAGTGCCAAAGATGGCAGGGACTACTAAGATTTGACACTTGAGCTACGGACAGCTGCCATCGCATTAAGATGTAACGATAATTGTACACAAATCAAACACGACATTACAAACTGTGAATTTCTGACTACAAACTGTTAAGATGTGGCTCATTGTAACCGAGCTGCAAAGAAGACATGAATCACTTGCCACCTGAACACGTGAATCTTACCGAATAAACCTTGCATAAACGATTGTGGTTTGCTTGGCGCCTCTAATTTGTTGATAAGTTCTGCAGGAGGTCGCTTGGGTTTCGGAGGGGCTACCACACCTACAGAATAATAGCCATCCATCAATTCAATACCAGTACCCAGTGGCCCACCCAATATACAGTTCCTGGCAATCCAATATACAATCCCTGGCCACCCAATACACAATTTCTGGCCCATCCAATGCACAGTCCCTGCCTATTCCCTTAGAAAAACTATTTCTCCACTGATTTGACACAAACTCATAGTTACTAGTATGTGAGCCCATAGGGTGTACTAGGCAGTATGTACACTCTAACAATCACACAGTATGACACTTAACCTACCAGGACTTGACACAGGCTGTGATGAATCACTCACTGTTCTTTCAGGAGGGACGTATGTTGGTGCTAAATAAAATAAGACATCCCTGCTTTGAGCAAATGCTAGTGTACACATGAAAAACATGTATTTCCAATTAGGAATCATAAGGTACATCCTCATTACATTAACTACAGTACAAGATGTACACACATTGTACTGACTGAAAACGTTTAATATACCCTCTTACAGTAGCCTTTCACTTTCTATATTGCTCCTCATAACTGTGCACAATTTCACTTACATGATGGAGATGCAGTGGTCAACTGAACGGTGGCCTCTGTTTTTCTGCTTTGGTGTGTTGGCAGGGTTACTGAATCTTGTCCTGTGATGCAATACATGTGAAACTTGGTCAAATCTACCTGTTAAGGAAATGGTACATCCCACCCTACCTGGAGGGGTGCTGTCCATCTTGTGTGCACTACACAAAGTATATGTACAAAGACATAGCAAGCCGTGACTAACCAAACAATAACTCACGGGTCTTCCTGAAGGTTATCCAGCTGTGCAGGTGGAGATTTCAGCTTCATGGTTTGAACTATTATGTCATTTTCACTCAGCCTCCTGAGGAAATGCTGTCATCCAACAACTAGCAAAAATTTGAAATTTATTGCAACAGACCTCTCCATATCTTTGTTGGTTTTCCTAATTGCAGAGAGGTCAGCCAGAGCTTTCTCTTTCTGTACTTGCAGTCCACTTAACTGATCTTGTAAAGCTAAGAGCTCATTGTCCAGGTAATCAATCCTTAACGTAAAAATAGGTGATAGATTGTGTGTTTATGTGAGGTTGGCATTTGCACATGTAGAATGTGTCATTGTGAATATGTGGCGATGATTACAACAATGCACTGGTTGAAGTACCCACATGCATATACACACACAAGTGCACATAAAGAAACGTTGAGCAAGTTACTGTTACCTGCCCTGTGCTTGCTGACACTGAAGTTCTAACTTCTGCTTTTCCTCCGCAAATGCATGGTTAAGTTCTTCACATCTCCTCTCTAGGCTGTGTATAACGTCCTGAAGGATCCTCTTCTCCTCTGAACTAGAGGTCCTCTCCTTGTCCAGCAGGGCTTGATGCTCCCTTATGAGCTCTTGTCTCTCTGATTGCCACTTGAGCCTTTCCTCAGATTCCAATAGTGACGCAGCAGCAGAGAGCTGTGCACTGTTGTTATGGTTGCCAAGTTCTTCTTTCAATTTCTGCATAACAGTTTCCAGTTCCTTACGATGTTTCTGGGCATAGAAATGAGCATATGTAGGCGTACATAGTATCATGCAAGGGTTGGGCCTAAGGATCATTCTATCCCCATCCCATCAAGACCCATTGCACTGGGTCAGGTGCCAATATCGGGGACCGTACCTTCTCAGCTGCAGTTGCATTGCGCTCCTGTTCCAGTAGCAATTGGTGCTTCTTTGATGCCTCCTCTTTCTCCATACCTGACCTGGTTTTCTCCTCGGAGAGCGCTGCAGTTGCTGCCTGGAGACTACTCTCCTTGTTCTTAAGCTGGGTTTTCAACTGTTGTATGGTTCCTTCCAGTTCTTGCATTTTTTTCTAATGACCAAGGCACAAGTACGATGACCAAGGCACACATAAGATGACCATGATGGATTGCAATTATTACAGGGGTAATTTTCAAGGCTCATCATAAATGAAATCTATGGTTGGTATCTCGGAAACTGAAATCTTGATGTGTGCTAAGCTGTCAGAAAACAAAAAGTTGCACAGCATACCATGTGCTTTACCCTTCCCTCCTCAACAGAGTATGCTTACTGACCCTTCCCTCCTCAACAGTGGCCCAGTATGCTTACTAACCCTTCCCTCCTCAACAGTGGCCCAGTGTGCTTACTGACCCTTCCCTCCTCAACAATGGTCCAGTGTGCTTACTGACCCTTCCCTCCTCAACAGTGGCCCAGTGTGCTTACTGACCCTTCCCTCCTCAACAATGGTCCAGTGTGCTTACTGGCTTCCCTCCTCAACAGTGGTCCAGTGTGCTTACTGACCCTTCCCTCCTCAACTGTGGTCCAGTGTGCTTACTGACCCTTTCCTCCTCAACTGTGGCCCAGTGTGCTTACTGACCCTTCCCTCCTCAACAGTGGTCCAGTGTGCTTACTGACCCTTCCCACCCAGTGTGCTTACTGACCCTTCCCTCCTCAACAGTGGCTCTGTGTTGTTCTGATATGGTTTGCTTTTGCTTCATCATCTCCTCCTTATCTGCTAGCAACCTTGTCCTTTCTTCAGATGAAGCATGGTTGGCTCCTTCAAGCTGTTTGTCTTTATTTGCAACTTGCATTCGTAACTGCTTAATGTGCTCCTCAAACTCCAAGAGCTTTTTCTACAGTAGAGTGATGAAGTGATGATGCTTTATATTTGAATGCTTCCAGGGCCGGGATATTAGTTACCTTATCTGCTTCAGTTGCAGTCCTATTCTGTTCCAATGCTGCCATGTGGTTCCTCAGTAGCTCATCCTTCTCTGCCTGCCATTTCTGCCTCTGATCAGATGCAACTGCTGTTGCACTGTCTTTCTCACCAAGTTCCTTTCTAAGCTGCTGCAGTGCCAAGTCAAGTTCCCTAACCTTTTGCTGATTATAATAGAAAAATATAGACTTATGCTACCCCATGTGCACAGTACCAAGCACCTTCTCTGCTAAGACAGATGCTTTCTCTTGATCCAACAAAGATTGGTTCTTTTTTGTCATTTCTTGCTCTAGTGACTGCTGTTTCAGCTTTTCCTCAGATAAGGTAGCATTGGCTGCTGATATTGAGGCATCCTTTGCTTTCAGTTCAGTTTCTAGCTGCTGTACCATGCGCTCCTGTTTTTTTAACTTGTGCTAACCGGCAGAAGCAAAGGTAATGGCTAACAGCATAGATATATGTACCAAGTGCTCACCTCCACATCAGCCAGCTGGGATTGGAGGGCATCTTTGTCTTGTTCTGCTGTCCTCTGCACCTCCTCCAGTTCTTCCTCAAGCTGCTCTTCTTTCTTCTTGTGCTCCTCCAACTGAGCTGTCATGCTGTCATTAACTGTCTCCAGCTTCAGTTTTGTATTCTGCAGCTGCTCTATCTGCCACCACCAATGTTGAACTCTCATTAACATAGGGAGGACTTTCAAAGCTCTACCTGTTTTTGGAGTTCTGTTTTCTCTTGTGCTGCTCTCTGGGTAAATCTGTTATGTTCACTCAGTGACTGGGACAGTTGAGCTTCAAGGCTATCACTCATGGCAGTGGCAGACTTCAGCTTAGATTGGGTGGAGTTTAGAGCTTGCTTCAGTGACTCAACCTGGAGAGTAGGAGAAGCACTAATACAACTGCATGCATGACTTCCTAAACAATAAACAACTTCAGGATGTGATTATTTTGTACTCAGGATGTGACATCACAGTAGTGCTCATTTAAAGATTGTCTCTAGCTTTCATTGAGGCATACACTGCAAAGATTACCTAGTAATTGTTTCATTTCCTTTTTACTTGTAATGAACCAGAGCTACAACTACATGGCATCCCACCTGGAGTACAAAATAATCGGATCATGAAGTTGTCTATTGAGGACACACTATGATGCAAACAATGAGTGGTTGGACTACACAACTATAAACACAGCTGTGGTGCAGCCCCATGCAGCACAAGTAGCATCACAACTGTGGTATAGCCACTATCAAAGTGTGATGGTCATGATGTATTCCTGCCCTTACCTGTGCTTCTAACAACGACACAATGTCATCATCAGCCTTCTCTTCACCTGAACTGCATTTGAGAGAATGCAAATATCCACAGACAGTGAACGTATTGTGAACAGTTTTGACCTACGCAGTGAGGTCTGGGCGAGGTGTGGATGAAGAGAAGGACTTCACAGAGCTAATGCTGCCACTCCTCTGCAGAGTGATGATTAATTAAAGGCCACAGCATGGTTATTACATCAGGGACCAACCACAGCAACACTGGCTGCTTCATTAACAGCCATGATCCAGGAATTTCTGTCATCCTCCTTCTCGGCGCTGAAGTGGTATGTTCTGTCTGGCATCTGTATGACAGCATTATGCAACACAGGAAGTTTATGCAAGCCAGCAGTTTCGTATTAGTAATACAAATACTGCAAGAAATGTACTACAGGTATATGTATAGTTGATGACATTAATTACTAATCTGATATTGGAATTAACGTAACACCCACCTCAATTTGAAAACCATATCCTTTTTTTAGAGCTAGTTGCTCTACCTTGACGCATTTCGACAGGTCAACGACACCTTGCGGATCAGTAGTCTAATATATCGACAAGTTTCAAGCAGCCCACGGCAACAGTTTAAGCCTCACCTTTTCACTTTTGTAGTAAGTAATTTTTCCTTGCGAGAGAACGCAGTAGCGGTCCTTCCAGCCCTGCGATGACGGCCGAAAGAGTTATCGTGCACGCCACAAGCGTGGTACTAAGGTCTTACAGTTAGTCCACCACTTCCCCCAGTCTTTGACAGCCACCCTGTTTTGATGACCGGCTTCTTAGGCTATCGGATTCGAAGAACAAGTTAGTTCAATACGCTTCTGTTAACTGAGCTTACCCCATAATCCATTATTGGTATATTTAGTTAATCGGCGGGTACGCCTCCTCAAAATAATTATGTCTAATTGCAAGGTTGACACTTCCGTTTGGTCGTCACGTGGTCCGCTTTCATTGCATGAACTCTCGCCGCGTCATTTAAGTGGTTGATAACAGGTTAAAAGAGATTAAATTCGCACCATATATACTAGTCTCATTGCCAGATGTCGGCCGTATTAGTACTTGGTACCGAGCCACGCTATATTATTTGTGATAAGCAGAAATGTACTTGCAGTGATATGAATGTAAATTTGATTTTCAGTATACCTGCAACATGGGCACTGGGTCTGGGCACGAGATATTTTGACCCAACCGTATTAAGTACCTCAGTTATTACCCACGATGCATGACACAAAGTAATTATTTCCACGGGCATACAAACCGAAAACTGGTACTTGTTAAAATTATTGCGAAGCCGGGACCTATCAGCCCAATCTCTCGTAGTTAGCTACTACCGATTTTTTACGCTGAACACCTCGAAACATACAGTAAGTTAAGTTGCACGTATACACGGCTGAAGATCACGTGACTGCCATCGAGTGCAGGTGGAAGCAACAAGCATGGCTGATTCAGGCAAACTGGTGAAGATGGAAGTGGACTATAGCTCCACGGTGGAGCAAAGGCTTCCGGAGTGCCAAGAAATGGCAAAGGTATGACGGGAGTGGGACTTACACACACGCATAGCAGAAAGCCATGACCAGAAAATTACATCACTTTTGGTTTTTCGTCGTAGGATGGTAGAGTGGAGGATGCTTTAGCGGGGCTTCTAGCCTTGGAGAAACAGACAAGACTGGTGAGCAGTAGTGTGGATCTGTATTGGCTAGCTGCCCTGATTGACCTGTGTAAGACGTGTTCTTGTTTCCTATGCACCTATCAATGATCTCCCCCACCTCCCCCAGTGCCTGCACAGGTGGGGCGAAGGTGGGGATTTGATGACTGTGGTTTTCAAATCCCCAACTTCTGGGGCATTTTAACCAATCAAATCCACCGCATATGTTGCTTATAAGTCATATTTTGAATAATTAAGCACATGGCAATTTGTCAAATCCTGGGGCAAAAATCTTAGTCAATCCCCACCCAAATGCCCCACCTGTTCACACACTTAGGGAGGTGGGGGGAGACCATTGATAGGTGCATTACTCAAGCCAAACTTCAGACATATAAAAGCTTCTTTCTATAACAAATTATTAGAGATACAAGTGGTTAATTAGGATTGTTTAATAGGTGTATTTCAGTTGTAGGTATAGTGTGATGCAACATATTTGCATTATTACAATTAGGATCATGCTATTAAGGGAAAGGAAGGAGAGTAGAGGACCAGTCCTTGGTGCCCCCCCCCCCCCCCCCCATTATCTGTCCCTTGTGTATTACCCTCTTTTGTCACACCCCATCCCTCCCTCCTCATCTGTTCCTGGTGCTCCACCTTCCCCACTTCCTGAATCCACCCATACTTTTGACCCTGACTAATGATATTCTGTGATTAAATGATCTGTTCGACTACAGCATGTCATATGTAGGGGGAATTTCAAGAATACAGGACTAACCTACATGCATGATGGAGCTGTCCATATGTCCATAGCTGTTGGGTGTCCATAACTGTTGGAGTCCATAGCTGGGGAGTGTCCATAGCTGTAAATACTGATTGCTTTTCCTGCTGCTCTTTCTATCCATTATAACTCATGAAGAATGTATACTTTAATGGTAAATAATTACTGAACAGCTTTGCATGGAATTGTAGTTAATTCGGTTTGTTCAAAGAGGCTCTATAATTCATTTAGGCTCACATTATGATTCCACTGAGTGGCACAGTAGAGGGAAATATTGTGTAGATGTCAATAAGGACTCGGTCTGGTCATTCTGATGTTTATATTAACACAGGCCTCAGATGCTCGGTCCACTGCACGAGTCCTGAAAGCAATAGTTCAGCTTTGTTTTGACCTTCAACAATGGGATCTATTGAACGAACATATACTGCTGCTCACAAAGAAAAGAAGTCAACTGAAGACTGTAAGTGCATCAGATTGTTTGTTTGATTACTAAGGGCTCCATTAACTAGTCACCAGATTGTTCTGATGTTCATTTAATGCCACTGTTTTCAGAGTGGGTATTCTCTTTGCTATCAGTGCATTTTAGTGACAGGTGATGTGATGTGCATGTATGGGAAGCTTGTTCCCAAGCTTAATTTTACGTTATGTGACACTAATCCACATACTGAGTACGAAAAGGACAAATATGATTCTATGTACAATTTGTCTGCACTTTGTTTAACAAAAGACCTGTGCTTTCCTACATTATCTTTAGTGCGTTCTTGTACAATGGGACACCATTTTTCTTCTTTCAACAATGTAATAGCATAATGCCTTATAATTACCAATGTGTCAACTTGATCAAGCATTTCACCTGAAAGTTCTGTTACCTTGTGCCTGGAAGTTTGGCTGTGCTAGGTAATTTTGTACTGATTCCTGTGATTGGGAGAAAAAAACTTACTCCTGAGTTACCAAAAATAATTTCACACGGGGCTTGTGTGTGTAGGCCACAGAATGGTGGAAACTGTTCTCTTCTTCCGTAGACCTTGCGTGCTTAGAGAGCAGATTTGCTAGATCAACGCATCTTCTGTCAGTCCATCAGTGTCTCTTATTTCCCATTTTTCCATATATTGTTTCAATTGAGTTTTTTCATAAATGGGACAGTGTATCTAGCAAAATTGACCTTCTGGAGTTATAATTTCTGTATAATAATTGTATGTTACATAAATCTGTATACCTTTGCAACCTTACAAAGCTTTCCTTTCAAATCTCTTACACTTGTTCCCACACCATTTTTTCCAATGCAAATTGATTTTGGTGCTGTAGATACCTTCGCTGCACAAACGCATCTGGTTAGTATCTCCCTGTACGAGTGTCATAAGCATATCAAATTTGGTATGTTTATAGGGGAGTCCTGTAGCTATTAATTGCTCAGGTCGTTGAATTGAATGTTATCTCTTAGGAGGATATAGCTGTGTAAAGTAAGTGAATGTTTTCCCACTCAATTCGTGCCAATCCTCCTGTACATTGAATGGGACGTGGTTTGCTTACATCATTGGGACAAATCGAACTGGAAAGCATGCACTCAATTTGCACAGCAATATCCCGTAATGGATGACATTCAAGTTCAACTATCTGTGCTATTAAATAGCTACAGAACTCCTCTATAAATATACAGAATTTGACGCAACTAGACACTCGTATCTGGAGATATGTGGGATTCTAACCCAACGGGTTGGCCAACTTTTTACTCACGTCAACGAAAATAGCTAGATCACCAAAATCAATTTAATAAGAGAAAATGGTGTGGGAATATTTGAAAGGAAAGCGTTTTACAACTGCGACGATATATTGACATATATTTAACATGCAGTTTTTATGACCCCAAAGGTCGATTTTGCTTGACACTGTCCCATATAGTAATAAGATTTTCTGAATTAATAAGTGGAAGGTGATAAAGTAGGGACCGCGTACTATCAACTACATGTTGAAGTATAATTTTTTGTTGCAGTGTCACTGAATGTCTTTCTTTTGTAGGCCATCGCAGCAATGGTTGAAGAGTGCTGCAAATTTGTTAACCAAACACCTAATCGTGAAACAAAGTTGAAGCTAATCGACACGCTTCGGGCTGTCTCTGAGGGAAAGGTATGTACTTAACCAGTGGATACCATCGTGGTCATTACCTGACCTGCCTGCTCACCAAATAAGATCTATGTAGAGGTGCCAAGGGCCAGACTAACATTGGAGTTGGCACACATAAAGGAAAGTGAAGGAGACATAAAGAAAGCTGCAGACATCCTGCAGGAACTGCAGGTAATGAAGTGTTTTTAGTTTCTTTGTCAGTGTATGTGTGGACTTGCTGTTCTGTCATTAAGGTTGAAACGTTTGGTTCAATGGAGAAGAATGATAAGGTGCACTTCATATTGGAACAGATGAGGCTGTGTTTAGCTAACAAGGACTTCATCAGGACTCAGATCATTAGTCGCAAAATTAACACTAAATTTTTTCAAGATGACTCAGACTTGGTACAGGTAATTGTGCAAATGAAGCTGTGCTGGATTATATGTTATGTATGCTAGCTGGCAATGGTTTCTAAAAACATCAGGTCATTTTACAGGAGACAGGACCATTCTCAAACCATCACCATCTCATAACCTTCCACAACTTTCCATATACATTCTCCCTTTCAAACTACACTAAATTGCTGTATATTTGTATACCCCAAGTTATTTGGTTTATAAAACGCAACCATTTGAGTAATTTTTTTTTTGGTGACCTTAAGCACTTTGAAGGGAGATTTATTTAAGATGTTTACAATATTTGCTCTGTGTAATAGGTGCTAGCCCATGCAACAAAAAGCAATGCTGATTTTTATTGGTATGCATAAGGGGTTAAATTGGATGATGAATAAGTAGCAAAAAATAACATACTCCCACTTTTTAAAAATAAGTAATTCTTTACAACACAAGATCACTGCTTTATATAAATTTTATTGGGGTTCTTATGCATTGGGCTGGGAAACCTGTTTTAAGTATAGCATCCATTTTGATTGTTACAAGGTGTTAGTGACAAAGTTGTGATAAGAGAACCCGCAGTTTATACAACTTGTACAGTAGTGGCTTGCACATCAGCACTTTCACACATTCACATCTCAACACAAATAATTGCATTCAAAAAAGAAGCTGTTAGCTTCTTTAGCAAAGTCATATAATGGTATTCACATAAATGGTCACATTTTTACACAACCATTTATTTGTGCTGATGGTCAAGTTGCTACTGTAACACATAAGGGAATCAAAATGGGTGCAATAAAAACAGGTTTCCCAGCCCCAATGCATATGAATCCCAGTAAAATATAAAGCAAAGTGATCATCTAGTGTTGTAAAGAGATACTCATTAAAAGAAAATTGTGTAATTGGGAGTATGCTACTATAATTCTCATAACATATTCATTTATGCATACCAATAAAAATCTGCATTGCTTTTTGTTGCATGGGCTAGCACCCATTACACAGAGCAAATATTGTAAAGACCTTAAAGAAATCTCCCTTCAAAGTGCTTAAGGTCGCCAAAAAAATTAATTATTCAAATGTAAACCAAATAACTTGGGGTATACAAATATACAGCAATTTAGTGTAGTTTGAAATGGAAAATATGTATGGAAAGTTTGGAAGGTTATGAGATGGTGACGGTTTGAGGGCTGTTTCCTGTGAAATGACCCCTCAGGTATTGTAATGTTCTTGTTTTATTCCTCCATATCTTTTAACCCACACATAATGCTTTATGTTCCTTTGTAGGATTTGAAATTGAAATATTATCAACTCATGATTGAACTTTGTCTGCACGAGTGCAACTACATAGCTGTATCCCAGCACTACCGAGCGGTGTTTGACACACCAAAAGTTAGAAAAGATCCTCTGAATTGGAAAATTGTAAGTAGCCAGTATGCTTTTCAAGGCATTTGCTGTTGCTAAAGAATAGTGTGTACAAGTAACTAAAAACATTCTCTATGAGAAAGATATAGGATTTGAAAGCAATGGTGGTGTAAAAAGCAAGGAAACAAGGATCTGTAGTAGTAAGGGAAAATTTTATAGTCCTATATTTAGCCCATTTGTAGCATATACTACATGTATGTTTGTGTGCTAAATATAAGACTATGACATTTTCCCATACTATTACAGACCCTTGTTTCCTTGCTTTTTACACCACCATTGCCTTCAAATCCTATATCTCACCAACTTTCTCATAGAGAATGTTTTTAGTTACTTGTTTCATTGATGTTTTTTAATTATACATCGTACACTGACCGTATAGTTGACAGTAAATCATTTGCTACTGCACCTGTAGTTTTCTGGTTTGGTATCGACAATTCTAAACTTGTCAAGATACTTCCTTGTGATGATACAAGTAGTGTTTAGTATGGCCCAAATCTAACAATACAATTACCAAAATATACCATTGACTATTTGATCACAGTAGGCACTCTTCCAGCCAATTCTGAAGCTATTGGTGAAATTCCATTCTTTAAATGTGTTCCTATCCTGAGTTATGCGTGGTCAAGGAGGAGGATGATAATTCTGGGACTGGGTACGAGGATGGACAGTACCCTTTTGTTGTCTGGTTTTGCTACATAAAACAAATGACAAAATTACTCACTTTCGTCTTCTCGTTCGATCACAACAACTAGCTAAACAATCCGATCATCAGTAGTCTCATCATAAACAGGTTGCATGTTTTTAATGATTTCATAGTCTGGGTCAAATCCTATATGGAAGTTTCTAGCAAAACTTCAACATATTTGTAAAGAATCACAGCCTGCACTATTCTGGACATGTTGTTCCCTTTATGCAGGCTCTGAAGAATGCAGTTTTGTTTGTACTGTTGACACGATACAACAATGAGCAGTCGGATCTTATGCATCGTATCTATGAAGAGAGACAGCTCCAGCAGATTCCATTGTACAGGTTGGTAGCTCCATTGTGTTTGGTCATTCATATACATTGTAGTTATAAACACATATCTACATGTACGTGTTAAAAGTGCTGATACATGCATAATGCATCTCACTTGCTTGGTGGAGTACTGTACATGTACTGCCTGTATGTACATGTGTGGGAGGGGCAGCTATAAGTTCTTTGGCACATAGTCAACTCTGGCATGTTTTTAGAGATGCGCAAAGTTTTTGAAGCTGGTGTGTGATTTGTGCTTGCTTGGATAGAGGGAGTTATAAGATGTCAAGGCCGTTATGCTGAGCCCTGACATGCTACCACCCAGTGCCGGATTATCCATTGGGCAAGTGGGGCTACAGTCCAGGGGCCCACAACCTTAGGGGGCACCAAACGGGCAAGTATGCATGCGGTGTTTGGTCAGACTCTCCCCCACCCCTTCCCAAAGACGCACTGTACACTAAAGAAACCACAAAATAATTATCGGCAATGCATTATGCATATCCCCTCCCCGCTGCTTTGATAATCAACTCCATCGTTACGGCAGGTAATAGGAAACTCTGAGTGTGCGTTATTATGAATAGTAGCAGCTCGACCTAGAAAAAAAGCAGTGATGGACCAGGAATGGACAGATGAGTGGCGCTGCAAAACGAAAGTTGAAGAAACAGCAGGAGAAATCAATTACTAAGCTTCGCAAGCTGGATGACCTGGGTTTTATCAACATCTTAGCACCCGCAAACATGTCTGAAAGCTCTGCCACTACAACAGTGGACCAGAGTGGAGATTGTGTTAGCAATGAGCTTAATAGCTCCAACCCAGAAGGTATGATTCCTTGGAGGCTGAAGCTCTCTCGCTTGGCTCTCACGCGGTGAGCGGACATGAAGACAATGCTTATCCTGATTATCCAATTGAAAAATGCAGTAGTTCCGAATGCAGCAGCTCCAAATCCAGTAGCTCCTTGTTGCCAGAATATAGTGGCGATGTTGCTTTGTGGAAGAACATTTCAAAAGAGGTGCGTGAAAGGACCTAAAGAGTGCCAGAATTATGATAGCGATTTTGCAGCTTCTGAGCGACAGTTTAAGGACCAAAGCAGAAAATTCTCTAAACATCTCCTCTTTTGAAAGCATCTTTCTGGTGAAGAAATTGCTCGAGAATGGATTGTTTATTCCCCTTCCACAGGAAGTATTTTCTGCTTTATATGTGTTCTGTTTGGTGACAGTTCCCATGTACTGGATTCAGTGATTGGAAGCATGCATCCAGTAGATTGATTGATCATGAAAATAGTGCTGCACACCATAGCGCTCAAGTAGCATACTCAAGTCAGAGACAAGTGTGCGGAAGAATAGATTGTGAAATTGGGAAACAATTAGAAGCTGAGAAGAGATACTGGCATGATATTCTAAAACGTGTGGTTGTTGTCATTAAATTTTTATCAGAACGTGGTTTGCTGTTTCGAGAAGATAATGAAATCCTTAACTCACCACACAATGGAATCTACCTGGTGTACTTGAGCTGATAAGCAAATTTGACCCATTTCTTAGAAACCACATTGAAGCCTATGGAAAGAAAGGCAAAGGTAGGCCATCATATTTGTCATCAACAATATGCAAAGAGTTTATAGAAATCATGGGCAGCACAGTGTTATCTGTTATCATTACTGAACTAAAAGAAGCCAAGTATTTTTCACTTTCTGTTGACTCAACTCCAGACCTATGTCATGTAGACCAGCTTACGGTTATAGTACGATATGTAAATAAACAGTCGCACTGTAACATACAAGAGCGTTTTCTTCTTTTTTTTTTTTTTTTTTTTTTTACCTATCCAGAGTCATACAGGTCAATTCCTTGCCACTACAGCAGTGCAGTTTCTTGAAAAACATAGTATAGATATTATGTACATGCGCGGACAGACCTACAATAATTCAGCAAACATGTCTGGGAAATATAATGGTATGCAAGCTAAACTATGTGATATAAATCCATTGGCATTGTACATGCCTTGTGCTGCACATTCACTAAATTTACTACGTGTTTGCGCTGTTGAATCTTGTGTGGAAGCAACAAATTTCTTCATCTTGGTTCAGAAACTGTTCACCTTTTTTAGTGCTAGTACAAGCAGATGGGGGAATATCTTAAAGGGGAAAAAAGAGTGCTTAAGTGTTTGTCCGATACACGATGGTCAGCTTGTGCTGAAGCTACTAAAGCACTGTCAGAAGGATACGATAATATTCGAGCTGTTCTTCTACATATTGTGCAAGATCCTGAACAGCGAGCAGATACCCAACAAGAAGCTAACGGCCTTCATGTTTCGTTATCTTACATGGACACTGTTTTCATGGCTGTATTTTGGAACATCATTTTGGAAAGGTTCAACAGAGTTAGCATGGCTCTTCAAAGTGCTGAAATTGAGCTAGGAACAGCTGTCAAACTGCTTCAGTCACTCCAGGACTTCGTGTCATAACTTAGAGGGAACTTTGATGCTTGAGATGCGTGCAAAACAAAAGGATCTAAGTGCTACATATAAGGATGCCGAAAAAAGAATAAGGAAACCAAAAACGCAATTCGGTGATGAATCTAACGGATTGGTGCTTCATCAGCATGATAAGTTTCGCATCGAAGTGTTCCTTCCAATATTGGATAAACTGTCACAGGCCTTGATGTTACGCACACAGGCATATGATGTGGTGCACAAGCGCTTCGGATTTATTACAGAATTTCTAAGCATGGGAGCAGACGAAATAGAAAAAGCGGCTCAAAACTTACAGCAATGCTATCCTAATGACTTGGAACTCAGCTTTCCACAATAGCTCAAACACTTTTCCTGTTTTATCGAACGTTTGAATTCAAACAAGGAAATGCCGACATATACATTCACATGTACAGCTATTAATTTGTACAGTATTATTTTTAACCATTGTCTCCAGTCAACCTTTCCAAACGTTGAAATTGCTTATCAAATGTACTTGAGTTTGATGGCAACCAATGCTCAGGAGAGAGATCGTTCTCCAAGCTAAAGCTTATCAAAAATGAGAAAAGAACATGCATGCATCAAGACAGACTATCACTCATGGCAATTGAGTCTGAGGTGCTACAGCAGATTGAATTTGAAGACATTATTGAAAAATTTGTGGCTGCAAAGTGTCGAAAAGTTGTAAAATTGTAAATCCTTTTTGCACAACTTGTACTTCTTATACAATAGTACTAATCACTTAATTTAGTATATTTAATTCCATGCGCAACGATTGAAACTCAAAAAAGGGAGGGGGGGGGGGTGTGCCTTTCAAAATAACTATTCCAGGGGCCCCAGTTACCCTTAATCCGGCACTGCTACCACCATTGTGTTCACCATTTTCCTTGCACTCAATGACCGCTTCATTTAAACTAACTTTAGGTTATTGCAATTGGTGGAATTGATGATGGTGATGATGATGATGGTGATGGTGATGGTGGGGTGATGATGATGGGGTGGTGGTGATGGTGGTTATGATGGTGGTGGTGATAATGATGGTGGTAGTGGTGATGGTTATGATGGTGGTAGGGGTGATGATTATGTTGATTATAATGATGGTGATAACTTAGCATTAGCCATGGGCAAATGTGCTGCATGCAACACCATTAAATGAGAGGAAGAGCACTCAAGTTATTAAATGAGACGAAGTGCACTCCTCAAGTTATTAAATGAGACGAAGTGCACTCCTCAAGTTATTAAATGAGACGAAGTGCACTCCTCAAGTTATTAAATTAGAGGAAGTGCACTCCTCAAGTTATTAAATGAGAGAAAGTGCACTCCTCAAGTTATTAAATTAGAGGAAGTGCACTCCTCAAGTTATTAAATGAGAGAGAGTGCACTCCTCAAGTTATTAAATGAGAGGGAATGCACTCAAGTTATTAAATGTGAAGAAGTGCACTCCTCAAGTTAATTATCAATACCTTTCATAGTTCGTAGGTATCTTCTTTCAGTAAACTAGGCCCATTTCCTGCAGCATGAATTGAGGGTGGCCTGAACATTGTACACTAAATTCCCGCATTGTCCAATTGATTGGTTCACTCGTATTTCATTTTGGTAGGCTATCTCACACAGCCTCCATCTTCCTTGTAGTGTCCAATGCAATCCAATGCTCACTATTCGGATGGAGGATATAATGGGTGGATATGATTGGAGGGGGGAAAAACGTTTTTCTGAAATATCAAACTGTAGTAGAATTGCTTAACTGATTTTTTTTTCAACCGATCAGAGAATTATTAGACTGCTTCAGAACACAAGAGCTTCTGTACTGGGATGCATTCTGCACTAAATATAGTGTGATATTACGCGATGGCATTCAAGACGAGCCTCCCATTTATGTTCTGGCACAAAGTACCCAGCTTGGAGACAGCCTGTGGGAGGAGCTAAAGAAGAGAGTCATAGAGCATGTGAGATTGATTGAGACCTTGGCTATGTGGTATGTTTGACTGTCCTTTTCCCATTGCAGAATATCCGCATAATTGCTCTGTACTACACACGAATATCGATGCAGAGGTTGGCTGAACTTCTTGTTCTCTCTCTGGAGGTAGGGGTTCAATTTGGTCAATTTGATCACATGTTACTTTGGATGGAAATATAATGCAGATAGTGTGTCTGTGACTCTAATAGGAGCCCAAGATATTAGAGATTAGTCAGGCCCATGATTTATGAGTTAATAAATATTGGAAGTCACATGCACAATATAATTAATCATAATGTGCCAAACACATGTTCCTGTTTACAAATTGTCATTTTGACAAAATGCCTCAGAACAACGTAGGACTAGTTCATTTGATGAGCCAGAGCTGTAATTGAGTCCGCTGTAGTCATAGTCGCATGACGCTGAGTTGCTGGCAAACAATGACCATTTAAAGAATGCTGCAATCCCATTGGAGGGGCTTTATATGAGGTGCAATGGAACTCTACAGCCCTTGTCCAGTACAGTGATGTAACTGAAATTGGATCTGGGGCCGAGACTAGATTGGATGATCAGTACAACTAAAAATTACATAATTGTAATTGACAAGTCATAATTTCTCTTACCAATAATCTCTTTGTATACATTGGACTTCTGTTTCAATGCTTTCTCAACACAGTTTCAGTTGTCCAACATTTGCTATTATCACTAAAAATCAAGTTTAAGTTTAATTGTTTCCAAGATAAAACAAGCACAGTCCAAACTGTGTTAAAGGAGAACTATCATGATTTTTTTTTTCAAACTATTAATTACATAGTACCTAACGAGTTAAGCTTACATGTAGATTGGTGAGGGTGTTTCGGCAATTTTATATAATGGTATAAAGTTGAAATGATAATATTAAAGTTTTTGGACTTTTGACTTCACTGGTCTGTTACGTAACAAGAATGGTAAAAGGCTAACAGCTGGAGATGTTGGGGCTGGCTCCGTATCGATCCAACCTACTAGTTATGAGTTGGAATTTTAAGCCAACGACAAGAGTGACAACAGCAAGAAATCACCATTGCACCCAGCAGGCTGTCTAAATAATATGTCTTGGTACTTGGAGGGCAAGTGCAGTGCTCTACACACCAAGCTTGAGTGCATATGTGTTGCATAAAGCTACCACTCATGAGGCATCTTTTTGGCACTGAAGGCCCAAATTGTATCACTGACTATCCCAAATTTGCAGCTACATGCATTCAGCCGCTTGTTCTCTGGTGGGGATGATCGAGAATATGAGATGACCCTATTGGCTTCTCCATTCCAAACAGGTAGGAATGAAAGTATGCTTTAACTACACCTGTTTATAATTTTTGTCACGGTGGCATATAGGAGGTTCATGGTGGCATATAGGATGGCATATAGGAGGTTCACAGTGGCATATAAGAGGTTCACAGTGGCATATAGGAGGTTCACGGTGGCATATAGGAGGTTCACAATGGCATATAAGAGGTTCACAGTGGCATATAGGAGGTTCACGGTGGCATATAGGAGGAGGTTCACGGTGGCATATAGGAGGTTCACAGTGGCATATAGGAGGTTCACAGTGGCGTATAGGAGGTTCACGGTGGCATATAGGAGGTTCACAATGGCATATAAGAGGTTCACAGTGGCATATAGGAGGTTCACGGTGGCATATAGGAGGAGGTTCACGGTGGCATATAGGAGGTTCACGGTGGCATATAGGAGGTTCACGGTGGCATATAGGAGGTTCACAGTGGCGTATAGGAGGTTCATAATGGCATATAGGAGGAGGTTCACAGTGGCATATAGGAGGTTCACGGTGGCATATAGGAGGTTCATAATGGCATATAGGAGGAGGTTCACAGTGGCATATAGGAGGTTCACGGTGGCATATAGGAGGTTCACGGTGGCATATAGGAGGTTCATGGTGATTTTGCCGCTCTTGGCTGTGCATCTAAATGGATAGATAACTTGCAGTTTTTGAAGATTCCCTGTATAAATGCCAGATCTTCATTTTTTTGGCTTCTGTAACTTAGTTCGGGACATACAGTAAAGTATGTTTGTCCACAAGATGGTACTTTTTATGCGCTTTGGTCATTAAATACAGGGACTGTTGATTGCTCGGACAAACTTCTGAGCGTAGCCACATTTGCTCATCGATAGACTGGGTTTGGTCAGCTTTTCTTTTCATATTGCAGCACAAAACTCAATACTTCCATCATCTAGCATTGTCCATGCTAGATGATGGCTGTTCAAATTGAGATTGATATCAGTGTTTTATCTAATGCTTCTGGTATCTATTACAATCCATTTGCCACGTATCATTTCATCCTCTTTAGTTCAAGCTCCTGCTGCCACTACACCTTTCATCCTTTTTCTTGTTTTATCTTCCCTCCATTATTAAATTGGAGAGCTCCATGAGTAAATCATGCATCACAAGGACAAAAAAAGGTCATGGTGGAGATCTGACTGAGTCTTGGGTTATACTCTACTACCTAAGCTGTTGTATTGACACCAGCATTTGGTAACAACATATAAACTCTGGGACAAGCCACCTGTATGGTTATCCACCACAAGGATTTCACCATTAATAAGTCATCCACAGACTGATAACAATGAACTTTCAGTGTTTGTAAAGATATTATTATGTGTGCAAAACTTTTTCTTCACCTCCTTAATGTTTAATCTCCCGCAATCCTTATTTAAGGATGGCCATCCTTAAATAAGGATGATGACCACTTTCTAAAGAATGATGTACTTTTGATGCTTTGTTTTATATTAGTGATTCACTAGATTCTAGATCATGCAGATCAGTGATACTGCCGCGATTAAAACAGGTTTGGCTTGCACAAAAACCAGTATTACAGTGTAAATACGGCGAAACCGCCATTTACCGCTGGCGATATAGTAGTGAGCAAATTAACTCAAAGCGACGTATGGCAAGGAAGGACAGGTTTCTGGTAGCTCTAGGAGTAGAATGTACACTGTCAGATGGATCTATGGAACAATATCCACGGCTTCAACAATCTACGCTCACGTACTGGCCAGTATACTTCCAACGATCGAAGCGATTGCATACACTCGAAAGCGTCAAGCTAAGCAACCCTAGCCTGCTTAGATACCGAGGGAGCCACAGAAAGCGACGGATGTAGTTCCTCACTACGGATGGATGACATACATGTAGGCCCAGGTGACCAAAGTGGCAGCACTGCATGATTCGTCAAATGACAGTGACAGTGACAGCAACAGTAGGCTTAGGCAATGGTGTGGTCCCTTCGAGTCTAATTAATTGGGGCTAAGCTCGAACACATATCGTATGCCAATTGGCAAATGGCAATGCTTCTTAGATCTCCCGCACCCCCCCTCACCCCCCACCCCAATGCACCATTGTATATGAAAGCACACCGTTCGATGAAGCGGCGGCAGAGCACTCACATGCAGTGCACGTGGTTTCAGTGAGGCTAGGGTACGTCCATGCTGGCATTTGAGCAGAACCAAGCATCTACATCAGTACACGTCATTATACAAATGCTTGATATTAATTTTTAAGCGTTATGGTGTAAGTAAGCATAACTTATTAACCACAAGTTATTTCTTTGACGAATCAGGTTGTGAGTATAGCTGGATCAACTGGCTATCAGAGAAAATCAAGAGTTTTAAAACTATTGTGGTTTTTTTTATGGTCAATAATCTCTACTGTTGTGATCCTTATTTAAGGATGGTGTCAATCCTTAAATAAGGATGTGCCACTTCCTCCCTGTTTTACCACATGGACATTGATCATATTGACATCATTTAAAGTTTGTTATGGAGGCTAATCAGTATACAATTGACCAATAGCATTTATTTTTTCTTACTTACTTGGTTAGCAAAAATATGCAATGTAAAAGATGATCCTTATTTAAGGATAATGACATCCTTAAATAAGGATTTTTCCCTGGAGATTAAACATTAACTCTCTATGTTCTTTTTTTTTTCTTGCAGGATGCTGAAGAATTCGTTTCATCATTAGTTGCAAATAAAACTGTATATGCGAGAATTGATCGTCCTAAAGGAATTGTTCTGTTCACGCCAAGCCAAGATCCTAGCCAAGTTCTCAATGAATGGTCATCACACCTGAATAATCTAATGTCACTGGTAGCTAAGACAACTCATCTAATTAATAAAGAAGAAATGGTCCACACCCTTGTAAAATAATGTTTTTTTTTTGTTAAATTAGGTGTTCTTGCATTCCAGGACTAGTTATTGCATCATACAAAAGACGATTGTATATTTCTGTTGTATGCATAGCATGATTGGTGTTTTATTATAATGTTGGATTGAAACCCTTGAGGTGTGCATGGGGTGGGATTTAACAGATATGCTATAGCGTTAAAATAAAAAGATAATTAACTAAACTAAACTAATTCTGGCTATTCCATTTTTGTGACTGGTTGTTGAAACGAAATTACATGTGCGGTTATTCCTTAGTGCGAGTGCTTCAAATGAGAAATGAGTAACGTCATAAGTTAGGGGAGCTATCATAGCAATATTAATTGACAGGTGGCAACACCAAGTTTTGTGGTATCAGAATAAAACCATAAAGGCTTTATTCATAAATGCAAGGTATGCACCTATATAATCAATGCATGGGTGTGACACATTAAATGTGCACTAGTTAAAAACAGTTTGATCATATCATCGTCAGTACCACTTTTACTGCACCTGTCCCCTCAAAACCTCAGCAATCCATTGGTGTCCATTGAGATATCCTTTAACACCATCTCTTTAGCGGCTGCAACTAATGTTGCAGCCACCTTCACAGGTTTTACTGCAGGATATTCCCTTATAGCGAACCTTCTGTCATGAAGAAATGCCAGGTCCCATGGTGTCCAGAGTTTATGGGCCATCATGCAAATGGTTAGGTGTACATTATGATATTAAATATAAACACAGTTTTAAAACAATTGGATCATATTGATCATACAAGGTATCAGGATTGTGAATACATTACCCTATAAAATTCTTAAAGAACAATTTTTTATTCCTTTTCTGTAAACTAACGATGCCAAATACATGGAGCTTGGTTGGTCCTCTGTATCTCCATAGTAGTTGAGACTTAGGGGTACTGGGCATGCAGTGCTTTTCTGACCAACCTTTGTTCACAACAATCATCTGGAGTCAGGACAGTGGCAGTCAGCATTCCTACGTCACATTGCACAACAGAGCAAGCAGAAACGATTGTGATGAAACAAATCTTATCAGCTCATGCTCTTAAGTTGGAAGCTTCAGTTCGTCAGAATGAATTGAGACTTGGATCAAAGGTTGAAGGAGTTCTGGAATAGTTCTGGAATATCAAGACCTTTGGCATTAAATAGGGTGAAATGTCAGCACATAGTCAGTTCATCAAGAGCATTACCTTCCAGGATGCAGCTATTATGTTAAGCTTTCGTGGAAGACAGCATCCAACTCTTCTTTCAGATAAATTCAATATCATCGACTTCACGCACTTTTGAGATCCAACTATGCTACAGCGATCTGACATGGTGATTATATGGTAATGGTTCAAGACCCATGGACTTCTGCACAACATACCTCATCAAGATGACAAATACACAACAAAGCTGCAGATCGTTTATGATGCCTTTTCCTAAAGAAGATGGACCGGACCCTCTTTGAATGATCGATTGCCTCTACACAGGGCCACCTTTCAGGCAATTCATCTTCAACATTCTGGTTCACTTTCAACTACATCAAGTTGCCCTGGTTGCTGATATTGAGAAAGAATTCTTGGTGGTTTCTATTGCCAAGAAAGCCTTGAGTGACAATATCACCCAAGCTTCAAGTGGTAGAGTGATTTTTAGGGTTGCTTCTAGTCCCCTCCTACTTAATGGTAGTTGGAAATACCGCATCCCAAAATTGTTGATAGATTTCAATGGGCATTCTAGCTGGTGTTGACAGTGTAACATATGGAGCTGACAGTGTGGAGGAAGCATTTCTTTTGTACACCACCTCCAAGCATTTGTTAAAGGTTTCAATCTCAGAGAATTTGTCATTAACTCATCAGTATTGAAAGATTGATCTACAACCATATCCTGTAAGAGCTGCATCTCCCCTCAGAAGAGCAGTCATACACTTTGTGGAGATGAGTCAAATCTAGGTTTTGGGGATTCAGTGGAACCCTATGAAGGATCTCTAACCAAACCAAACATAGTGTTGCTGGCCAGGATTTTATGACCCAATTGAAATTTTGTCACCTACAGTTCAGGATGTTTCAAGGGCTTTGTGCCAACTACCTAAACTGGGATGATCATGTTCTAAATACATATGTAAGTACATTGATGACTCATATATGGGACAGCTGATTCTGCGAATAATGACAATGTTTATGTACAAGGTGGATTCGGCTGCATAAAAAACTTAATGAAGAAATATGTAAGTTACAACTTGGTCTTTAAAAATTTGCTTGTATGTAGTTCTAGATAACACACAGAATGCTTACTTTCGAAGTCCCTATGGGATTGGCACACACTAACCCTCTTGGATGCCATTTTCACATAAGATGAGCAAGCCACATGTTGCTACTAAATCTAAACCTACACGTCTATGTAGAGAGACAATACAAACTCATGTGTTATAAATGTATTACCTTGTGTGTTCCTTTTATAAGTTACAGTAATGGCTCAGTTATGGCAGCTGGCAGCTCAATTGAATTTAGAAATATGACTAAGTCAACTTTTAAACTATTGGTTTTTATAGCAGATTTATCTGTGTTCATAGCACCCGCTATAATAACTGAGAGTTCTATACATTTAGCCACTGGGTGTAGCTAAAAGTAGGAGTAAGAGTAGCCCTGAGCAGGAGTAGGAGTTGATGCCTAAACGTAGGAGTAGGAGTTGATGTATAGATAACTTCGATTTCATATTCACTGATCCAGATAAGAGCTTCTCTAATCCTTTACAACCTGTCTGTCAGACAAGTCTATGAAGAGATCATCAATTCTTACAGAGGAAGACCAAATAATTCAGTAATGACACAAACTTAAAAAGGGATTAAATGTACTGTGTTCATAACTTATCTGGGTATTCAATAGTTAAACACGTAACTGCAGTCATTCTATGGAGTTAAGAATCCTATTTGTATTATGATTTGGGCCCAACAGGTCAAGTACATCTGAGCCTCTGGACAAAAAGAGTTTAATGAACAAAGGACTTACAGGTTCTTATGTTTATTGTCTTTTGTCTACAGGGATGTATAGAGTATTCCGCACGTGTATACTTGTCAATTCACTATCAATCAAGAATTTCCACTCATTCAAATATATACTACTGACCGTCACCAGCTTCCCATCCACACAGAATCCTATCAGAGATCATATATAGATCTCTGATCCTATATAGTCTCACATCTCATTTTCAATACACTTCTATCCCTATACTCTTCAGAAACTTAAAACTTAATTCAACTCCTACTAAGGCATCAACAGTTAGTATTAACTGCACACACACACACACACACACACACACACACACGCACACGCACACAAACACACACATGCGCGCGCGCACACGCCAAAGATAATATCCTATATATTATCTCTGCACACACACACACACACACACACACACATGCGCACACACATTTCTCCTTTTAGGCTTCAACTCGTTTTAGCACATCCCCTATGAATTTCCGTATGGTCGATAGTAACTAATTTTGCCTCGCGATCCCAGGTGATTCATTGCATCACCACATTGGGCGTGTCATTGGCGATATGTCGAAGCTCCTGAGTAGGCAGTGGGTGCCATCTGGTGATGACTCCAAAGAACAGTTTACAGTTATGCAATGGAATGTATTGGCAGACGGTGAGGAAGGACATATGCTGTGATGAAATCATTGTGGCCACACTGTTGTTTTACTTATAGCGCTGTCCGAGTCTTCTCCTACCACCAACTTCTACAAAACGCCACCGGCAGCACTCGAATGGGTTTACCGCAAAGAACTAATATTTGCTGAGATACAGAGATCTGGAGCTGATATTGTATGTTTGGAAGAAGTCGACCATTATCATGATTTCCTCTTGCCGGAGATGACCAAGCTTGGATATGAGGGACTGTACGCCAGTAAACCTAAGTCAGCCTGTCTAAGTTTCCCACGAAACAATGGTCCCGACGGATGTGCATTATTCTATAGGAAATCCTTATTTACGTTTCTTGATAATAAGGAAATCCGGTACACAGAAAGTGGAAAGCCTTCCAATCAGCTGGCCCTCTTGCTAAAATTGGCATTCCATGAACGACCTGTGTGCTTTGCAGTGACACATCTAAAAGCAAAAGGCTTTACGGCTGAACGACTTGAGCAAGGACAACAGCTAATTGAAAGTTTAGTTTCATTTGCACAAGGTGCACCAGCTGTGGTGTGTGGTGACTTCAATGCAGCACCCACAGAGCCTGTTTACCAACACATATCAACCCATGGTGGAGCACACCTTGCAAGTGCATACTGTGTTGCATTCAAGGGAGAACCATCGTACACTTCTTGGAAGTTCCGCCCAGGCAAAGAGCTGCGGTATACTATTGATTACATCTGGTATTCTAATGATGGCCTCAAATTAAATAGTGTTTTGGGATTGCCCACTGCAGATGAGATAGGACCTGATGCACTGCCAATGTTGCAATACCCATCAGACCATTTGGCCTTGTGTGCAAGATTTAGTTTACTGTGATAGTACTGATACTGTGCATAGATTTGAACATATTTGATATTGCAGTTGTGTGATTTTTTAAATGCAAGGTCAGGAGGAAAGTAGTAGAGAAATTCAGTGTTGTCGTCTTGTTTCAAGAGTACCAGAAAAGTGCATGCATGGGCTATTATCGCAGTATCTGATGACTTTCCACCAAGGTCAGGCTACGTACACCCAACTATGGCAAATTAACACAGGTATTATAAAACTACATGCAAAATGCCTAGTATTGTAATCAATCCTGCATGTGTACTTAATCTTATCATAGGTATCAGAAAGATGTAATACCTGGAGGGTTATATTAAAGATTTCATCAAACTATCGCCCCTTCTATGCTTCTTCTTATTGTGGATAATGCTGAAAGTACCACATATGTATATATTATCTCTGACAGTACTATAGATGAGGTTGAACTGGAGAGGACGTGAGACTCAGTCACTCAGAGCTCGTCTGCGATAATCTGTCATAGAGGATCTCAAATAGGTAAACAACCATCGATGGCCGGAAAGCTTCTTTTGACGTACTTGATATTACGTACTGGAATGGTTAAAAATAACCGCACTTTGTGATGTTTGCCGCTCGGTACCTGAATACCGTTAACGCTCCAACCCAGTTTTATCTTTCTTCAGAACACTTCATGCAATAAACCCTGCTTTCGTCTCATCGGGGGAAAACGGGATGGGGGGGGGGGGCGGGGGGCGGGGGGCGGGGTGTGTGCTGAAATCATTTCGCCATACATGTATATTGCCAATGCCATATGTGGTGAAATTAACTGTGAATATGATTTCCCCCCTACTTGTACTGCACCAATAAAATAAGCTACTCACTGTTAGCGTACAGCAATCTCGAAGAAATAAAGAGCATGTGCTCGCAATAACAAGCGAGGGGGGGTGGGGGGGGGGGGGGGGGGGGGGGGGGGGTCCCTGCCGGTTGAGATATTGCTTGACGTGACAATAAATTGAAAACGTCTTTTTGAGGAAGAAGTCGGCAAATTATATGCCGTTACTAAGCTCATTACAACGACTCTAATTAAAGCACTGAGACTACCAGTATACCAAGAATTAACTTAAGTAAGCTGAATTGCTTTGGGGAGAGATCATATATGATCTCTCTATATCATCTCTAAGTACTTCGTTGGAAATCGTATTGAGAATAATCTTAGATAATATTAGTAAAATACAAGTTCATTCATGTTATGTATCGCCCACTAAGTTTTTGTGGCGGCAATTTGATATCGAGCTCCGGTTACTTCCGCATATATATGTATATTATAACAATATAATTCTAAACTTAGCGCAACATGAGGGTTTGCGGTATATAGCCGAAAGCTGAAGTGCCTTGGGTAAGTGCTCCTTTGGAAATAGTATGATAGCCTGCCATCGTCTACTGTAAAAATATGTCTATGTGAAAGGTGGGACAGTAAAGTAAAAGATAGCAATTATTTATCTTTTCTGGTATACATGGTCATTTATCCGTGTTTGTTATCCCAGATTTGAATAGTTTTGTGCGATGGATGAATTGGCTGCATTACGCCAGCAAGCTCTAAGATCGCTTTCGCGTTCGTCAAAGGTTTGTGGGGCAGCTTGTTGATGTATGTTGTATGTTGTTGTGTGAGTGCGTGTGTGGGCGCGTGTGGGGGCGCTGGTAATAGAGGTTGTAGGAAGACGATACTGGTATGTTCTGTGTATGTGTGTGTGTGTGAATTCTGTTCTGCTGTTCTTTCATTGCAATATATTTTCTGTCGCCTGTCGGTGCTGAAATGGTTATAGCTTTCTCGACAAATCAAATTCATATGGGACTGTTTTTTGTTCTAAAAATGCAATGTCGTTTCTTACCTTGATTGCTTCAAGCAAGCCAATTGCTGCTGCAATAATGTTGTAAGATGATGGCAATGTTACTTGATGCTTACACGACAACTTCCAAGGACAACTACTCTTTTACTATTCTGCTGGAGTGGTGGTTCAGCTACTGTCATAATCTCACTACAATGGGCCTATGTCTACATTTATGTACTCTTATCTGCTATCTTCGATATCTACATTTTGTCCCCATGAACTTTGGCTTGAAGACAACTGCAGTTTTCAGCAGGTTTATCATCATTTAATGAAGATAAACTAGAACGACTGACTCAATCGATTGGCCATTCTTTACCCAGCCACATGTAATTATGGTGGCTCTGGATGTTTATAGCAGAGAGATTTTTAGGATATTTTACATCCCAAAATCGCTCAGACTCTCAAATCATTTTTGGTACCTGAGTGAATTGTAATCAGATGTGATGCTTCAATGCATATACTGTATAGAATTTTGTGGACGTGTCTTTTTTGTTGTATGTTTCAGAATGTTGATGCTGTATGTTTCAGAATGATTGGTGTGGGGTTTTATAGATTATGCATAATGTGTACTTCAAAGTAGACGTAGCGAGGCAGTGTTTTGTGCTTGTACTTGTATGATGTAATACAATTTGTATGTGTTTGTATAGAACCGTAAACCATGGAGCACTCACGTTGAAATACATGATGCATTCTCGACACGCTACATTTCTACGGCCCATGCTGGCTTAACCTCATTAGAAGGCTGCATGAATGTTCCTTTAACATACATATGGAGGATGTAATAGTTGCATAGGAGGTCTAGTTTGCATCGATTTTGGGTAGACAGCCTCCTGCAATACATCTTGCGCTTTGTAAGCAATCTAGAGTTGTTCCGTCATGCTGCTGCTCTTGCTGTTGCTTTGCGTTGATTATCACACTGCTTGTGTCTCCAAAGAGGGACATTTCCTTATGAAGTAGCAAAGATACTGCATGGGTGAATTAATTTGGTGTTTTACTTTGCTAACATATTACTGTGCCTGTTATGAAATTGAAAGTGCTTACTGTATTATTTAATAGTACATGTTATCAAACCTACCCTGTCTTACTGTATATCTAGGACCTACAACAGTATTGTAAATATGTGAACATTAGAGATAGCTTCCTCTTTTCTTATATAATTTTGACCATTGGAATAGGTGTTGCAAAACAAAACTACATTCAGATTATATACGTCTTTTCCAACCAGTATTTGATGCTTTGCTGTGGATAATTGTATGCAAATTGATGTACTGGCAATGGCTGGTTTCAATACTTCTCAATAACATGTCTTCAATTGGAATGCATCTGTTTGTGGGTGGTTGTTGTGATACTGCTATTGCTTCATTGCATGTCACCATAAAGGAGCATTACAATCTGCAATTATTAATAACTTAGAGCATCTCATAACCAGGGAAACAAATGAAAATTTAGACATGTGCAATGCTTTTGAATTGTATCATCAAGGGTGTGTATGTGTAAGGACAGGATGCTGCTTAAAAAAATAAATGAAGCCTTCGCATTTTTTAGTTGTGATGGCTGTGGCATGCCATATGAACAGGTGGTTTTGACTACTAAGCACTGTATCGAAGTGCACAGTTTGCAGTGTGTAGCTGTGAAGTTAGGAACCAGTGTTAAAGTCAAAGTTAGGGCTGACCATCTTTTATTCCAGACATTAATATGAGGAGTCAGGTGGCCTACTCTGAAACACTGTTGGATATTATAAAGATAGGTCATTTCTCAGTGCCATAATTTGCAGGAGGAATGCGACATATTTGGACGATGTAGCACAAGGCATGCTTCTTTTTCACCCTTTGTAGTTTTGATGAACACTCATGTAATATGGGCTTGAGCCAGAATGGCTTTTGCTATTCACCTAGCAACCTTTTATTTTCCCCCAGTGAGGATGGGAAGTGGAAATTGTAAAGACAATGCAGCTGTACACTTGTCTTATTGATTTGAACCATTGATTTAAAAAAAACGGTTTACTTGTATAAATGCTGGTTTTATTTTTTTTGAAATACATACACTTGTATTGCGTTGGATACTTGCCAGAATCTTGTGATTCATTTGCAAGGAAGGGTTGATTTAATGTAGTGTATAATGTACAATTCATTGATTTTATAATGGACTGTATGATTTCTTATTCATGCATTGCAGCCACAGTTGAAGCATGGAGATGATGGTGCGGAACGTCCCCGTGATGATCATGTTGTAAGTGTTAATACTGATGTGTATCTCGAAATTAAAGGAATGTCATTGATTATATTATTAGGAAGCAGACTTTGGCATAGATGAACTGCTTGTGGGTCAAAGATTGAAGAATCAAAATAGCCGGCAGCCGTCTAGGGTAGAGCAAAGTTCACATCATTCTAACCCTTTGCTGAGGGCTTCTAAGCATCTGCATAGTGAGCAAAAGGACCATGAAGAGCGACGAAACAGGCAACCTATTGAAAAGGAGTCTCTGAAGAACAGCTCTTTAAGTCGTAGCATCAGCACTTATAGCTCTTCCAGCAGATCTCACTCCTATACATCAAGTGGAAGTAATTCTCCAAGTGGAAGTGTAACCTCGGGGTCATCTACTCCAACACACAGTTCAGCCTCATCGAAATCGAACCACTCAACCCATGCTGAAATGCTCAAGAATTACAATGACGAGAAATATGCTTCTCATTCAGTTCGTGCCGAGTCCTTAAAGATGTTGTCTGCACACCAGGGAAAGCTTGCTGCAGAGTTTTCATCTGGTACTCGCCACTCTCAGTCCATTAGAAGGCCTGCTGCAGCAAGCAGTGGTAGTCTGGACCAAAGGAAGTTGAGAGTGGGTGATCAGGGGTATCAGTATGATGGTAGCAAAAGGGAGCCTTTGAAGTTGCACCCAAGTGACGATAGGAGAAGGGAGCCTTTGAGGTTGCAACCAAATGACGATAGGAGAAGGGAGCCTTTGAGATCGCAACCAAGTGACGATAGGAGAAGGGAGCCATTGAGATTGCAACCAAGTGATGATAGGAGAAGGGAGCCTTTGAGATTGCAACCAAGTGACGATAGGAGAAGGGAGCCTTTGAGATTGCAATCAAGTGACGATAGGAGAAGGGAGCCTTTGAGGTTACAACCAAGTGACGATAGGAGAAGGGAGCCTTTGAGATTGCAACCAAATGATGATAGCAGACGACGAGAGCGTTCAAGATTACAACCAGGTGATGATAGAAGAAGGGAGCCATTGAGATTACAGTCACTTGAAGATAAGAGAAGAGAGCCATTGAGATTACAACCAAGTGATGATAGGAGAAGGGAGCCATTGAGATTACAACCAAGTGACGATAGGAGAAGGGAGCCATTGAGATTACAACCGAGTGATGATAGGAGAAGGGAGCCTTTGAGATTAAAGTCACATGAAGATAGGAGAAGGGAGCCATTGGGTTTGCAATCCAATGATGATAGGAGAAGGGAGCAAAATTCCAGGTTGCAATCAAGAGATGGGAGAAGAATAAGAGAATCAGAATCCCACAGTCAGCAGTCAGTTACTGGGAGAAGACAAGAGGAGTCTTCCAGATTGAGAGAGCGACCGTTGAGGTTGCAATCTGATGCAATTCCGCAACATAGCAATGTTCGTCAGATCAGAAGTCCTATCAAGACAGGGGTAGAGGTTGGTTACAGAAAATTGGAACATCACCGTGAGGCTAACTCCGACTACAGAGGTGATTCCCATCAATCGATTGGACATACTCATCTCAATCGGTCCCCACTCCATCCATCTGCTGTTGACTCAAAGCACAATTCACATAACAGCTATGAGTCACCATCACGTCAAAGAGATCAAAAGCAGGATGAGAGAGGGAAGGCTGGGCATGTACTTCAAAACCGGAAGCGACGTGCCAGTCATGATGAGCCAATAGATCTTGCACAGAAGCGGGTGCATGTTGAAGGGAGAGGTGAGGACTATCAGGACATTTACAGACCTAAGGAGTCCAAGGAAAAGAAGAGGAGAAGCAGTGAGGAAACTAGGACACACCGTCACACTCCTGATGAGGCAGAGCACAATGATGTAGCACATTCACCTGGAGTAGAGCCTGTGGGTTATAGAAAGGAGGCACAGGACATTGCAAGGTTATTTTTTGCCCCTTTTGTGCATGTTCAATCTATTACTATCAGCTCTGTCAAAAGGGAGTGCTCGCAGCCAGCCAAATCTATGGTGGAATCATGGTCTGAGCCAGCAGATGATGACCCAACACCTGTAGGGCTGAATTCAAGGTTAGTTCTATTTTTTATACCATTATCATCTCATGAAAACCATTTTTAGTAGTTTGGATTAAATTAAATTCATCATCATCAAATGTTGTAGAGTTCATTGAGAGCATTCCAATGTAGTTCTTTATTTTACACTTAAAGAGGAAGGGAACAAGAAGTTATGGGGGATTCGAAGTTGAAGGTTGGGGTGTTTTTGTATCATAGTATCTATCATTCTTTTAAGAAACATGTTCACATGAAAGCCTAATCATTAAGAGCATTAATGCCTACTCACTTTAAGGTATTTACAGTTGAATCCTACAACGCATCAAAGTTGTTGTGTTCGTAATTTTTAATGCGGTAAACGCTCTGCTATACACTTTTTTTCATATGATTTTAAATATTTCTAGCAAGGTATATATATATATATATATCGAAGGTTCTATGGGAAAATAAGTTTTGTGGATTTATATATAGCATAAAAATCAAATTGATATATCTTTTGAAATATTAGCGCTATCGGGTTCCTGTTTTTAACACAACATACTACACCATTACTATATGTGGAAATCCATTTTGGTGTCTTACACATGCAAATGCAAGAGCCCAAAATTGATTTTACCAGTGAGAAATGATGTAGTACGAAGTGTTGAAAATACAAAGTCAATAGCGTTTACCGTACGGGAGATGTAGCGATTTCAAAGTGAATCATTTTTATAACTTTTATATATTATAGCGATTTATCATTTTCTCGTGGACTGTCCCATATATATATATATGAACATTTTCACGACAAATTTTGTGACCCAAATGTTATAAAAATCCTCTGCATTTGAAATTGTTATTATGTTTGAACGGTAAAGGCTATCAGCGTCTTATTTTTAACAATTCATACTACACCATTGGCATGGAGCAAGTACAGTAAAAGACCCAAAATGTATTTTACTACAGAGAAATGATGTAATATGAATTGTTGAAAATAAGACACTGATAGACTTTACTGTTTGGATATTATAATGATTCAAATGCAAAGGATTTTTATAACATTTGGGTCAGACGTGAACTGTCCCATATGCTCTTTCAACCCAGGTATTGACACCTGTGTTTCAATCGTCCATAATATTGTATTGAAACTTGTTTACTTCATTACTTTGTACATGTATACTTATATTAATAATTAGCCTTTTTAATTTGTTTTATTGGCGAAAAGGTCTGATTTGAAAGAAAAAAAGAAAAAAACAATTTCTGATGTCGTCCAAACCACTTGTTTGGACAATTGGTGTGAGCAAATGGTACATCTGCTTAACTTTCAACAACAGAAATGAGCCTCATAATTGTAGCTGTACAAGATGATTCCTTTTTTAAAATGTTAATGGGATTGGAAGAATTATTTGATTTCTGATTCCCCCCAAAAAGTGCACGTTTCTCATAAAACTGGTGTTGGAACTGATATTGGGGCCTGTGGTAAGAGAACAATTGCATTGTTTAAAATCAATTTCTCCTTACAGTGATATTTACAGTGTACCAGCCAAGGAAATTGAAGAAGAGCTGGACTATGATGAGAACATGGATGATATAGAATTACATGTATATCGTCCAGAGGATTTGGATGTTCATGACAAAGATAGAGAGGAGAAGATTACAGAACCATCCATTACTTCAGGTGTGTGTATTATGAAATTAACGGAGTTTGTACTGCCACTGTGCTAGTGTCACAGGTGCAGAAAGTTGCAGCAAATACAAGATAATGTATTTTTCTCTGGATGTTAATAGGGGGAGGGTGCTGACATTATTTATTGCTAAATCATAGTATAATATAAAAAGGTACATGAATGAAAAAAGGAGGACTTTTTGCTTTCAATAGCATGCAGGTTTTGGATATGGTTTGTAACTTCTTGTTGGTATGGCTATTTAAAGATAGTGTAGTGTTGAATATTGTTAATAAGGTAGTGCAGGTTATGGATAGTACTCGAGTTGAAATTTTTTCTTTCACCATTGCACTTTAGTCATATTATCAACCCTGTCCAATAAAGTTGCTGCCCGGCTATGCAAACCTCTAAATGAGTTTGTGTCAACCATCTACTCAACCTCACCTCTCATGAGGCAGAATGCCAGGGCATTTCTGGCCAGATGTCTCCCACCAGTTACCTAGTACGAATTTCTGTAGTGCTTCTTATTTAATAACTAGTATCCTTGTATATATTTCTATTATTTACTTATTTACTGCAATTAGTCCTACCAATTTACATATACATTCACATTTCCATTACAGTTCACTTATGCGTGTTGTAGTTTAATGCTAGTATTTATCTCCCTGACGCAAACATGAAAACATGAACTAAAAATAGCCCTCTAGTATTACCACATTAGACAATGTGTGGAGCCAGTTGTACGTGTACCAGTTATTATAATTTATTACAATTATGTTGTTATTTGCATCATCCTCAGTCCCTGAGCCTACTGCTGTTGATGAATCATCTGACCACCCAAAAACATTGAATGAAGTTGTAATTCGATCTCCAATCAGAGTCTCCCCAGAACGAAAGCCATACAAGTCCAAGGACAGCGACAGGCTGCCTGTAAAAGAACGACTGTACCTTAGCAAGTCTGCAATACGTAGGCATTCTGACAGGTCAGTCATAATCTGGCACATTATACAACTTCTGCTTCAACAGAGCGGAAGAAAGAAGAAAGATTGGTACACTATAATGAGGAACCAAAACCCCAACTAAGACCATCCCTTGCAAGTAGGCTTGGACCAGCCCCACACAGAAGAGGAAGTAGGCGTGATGAAACAAGGTACAGACAGTATTAATTATAATTCAACTCCATCACTACGTCACTATGTGGGTTCACAGCAGGGGAAATGCAGCTGCAGCAACAGAAGAGTACAGGAAGAAGAAACATGTTGAAGTGCGTCAGGAGGACATTGAGAGAGCAAGGAGGATAACAAAAACGTTAAACGAGCATGAAACCAAAGCTACAACAAGGACTCATAAAACTGAAGTAAGTGTCACTTTAGGTGCTGGCCATTTCTCCCGAACCTAGTTGTTGCAGTGGAATCGAAAGTGTTGTGATTTATTTTGACTGCGTATTGTAATGACACTTCGTAATGGCTAATTGTATATTTTGATCTCACTAGATATTATCAACATAATTTATGCTGCTGCTTCTCTAGGATAAAAATACACAGCCACAGGAAAAAGAGAAGACTTTAGATGATGTAATTGACAAAATCAAGGAGAAAAACAAGAGTATAGTTAAACGCAAAAAGGAAATAGAAATTGACATGGAACAGTATGGACAATAAGCATCACTGTGTTTGAAACCTTTCATAACTGCACATACGTTTAAATGTGCTACACACATATTTGTATGAACAGTGTGGAAATATTTTGTCATGACAAAGATAGTCCTCTTGACATGGAGTGCTTTCGGCTGCCACATGCAGGGCTCCGCGGTGGTGATTCCTTGCAAATAAATGCATGTGTAATTACATACAGGAAGCAAATCATTCAACGCTTACCAGTTTAAGAGGCTGCTCCAGTTTCTGATGACGTGGATCAATACTCACATAGGCACCACCCTGAATGTAGTCACCAAACAGAGGTGTTGGCTATAAGGAAATAAATGCAGCCTGCTTAAAGATAAAGTACTATAAATGCCATGATGTGGTAAACAGACAGACAACTCTAAGTGCATAACAAAAAAAAAAAAAAGTTCATACTGGGCACATGAAGTGTGGTGAATCCTGATGCCCAAAAGCCTGCATTTGTAATTGGGGGTCTGAAGGTGACTGTAGTTGTAAATGCATATCAGAAGGATATATGTTATGCTGTCCTTGTACATCAGCAGGATGTTTGGAGATGAAACCGGTTTGAACTGCTTGCTGGCTATAGAGAGAAAGTACATGTACTGTATACAGTATGCATTTATTCAACTGCCCACCTTGTTTCTGCATTAGTTACAAAAGGAGAAATTTGAGGGCTGCTTGCAAATTGAAATGTCTGAACTCCTGCAAAAAGTTTAATATGCGTGTATGACATGTTACAGGGTTTTGAACTATTGATACATGTAGCTCAGGGACATGATATACATCTTAGCTAGATCCCGTACATGTAAGCATTATTTTAACCCACACAAGTACAGACATGACTAATCAATCTTGTGCAGAAATTGTTAAAATGGTTGAATCAATACCATCTTGAATAACCTTTACATATACATGTATCTTTACTCAAGTAAGGGATATTGCATGATACATCTGTTGATGAAGGTTGTAACGTGTATGTGTAAACTGATGAGGTACACAGTGTAAATCACTAATTAGCGTGCTGACTGGCAGTCTGCAGATCCAGAACGAATCAGTGCAAAATGGATGCAACTAGTGTAACTAGCATATTCACTGAATCAAAAATTGCTGTTAGCAGTGGTGAGGGAACAAGATTATGATATATATGGACACCAACTATGCATAATAGCCCTGAGTTTCCCATATAAAGGCTATGAGAACATTTATCTTGTTGTTCACGTTTGCTATTGACACTTCCTCTCTCTATTCATTAATGCAATGCATGAAACTTTGGAAACACAATTTTTGAAAAAGGTCTGTGATGTGAATGTTTCTGTGTAAAATGCAATCTTACTTGTTTGTTTATTTCTACTTACGTGTACTTAAAATAACAATAAATACGTACCATGGAACTCAGGAACAGTTGAAAGATGAGGAAATGACATGGCACGAGGAGTTGTGGGAGTAATTGGACATGGGGGTGGCAGTCCTACCAAGAAAAAATACATTATTTTACGTGAAACCAGTAGAAATTTTTGTTACAGGATGTGTGTGTATGGGGAGGGGGGGGGGGGGGGAATTAAATACACAATACAAGAATTCTCATTTTAATTTTTAGATGAACTGGATACAACACATACCCTGACTGTGCATCTCCTGCATGTGCACATGAGACTGACTGAACCTGGGGTCATGATATCTGGGCCCGCCTCCATAATGGGACCTTGGTCCATACGGCCGTCTTGGGCCACCAATGTATGGTCCCCCTGCAACACCGAGGCATAATATCCTTGCAAACACAAGTTCAAATTCGGCTTTTCATGTATTCCTACATATATATTTGCAAGCACACACACATGAACATGTACATTGCATACTACGCTTGGAACAGTCAATGCTACTATATGTGCACTTGAAAGCAATGCCCTGGTAATGGCTAGGACGAGGGTGACGTTTCACATGCCATACATTTCACCCAAGACTTGACTCCTGGAGCAATGCAGGATGCCAGACGGGAGAAGGTGGAATGAGCCTCCTTGCCCCAGTTACATGTGAGTATGGCTGTGGGTCAGGAGCGAGACCACTGCCTTTCATCACCCTCACCACCTGGTGGGCATGGCAACAGCACTAGACCTCTCAGGTGAATGTGGCAGAGACCCCCCCCCCCCCCCCCCCCAACTCCACTTTGCAGGTGGCAGCATAAACGTTTCCCAGCTGATCCAGGGCTGTATCTAGGACACCAAGTAGCCAACCATTTGATACTGTTTGCAGCTCACTGGAGTCAATAAGGAGGTCTAGTCATGCAGCTGAAGTGACTAAACACCAGCGTGACAAATGCGGCACTGATGCAGATTAACAAGAACTGATGGTCCTTAATACTTTTGGAGAGTGCTCTCTAAGCAACTTGGGTGAGGCCAAGATGGAGGCCACAGTTACTTTCTCAGGCAGGGGAATGAGGCTGTTTAAAGTATCGCCTGCATGAAAAAGATGTGTGTGTTCCATATCACCAAAGCCTGAGAGACAAAGCAAAGCAATGTACAGGTGGCAGAAGAGTGGTGGGGAACTAAGCAGAGGCCCAATCCACTGTGGCACATGTGGGTAACAAATTTAAAGAATCCAATTTTTGATTTGAATGTTATACAAATGTATATTCATGTAGCAACATCAAACTGTGATCAGTTTAAGATTACACTGCACTTAATAACATTGCCTGCACACTGACAATGCAAATATTACACATACCTGATCTTCCAAATATAATTGGAGTGTCTGGATTGGGCAGAAGTGGTCCTCGATGATGTTTTGCCAGTGGTGCTCCCGAGTCAGGATGAACGAGCTCAGGTGATGTGGGAAGGGAGCGTTTGACACCTGTAACAGGCTGAGTAGCTTTCTCCATTTGTGTCTGCTGCTGTAGTTGAGACTGTTGCTGTGGAGGTGGGGGCAGTGGTTGCTGTGGTTGATGCTGTTCTGCCATTACAACAAGCACAGATTTAGCGTCATCATTACCAGTAGAAGCCTTCTCCAATTCACTGTGACTACTGCTGTCGTTCCTACCACACGGTGGTGCAAATCAATAGAGGAACCCATTTCATACAGGGATTTTTAAAAACATAGAAGGACGGAGGTTTATAAATTTACACACACCTCAATATGGAACCTTCCACCTAACCACCACCACCTAACAATATAAAATCTGGGTATTACATAAGTACTGAGATGAACCCTCAATGTCGCTAGCAATAAAGGTATCAAATATGCTGCCATACAACAATAACATAGAAGTTGACAAAATGTACATACTGATTCTTCTGTTCAAGCTCTTTGTGCTTCTTCCTTTCATCTTCATCATGCAACACTTTCTTCAGTTCCTGAAAGAGAATGTGCTTTTCCTCCTTAAATGCCTCCAATTTCTTCTGGCAGTTTTCAATCTGCGCAACATATTTCAACAGAGATAGTGAATAAATTGCCAAAAAGTACAGCAAGGAAAACTACTGCAGTGCACTTGAACATATTTGCTACTTAATTTAAACACATTTTCAAACATCTTGATTAACAGTTTGAATAGTCTAACCAATAAAAAAAAATACAGATTCACAACACACAACACACAACCCCCCCTCATAAACTGATCACTGTTTATACAAACTTATTTGAGTGACAAAGCTTACATATTTTGAAACACCAACAACACTATCACATTAGCAAAGTAGCTAAAATATGTAAAATATGTACAAATGTGTTGGAATGTGTGTTTATTTTTATTGAACACATGTACTGTGTATATTTGTAGTTGGGAAAGTAGTGTTTCTAATAACAAATCATACCTGTTGTTCAATATCTTCAATGGTTTCTTCAGGTTCTTTCACAGCTGGAACTGGACTGCTATGCTCATCAGTTGGCTTTATGCTTGGCACTTGACCGCAGTCATTTGTTGTAAGATCTGCTCCATTCTTATCTGTCAAGCCCTCTTGCACTAAGTGATTGTCACTCTCAACTAATGTAAACAACCAAAATTACAATTTGCTACAATATAGCATTAAGTATCCATCTCAACTTTTGCATCCATGTGCGTCTGAGAAAGACAAAGCCCTATACCTTGCAGCCATATACCTTGCAGCCCTGTACCTTGCAGCCCTGTACCTTGCAGCCCTGTACCTTGCAGCCCTGTACCTTGCAGCCCTGTACCTTGCAGCCCTGTACCTTGCAGCCCTGTACCTTGCAGCCATATGAATTTATTTTTTGTACAGATTAATTAATACTCACATTGTTATATATATACTCTTTCTAAATGCACTACTAAGTTTGTGCTTTGGCCGACAGGGGAAAGTTGACTCTCCCCTATTTGATTTTTGTGCAGCTTGTTTGATCTTAGTTTATGGTTTGACTAAATAAGCACTCAAATTTTTGTATTCAGATTAATGACAAAGAAAAATTTTAACCGGAGCACTAACTACTGCTGCCAGTTTTGTCCTCGTAAATTTGCACATACTTTGCACCGTTCATCTATACTGCTTTGATATGTTAACGCATAGACGTTATATGCAGCAGCTGTACAAAGTGTGCATGGTGTATGTGTGTGTGTGCGCGTGTGTGCGCTGTGCTGATAACAATACTACGTCAATAATATGTCGTAATAGTATGTCTATTTATATACTCTCTGCCTTTTCATAAATAAAAATCAACCCTCACATATACCTATAAGCATATCTTTTAAACATATTGTACAAGCTGGCAATTTTTTAAAACCCCCTTAAGTGGGAATAGGAGAAATATTCTCATCTGCGCCTGTAACGTGTAAGTGTCCGAATAAATCCAAACAACACACGCACTGTTACCCACATAACCATGTGTCTCTCACGAAACCAGATCGAACATATGCACACATAATACGTAGACATACCCTTCTTATTCCGCTGCCTGATAATGTGGGCGGTCAAGAACGCAAACACCTTTTCGTTTCTACAAAATTTGAGCATGTTTACATGTACATGTTGAATCACGTGACAAAAATACTGCACTGTGATTACAGTCTATGCTCACCTCTACGATGCACTACTTGGAAGACTACTTAGAAAGTAAGCACAATAGTGAAGGACTTTAGTGTTTAGGGGTCTCGTGCTTAAATTCTAAGTTGCTATAACTCGTTGCGCCCAGTGTAATAACAGTGGAATTAATAGCCAAGGAATCATCGGCGTTTGACAAACTACGAGTTAATAACACAGAATTTTTCCTTCCCCTAACCTCCCCTAACCGCTCCCCTCCCCCCTTCCTTCCCGCCTTTTCTTTAGCCAAATGTTATCCTAACTCGTTCCCAGCATTGTACTTGTTCCAAAGGTTGTGTTCATTCTATTCCTATAGTTGTTGAGCTCCTGCCATCAGAGATAAAAGCACGACTTGTTCAGATCCAAAAACTTGATGAGAAAATTCAAGGTATTTGGATTTCTACAAATAGCCACATTTCATATATTGCACAATTTTAGGCCAGCTGGAAAGTCTGAATGATCGCACTAAGACCTTTTTCACGCTTTCTCGGAAAAATAAACAAGATTGGAGAGAACACCAATATCAAAGTCTTCTTCAGGTGTGCTATCCAGTAGTGTAATATTGTGTGCACATGGAATGTATAAGCACTTGGTTCAGGAATATGAAAAATGTGTATCGGAATCATCTGAGAAGGTTAAACTATCAACCGATATGTGTGAACTGGTAATAGAGTAGAACATTTGGTTTGCACTTGTTCTTATTGCTGTTCTAGTTTGATAGGCACATACGAAGATTAGATCAAGACCTGAACAGATTCACTATAGAGTTAGAAGCTGACACTGCAGGGATTACTGAACTGTTAGAACAGAGTGAGCCTAATGATTTTAGACCGTACAATTGCCTGGTGTCATGAATGCATTACTTACCTTAGTGGAAATGGAAATGGTTGGGCAGGCAAACATATATATGGGATAGTTGTACACATACATTATGCATCAAACGAAACCATTAAAAAAAGTTATACAATACTGTTGCCCATTGCAGAATCGTACGAACTGGACAAGCCACCTAGTCCAGAAAAACCACAGCCTGGACACAGTAAGCAACTAAAGTATAATTGAACTCATTGTTATACATAATCATTCCACTAGAACGGCTCAGGCCTAGTCTTTTGCAGCCTGACGATTTTACGAATGGAGAATATGAGGATTATAGTCCTCCCCATTCTAATCGAGGCTCACCTACATCATCGTCAAGAAGTTTGAAGTAGGCATAATACTGTCCTTGGAACTGTTTATTCACTTGGTCTTGTGTTCTTTGCTTCAGACGAGAACGTTTATCTGCACTTAATATATCTTCAGAGAATGAGAATGACTTTTTGACAGACCTCGAAGATCATCTCACATCTCCATCAAGCTTGTATACAGGTACTGGAGGAAAGCCTCCTCTGGCTTTCGTCCCTACAGACACAAAAGTGAACAAGAAACGGTTGAGTTTGTTTTTCCATCAGATTTTCCACCATCTGATTAAGTTATTACATTAGGTCAGGTATTCAGAATACACTTGTTCTTGCTGAACCAGTACAAGATACAGTTGGGTGGTTAGATGTTGATCCAAATGAACCTCGTTACTGCCTATGCAATCAGGTTTGCATTCTTGTGCATGTGCGAATACCCATAGTTGTGCTGATTTGTTACATCACACATATGTAGGTTTCATATGGAGAAATGGTTGGATGTGACAATACTGAAGTAAGTTCATTCTGTGAGCACAACTTACCTGGTGTTGATATCCCTATTCCTTTAGTGTCCAATAGAGTGGTTTCATTATGGCTGTGTTGGAATAACTGAACCACCAAAGGGCAAGTGGTATTGCCCTCAGTGCACAATTTCTATGAAGAAAAAGGGAGCGCGCAAGAACTAACTGCTTGTGCATTCTATACTTCTCCCTAATTTTTTGACCCCTTTATCCATTGTTTGTTTCATGCACTGTTTGATCTTTGTTATTAACTCCTTGTCATACATTTGGCAAATATCATTTATATTGTAGTAGTAAACTGTGCAAAGGTCATATATATTACAGTTCCTTTTGTAAAGAAATTGTGGTATGATTATTAGAAAAAACGCTGTACAATTCTGTCATAATTAGGATCATTGCCACCTAATGTGATGTTGTGAAGTTTTCCAGTGCCATTAATAAATGTGGTGTTCTGAGGTCTTAATAAAACTGACAATATTGATACCAATGAGCTCAAGTATTCACAAAGTGAAGCAGAGAGATGCATGTACATGAAGAGAACAAGTTGTTATTAAAGTCTTCAATTTACTTTCCACCCTTTTTAAAGGTGGTCAGACTTGAAAAGTACTTCTGGTTTGCCTGAAAATTAACATTAAAAAAATATAGATATGTGAACTTAGCCAGCTTACTTCCTGAACTCGTTTTTCTGTTGCCAATGGATTAACTATTTCTAAGCCCTATGGAAATTAAGATTGAGACCAATGACATATTATTTTAATAACACTTCATGGCAACACATACCTGTAAGGGTGTGAATGCAATACTTGATGCTGTTCCTGAAGTAAGCCCACGAACAGATGTTTTACCACCAAATACTTGTGCCTTCTGAACTTGGCGCTAGTAAAAATATTCCAGCAAATCAAGTTCAACGTATTGTCATACAAATGAACATTCTGTTCTCAATGTGCTTTTGCACTTCTTTTCACATTGTATTTACAGTCATAATAATATTGTGCACTACAGGTATATTAAGTAATTTTGTGCATTATAATTTTAGGTTGAATTTACTACATGTGTGCAAGTATAGGGTAGACCCTCTATATTATCCATGCAGATCAATACTGCCTGCATTCAGCACTATCCTATTTCTAATGTATATCTGGTTCCCTGCAGCCTTGTATTGGTCTGGGTAGTTACCGAATTATCCGGACTCGATATTTATCTTATCATTAAGCCATGACCAGAAAATATTGAGGGTAGACTTTGTTCTAATTCTCATGAAATGTATCATGCATCAGTGCGTATACTTCTTTGTAGGGATAGGAGTTAAAAAACGTGGGTGAATGGGTGTGCATTATGGTAGACATCTTATTGCTACTGAAATCAAATCAAATCAAATAACTGGATGTAATCAAACAGCTCAGACATATCTACATGTACATGTATGTCATTGCTTGCACAACAATGCACAAAGGGACCACGTACCTGCAATCTTTTTGAAATAGAGACTTCTGTCTTCTTATCCACAGTAGGACCTCTCACTGGACCAGCAGCTCCACCTTTTCCCAGCTGGCCAGTGGTGAAGCCCAAATCAGCTTGATAGGCATCTTGTTCAATCTAACAAAATGTACATGTATATACAGTAAATGCCTGTTCTTGTGTACAGAATGAAGCATATGAATGAATAAAACTTACCTCTCCAAATGTCATCCTATTTGCCTGTTTTCTCATTTGAGTAAGAGCATAACGTTCTTTCATCCTTCTCACTCTGTAAATGTGACAATAGTAATATTAAAGCATGTTATGATGCAAGTATAAGTCCTACTCAGCTAAGCAAAAGAATATGACCACTTCCATGCCTAATTAAATCAAAATGTGCTGAATTCATCACACCTTTAAATTTAATTATGATGCAACTGCATATCTCAAAACTAAAAATAGGCGCATTTCATTTCTTAACGTCAAAAAAAAAAACTGTGGCATTTAGTTGTTAAATCAGTTCATACATTTTACAGAAGTCGGGTTATGCAAATCTGATAATGCCAGTTACAGAGACAGTGAATAGCAGTGTTGTATTACAACCTAATGATTTCCTGTGCCCATTAATGATGTCCAGGTGCATCATTTAAATTGCTAGATCCATAGACTATATTACCGTCAATCCCAGAAACACAATGGGTAGACTGATACCACATATGCAATGTGTTCTTAAAATGTTCATGAATATTTGAAAGCTGTACCGTATAAAAATAAGGTGCCTTCAGTAGAAAAAGCACAATAGACAAAGTTAACAAGGACTCAATATGAGATAGTATATGTACAGCATATATTGTCGTGCTTTGTATTGTGAATAAGTTATATTTCAAAGTGATATGACTGAGAAATTAAAAACTTATAAACAAAGGCCATAATGACCTCCACACATTGGCAGCATTGGTAATAGGCTTTTGCACGAGAACTGCACAGAGTGCAGTATACCTACTGTATCTGATAGTACTACTTACCATACATATCTACTATTTGATAGCACATAGATCATTTGATCACATTTGCAACAGCAAACAATGGATACAATGCTTTGGCTTAATTTCCTCCCACTAACTAAATCTGGTATAAGAAAAATATGCATTTAAAAAATGATGTATCATTGAATAATTAAACATACATACCTCCTTCCACCTCTTCGTTTTTTAATGGGATCATCTGGCCTGGGCAGTGGTTTTGGCTGCTTTACAGGGGGAGGTTCCAACCACTTTTCAAATTTCTTTTCTACCTCTTCTCGTAACCCTACACCACCAAATAACCCTTTGTCACAGTAGTTCAAATCGTACACAATCACCTTATGCCCGACAATTCTTTTTGCAATTTATACGCAAATTACTGGTCATTGCATATTTTTGACATAAGAGCATTGACTACTATCACATTGTGGAAACAGCATTTACCATGATGTAGATAACGATGCAGCCTATTTCAGTACACATCACCGTATGGAATCCCTGCTTGATGTAACTGCTTTAAGTAACTCACTCTTTCCAGTTGTCCCGTCAGAGTTTTCATGAAAGCTGTCTATCCTAGCAGCCAATGTGCACTTTGCTGCCATCAATCTTGCTGCCTTTTTCCTCAGGTCCTGAACGAACGTACCATGGTAGAATGTAATCATAAATCTGCTTTAGACTCGCAAAGAACTTCACACACTGAAGGAATGCTCTGTACCACATCAGAATAGAAAATAAAGCCAGTGTGTGGCAAAATACTAGCAGAAGAAAAGCCAGCCAACGTCTTTTTTTGAGCCCCCAACACCTATAAAAAGGGGATGAATTTGAAGTAATGAATTATTGCACACATAAGCACCTAGCATACCAAAACGTTGCAAGCAGGAATCTTTGACAAAGCAGTAAGTCCACCAGCAACTCCTAAAATGTAGACATTTGACTTGACAATATACCATTAACAAAAATGCATATGTTCACTGGCTGTAGTACATTCATAAGAGGCTTTAGGTGTAATATAAAAACCTGTTGCTTATTTAAAAGAATATTTGTAAATGATAAAACTGAGTATAGAACATAAAATTATCTCAGTGCTAATGGCCTGGGTTTTATTAATTAAAAACAACATAAAACATTCCGTACATTTTAACTTACAGGATAATGAATGCACACATATTTACAGCACACAACTAAACTATGCATGGAAAAAGTCTTCCACTGAATGCTGACCCGCAGAACCTATAACAGAAGCTGCATTTCCTCGTTGCACTGCAACTGAGAATCTATGAAGCAGCACTCTCCCAATGCCTGTTTAAGGCAATGAACATGCTCCTTTAGAAATTTTAAAGTCTACTGAAGTCTTCAGGGTTTTGCACTTAGTCATTTAAAAATACTATCAGTTAAAAATGGACAAACCAACTGCAATTTATAGTTCTGGTTTTTATTAACAAATTCAAATGCTCAACACCTCTCTTCAAAGTAACGCAAAGAACTTGTAATACTTACATACAGCTTTAAAAACACTAAATGCAGCAGTACTTCATGGTACATGTAAGTTCACAAACTACTAGAGCACTTGGCTATATAATGTTGTGCTGTACACTGTATTATGTTGAATAGCAAGAGTATGCTTACCCATTAGTCTGGCTGCCACCGTTGGTCCAACAATGTTAGAAAGGTTCGGTGCAATGAATGACATACGAGACTCTACATACGTCAGTATTTGTATCTTCTGCTGGTTATGCTGCTCAGCCTGAAAATCGAAGTTGACAGCACCAATGCACGAAAATGAAACAAAAACCAGATACCCACCATCTCACAAGCCTCTATTATTGCATCCAGTTCCTTTTGCTCTAGTTTTTGCCTGCAAGTAACAAAAATGGTCATTTTGGTCAATGTTTGTTCTTGCTAGTTATTTTGGGTTAGAGTTAACAACATATCTGAGCTGATACAAAATCCACACAGCCCATGTATCCCATATAGTTAATTAAATCATACCTCAACACATGTGATGCACCAGGTTATGGATGTGTGAAAAAAATACATGGATAGCAATTCAGGAAACTGTGGTCACTTCCATGTTAATTAAATTAAAATTTGCACTCCTTAGGTGGTTGAGTTTCATTTACAACAACCTGTATCTGCATGAATTTCACACTTAAACACATGTACTTCAGAAGATTGAAGGACACAGATTACTAACTACTGAGGTGGAATAGTTCTGAAGTCAGCAATTAAACAAATTCAAATGCTGCCCTCTTTCATTACTATTACATGATGTAAGAAGTGAAGGCATCGTACAGAAATACATAGACAGCAGAGCTATCCTAATTAGATGGCAAAACCAAGCTCAGTGTACAATAACTTTAATTTGGCATGTTAAATTATAGAGCTATGAATAGCCACAGGTTTGTACGCGTAGTCAACTCATCGAACTTTCCTATTTCATTTCCCAAAGGTAGTATCTGAAAGTCAACATCTGGCATAATACACTAGTGTCTAATATAATGTCACAGTTAAATGTATTTACATGCAATATTAAAAATCACCACACTACCCAAATGATTCTGAGCGAAATGTACCCTTGAGTTGTGGAAGCTGTGACAGAAACAACCATGATTGTTGCAGCTGGAAGGATTTCACTCAAATCAACCCGAGTGACTTCTAACTCATTCCTGAGAAGCTATAGGGACACCAAAAGAAATTGCTCAGCAATATATCTGTGCTTGCATAAAAATTGTGGTTAGCCATGATTCCATGTGAACAAAAATCAAAACATCCGCTAAAAACTATACACATATGATGGATACGTATTAAAAGATTGGTACACTGTACCTGAACAGTGCGAATATACTCCATGGAACTATGCACCAATGACTCAAGTTCCGGAAATCGCTTGGAATATTTATCCTTAACAAATTTGTGAATCACATCTGGGTAGAAAGGTTATTAATAGCCAATGACGTGAAATATACTGTTCAGTACAAGTACATTTAATGCATACGCAGACAAACCCCCGGGGAAAAAACCAGTACGGGCAGCATCAAGAATGAAGTGAAAAAGAAGTGTATTATTCATACATGTATCCTGGATGTGCATGATAGAGCTGCTTGTAGATGAACTACATTAGTGGATACACATAGATTTACTACTAACTTATAAAATCAAAGTGAAGATTTATTTAAGTGCATGTAGTCTCACTTATTTCATTGTCTATTTCAACAATCATGTTGTTTGACTCCACAATCAACTGGTACTCCGGATCAGCTTCCACTGGCCCCACAACTAAAGAAGGCAAAATAATAACTCATACCTGCAAATATGACATGAAACAATTTTTATGCACAAAATAGGCCTAAAATGGTTTAATGAGACACATAATTCATTCATTAAAAGAGAACTTTGCAATTAAAGGCACATCAAGGAACAATTTCCACAAAAATAGAAAAATGTTTGCAATGAAATGTTAACATTCAGTATATCAAAGCCCTAAGTTCAATTTTTTTCAAATGTGCACATATATGAATAGCATGGAAAATTACAGGTGCTTGGGAAACTTTATTCTAACGGTCAATCCCAGTTAAATAATTTTTCACTGCAGATTATTATTGAATACACAAAAACACTGGACATTAACTGTGCGCCCGCATGGATGCAACACACACACACACGCACACACACACACACACACACACACACACACACACACACACACACACACACACCACATAATGCACACAAACCTTCATTATCTCTTGGATTCTCTAGGTATGCTCTGATTTGGTCCATCATCCCAGAAAGCTATAAATAGGTTCCTTTGGAGCAGGATTCCAATAATAAGCATCTTACCAACCTTCTCACTACTTGCAAGCTGTGCTATAGCTTTAATAGAGGAATTGCTGTATTGGGGAACATCATCATTCACCCCTTCCATAACTTCAGTGACTGCATTCTCAGCCTTTGGGAGAGGGGAATAGAAAATTTGGATTAAAAAAATACCAATGTTCTTTCCAAAAAGGTGATAAGCTATATTACATGTACATAGAAAAGGAGTACTAGAGATGTTTGTACATAATGAGCTACACCTAATGGCATATCTAGATTTATTATGGCAGCAATACAAATAAAAGGCAAACCATGACGTTCGTAACCTTTATTGAATTAGCCTAGATTACCGCACTTTGCACTCCAAACGCAATTGAGATCCACCAATAAGCCTCCACTAGGTCACCTTATCAAATATAATGCTTACAACACAGAAGGATATTCATGACTGCTATACTGGTGGTTTATTAAAATCACATCATTTCTGATGCTGCAATACTGAAGTTAATACTACCAATCACAGGAAAATCGACTTTGTTTATAAGAAACACTACCCTACACAGTTTATTAGCAGGTCTTACATGTGTATATGTATTGTTCAACTTGAGGAAGATTCAACTTCCTGAAGGCATACATACATACACACATACATACATACATACATACATACATTACACACAACTTCCTCTTCAGATGGCTATTATCTTAAGTCTTAATCTAAATATTCCACTTTCCACATATAACATACAAGAAATACACACTAACCTAAGTACTTGAAAGGTAATTTCTTTTCTAATCGATGTACATATATAGCATGTATGTCACTAGTTGTAAAGGGACTGAATACTTCAATTTACTATCACCTGATGTAGCTAAATGGCCACCATAACACTTCATATCAGAACTTCAACCACTTATACGTACATCGTTTGTTGCTGAATGCACAACTGATAATTAGAGCAATAATCAGGACTTCATCTTTAGTATTGAACAGCATGGGGGAAAGCCTGTCCTGTGTGCTTCATAGGAAAACAAAACATTGGGCAATTTACTTACTCAGTTTACACATACTAGGGACCTAGTGGGTGTATGCGCTTGTTATTTGTCGAAAGAGAGAACTTAAGTGCTGTCCTAGCCACTTGTACAGGTAGGATAAAGAAATTAAAAACCTGTCTGCTGATATACCGGTAGTTCGTTTTCCTCGTTGATTTCATTTCCGACTTCGTCCAAGTCTGCAAGTAACTCATCTGCTAGAGACATTTTCTTGGACTTTAAAACTCAATTGCGTCATAATTAGGTCACCCGAGCACTTATATTATATGGCGGCTCGTTGTGTGACCGCTTAGTCACAACGCCCCGGACGTTTGCAAACAGGATCTTGTCTGCGTCGGACAGCGTTTAGTATTTTATAAAACTTACGAAAAATTTGTTGTTGGAAGGTGAATTGTGAAGTTCCGAACAAAACTTAAAGGATGGAGGCGACGGCACTTCATGACTTCCATGCTACAGCGGACGATGAACTGTCGTTTAAGAAGGGCTCTATTTTGAAGGTTAGTCATTCTCGCGAGGGTTTCAAGTATATTGCGAAGGATCTCCGGTGGTTCAGGACCACAACATAAGTGACAGGAAGTGCCGATCTGGCAAAGCCAAGCTATTGATTATCGAACTCTTACTACTCTCAAGTAAACACGTACTTGCGGGCTGTTCTTGCCGTGTGTTGCCCTTTGGATTGTGTTTTGCACATCGGCTTTAACGTGATGATGCGCGTTTTGGTAGTATTTTATGGTTGACCCGTACGTGTGAATGGGAATTGTGTGATGTTACTCAATGACGAACGTCGAACTGCTTGAGTGTAAAAAGGTTAATTGAGAATCGCAGTAAACGCAAGACTTGTGTCAAGTTCCCTTATACTCAGTATTCGCGTTCGTCAATACATTTTCTGTAATTCTCCCCTTTGAAAACAAACAAGTTAGTGAATGAATTTGCCCCATACTATGCATGAATGAATATTGATTCATTCACATTGTGTATTTCTTCATTTAGTATTCACACATGGTTGCCACAAAAAAAAAAAAAATGACGCTAATTGTATGCCATCAAAAAAATGATCGTTATTTGTTGAACTATCTAGGGACTCATTATTTTTGTAATTCAGTTACAGCCCACAAAACAAACCAATATGATTCATTGAGTTGGCAATTTCTTGTGATAGTTACTGTGCTGGATAAGTACACAAGCAGCTCTCATCATTGGGAATCAGTCCCCGCAGGGGTACACACTACCGCAATCTATAACTGTGAATAGGAGTGCTGCTCTTCCTAAAACTGTTAAATCTAATAGGAGATCATACACATTTCAAAACTTGATCGTGTGCTAGGAAGCTTACTATAACATGTAACCAGCCACCATGCCTTGTGGTTTTTAAATCTAAATTGAGGAAGGTGAAATAGCCTTGCAAGCATGTGTGTCAAAAACCATTAACCTGCCAATGAAACCATAACAGTATCATATCAAGTACATGTATTAATAGTATTCTCCCGAAGGAATCCATCATCACCTGGAGTTTGTCATATTGCAGAGCTGGCTAGATATGGCAAAAGTTTGATGGGATTAGATTCTGGTCACATGTGAATAACTGGTGCATCTTATATGGTCATTGCTGGAATGTGACACAAGGCCTCTTTCCACATATGCTTATATTCTAAGTACACCATCGCATACAGTACCTGTGCATCTATATTCATGCTGTGAACATTATACATCATGGTACATGCATGTAGTACTGTATTTTAGCACATGTTATTTAACAAGGCGACTGACCCTGTCCTTTTATTACATATCAGATCATGTGTGTCATTGTGGACTTCAGTGATTTTGTGCATTTGATGGGGTGCTGTCATGCTTGATAAGGCCAGTGTCTCACCCTTGGGGTTATAATGTTACCAATTAAGAAGTATATGCTGCATAAACCAACCTTACAACCTTACCTTTCAAATTGCCTACATTGTGCAAATTGAGTTTGATGCTTACATATTTTTGCTGCCATGAGTGCAACGTTTGCTAACCCATCTGGTTAGAATTCCATTATGAGTGTCATGAATGGATCAAAATTATAGAGGAGTTTAGTAGATGTTTAATTAATTGCTCAGATCGTTGGTGTGAATATTATTTGTCGTGGGGATATGCATGTAGCTGTGCTATGTAAGTTAGCAATTTCCGCGTCAGTGATATAGGCACCCATCTCCTCCTATGCATAAACGTTGGATGGGATGCAGTTTGCTTAATGTAGAGAGCACCAAAATTGATTAAGTGTGTGAGAACGCTAGGACATTTGAAGGATTAGCGTCATACACGGTTGCGAATACATGTTGCGAAAGGAAACCTAAACTTTTTTTTCTCCAAGATTTCAGTTTTAAAATTAATGTTGTGGAGGTCTGAAATGTTCACTTCATAATGACTCTTGCACACTGACTATTTATCACAGATTTATGAGGCGTCAATTGAATTTTTAAATTTGCCATTCATTTCGATGCAAGTGTTGCCTTCTTTTTGCTTGTCTTGATATTGGCTATTCTGTATGCAGCAGATCCTTTTGCAGCAATAATCCCATGTGGCAAAACTGGAGCATTAATGTCTAATGTACCGAGCATCCTCCCAGGGGTACATTTGTCTACGCAGTGTACAGAAAATAAATTTATTCACGTTCAGCCAATTTAACATCCCTTTTACATTTGACGGTGCATGCTCAGTGTACAGATCCTTTGGAGCTTGGCCCAAAATTGCCAAGCTGTAATTCTCTTTCTCTGGTCTGAAGTCAGAGCATCAAAGTGAAGGTATTCAATTGCGATACGTTTAGTTAGTATAGAATATATAGCAACCACGTTTATCACGATCGAATAGTTTCACTTTGAAGGACCAAAAAAAAAAACAATTAGATCTTGACAATTTTGGGCCAAGCTCCAACGATGACCTAGCATGCACCGTCAAATGTACAAAGGATGTTAAACCCCCCCCCCCCCCCCCGGAAGGACATTAGACATTACAGTTGATGTACATAGCAATTGAAATTTATGAGGCCATTGTAACAGACAAATTTCCTGAAACCTTATAAGGACCTCTTCCTCATTGTGGACACTACTTCATTAATTGAGAGTAAATTATGACATAATGCCCTCACAAGATGAGATCTTGGTTTGTGACTGTTCTAAAGATCTGTCTTCAAGCAGGACCTTACGACTGCTCATCTTCTTTCTAGGTTTTAAACATGGAAGAGGACAAGCATTGGTTTAAGGCTGAACAGGATGGCAGAGATGGCTTAATACCTAAGAACTACATTGAAATGAAACCACATGAGTGAGTTTTAATGTGTTCTAAGCCTTGCATTAGTGAATGTGAACATATTGTCTATGGTTCATTCATTTATGCATGCACATGTACATACGTATTCTTGTTATGAGTGGATCATGTTGCGTGAATATTGTGGTAGTGTGCCGTTTGATAAACAACTTCTGTTGCTATTTATACATACCAGTTTACATCAGTAGCCATTTGACCACCTTGGTTTCAATGTGTATATTGACGTAGTGTCCACATATGGTGTTGTGTAGGTTCAGATTCAGCGAGTAGTTGAATCTGCAGGATGTAGAGGGGCAGAGTTATTACAGATGTACATTACTAGCTTGTTACGTGGGTTAACGAGCATACTGTCACACACTACAATGCCAAAAACAGCAACATATGTGTACCTACCGACTTTGTAACTAAGCAACCCTATCGTCTGTGTAATACAATAATGTTGCTTTGTGCCAGTGTAGTTACAATACATAATTACTCTGCTACAAAGAGCTGTGGTTGCTTCACTAAAAGAATGTTCCATACATTGGGTATGGCGTACATTAAAGTTGTACACTAATAATGATATCATTAGTCCCATCACAAACTACTGCAATAGAATGCTGGATCCATATACTGTCCTCATCTTGGTGTGCTTGTTATTTCTTGTGAATTCTGTGACCCTCTCCTTTTCACGTTACAAACATATTATGAATAGCTTCATGGCCTCATGGATCAACAGCTCCTTTTATGGACTTTTGTATTGCCTTCAAGTTTCACCTAGTGCTCAACTAGCTTGCCTCTTTCACAACTCTAACCCATAGCAGCCATGACCAATTCAAAATGAAGTTGATTTGAAGTAATGTCTGGAAACGGAATGCCTGCTTTTGTGGTCATTATTTCCCACTCATGACAATGTGGGCTAACAAGCAATTTTAATAAATACTTCAAAGCGAAGAATCCAACATGATAACTAACTTTGAAACTAAGCAACCCAGACATATGTATTAATGAATTACATGTGCACGTCATGCACATGCATAGCCCAATACTTGACTAGTCGATTTGAATCAGACACTGCGCACCTGATTCGTACATGCCAGGAATATGCTGTGTAGGTACATTTGTCAGAGCCTTAAAAGCCTATTTTGATACATTTTAATCTTATTTTTCCTGGCTGGGCAGCTTTTCATACATGTAAGGAAATCAGGGCTTCCAACACCTCAGTGTTGAGCTTCCGTGTACTTGTATTTACAATGGAATGTCCTGATAACAGTGCAAAGGCAGCAACTAGCGGAGTCAGTAGCCTTGCCTTGTTTAAGTAGTGTCACCATACATGTACTTGTGAAGATTTATAGGCCTTTACTGTGTAGTAGTATATCCCATGTTTGTGAAGGCACTGCTCCTGCTTGGACCAACTTTTATGGAATGTGGTTGCACTTGTTGTCAATAATGTATCATGTCAGAGAACTAATTCCATTTTGGAATTGTAACTACTGGCAACGATGTGCTTACATGTATGTATTGATTGTAGGATGTGTAGGGAATTTTTCTGTTGTTGATCCATTTGATGTCATGGATTGTGTGCACATATGCCACATTCAATGTTCAGCCAAGGAAGCCATAATGTGAGCTTTCCAGGTGTCTTCTTCTACGATCAGATGACTGATCTCACCCAATGCCTAATTAGTGCAGACATGCTTCGGCAGGCTTAGTTAGCCAATTGATTCATTTTCAAAAATCAATAAGTAATTTGTAAGTTGTTAAAGAATTATAGTGATTTTAATTTCTTTTCAATAAAAATATTATTGATTGATTTGCTGAAGGCAGAATCAGTTGCAAATCGCAAATGTCAATTGTAACATCGTATTTGACATGCTCAGGCATTTTCGTTCCCTCTCTATTACACATAGTCTATGTTTCTTAAAATATGTATGGAATTATCACTATGATATTGTTCTGTATGTAATATATGATGTACATGTAGTATTCAATATTGCAATGTGTCTATCTATGGCTAATGTTAGTATTTTCCGCTTCTACAGGCTGTTTTGTACTCTGTGTTGGTAAGATTTAATCACAAAACATTGATTTTTGCTTGAACAAATAGTATAAGGAGAACGCACATAACAAGTGTTGTGTCTCACAAATATGCAGTGTTCTCTGTTGACAACGTTTCCACCTTGTGTGTTTTCATTCTGAACAATGTAAACAAAATAAATTATATGTGGTACACCCACCCAACCCATCACAGTCAGCAGGCTCATCCTTAAGTTGTTGTGGAAGTGGATTCTCTTGGCAGTAGGTACATGTAGTTCTGAACAAGCTAACCACATTTTAGTGCCTACAGTTTAAAGCGCTGTCAACGGCCGCAGCCCAACTGTAGGGTTTTTTTCTTGCATGAGTACACTCTGGTATGCAAGGATGACAGCAGGCATAGTGATTCTGAAGGACTTCATTTTTGGGTGGTAACCTTGTTAATAACAGGAATACAATGCATCACAATTGTCTAGCCTCTATGCACTCGCATTTACCACATGCACCTGAATTTGTACGCACTCATATGAACTTACAGACATGATAATGCTTTTGATGTTCATAGTCATAGCACAAAGAAACATTGTTGAGGAGAAGTACTTACCTAATGGTTAATGCCTGTATGACCTGCATTTAAATTTACATCTGTTTACTGCTGTTTATTTATTAAACAGATGGTATCATGGAAGAATCACACGCTCGAAAGCAGAAGAAATCCTTGGTCGACAACCCCATGATGGTGCTTTTCTTATCAGGGAAAGTGAAAGTACTCCTGGTGATTTCTCACTTTCAGTCAAGTATGTTGTCAATGTAATATGGTAATGGAAGCATGTGTTATATTCATCTTTCCTCATGGTGCATATCTGATAATAACCAAACTCTTTGCTACCTGCATACTTGTTATGTGCGTGTTCAATGTATGAGCAAGGGGTTATGAGTATATAGCTACACCCATTGTCCCTCCATACTGCCCCAGAAATAATTCTGAACTGCAGGAGAAGCGTAGGTTGACAGTTCTGAGTATTTACTGTGTTGAAATATTACTATGGATCTTTCAGTGATTCTTTTACGAGGCATTGGAGAGTGGTGTACTAATTGCTTGATAACCCCCCCACCTAGGCCCCAATATTTTCTTGATCTGAATCTTACAATGGCTTAATAATGGACATAACAAATTTGGATGTTGTGTGAGAGATAAACATCCAGTGGGAACTTTAAAACTGGGGTTGCTACAACCACAAACTGTATTCATGGCCACACCAGCTGAAAGATGATTATCGCATGCATGGTAATTAAATTCACACTGACCACCTGGCCTAATTGTGGCAACTTACTCAACTTTTAACTCAATAGATATATAAGTGGTTTTGGCTTCTAACAAGGCAGTTATATGTAGTGTGCTGTCTTCCAACACAAAATTTATTTGTAAATACATCACACTCACAAAACGTAATGAATTTATTATGAGGGTGAACAAGAACAAGTGTTCATCTAAAACTCACCACTGTAGGTTGACACCCATGACTGTTATATTAAGCTAATAATGTGATAAGGCATAAACCTAGTGGTGGGTATATATGTTAATTAATATGAGAATTTAATAATTTTATACACTTAGGAAAGAACACACAGGCATAGTCAATCTTGTATGCACACAAAATGGATAAACATATTTTAATCTGTTAACTTGGAGAAGACCCTATTCTGAATTTATTATACAGGTGAAACTATAAACTGCTTTTAAAAATATAGGCCTCTGACCTACCTCATAGAATGGCTTTACAAGTACCAGGTATAACCAGAAAACTGAACCTGATGTGACCTCACGAATGGTTTTAAGCGAAATCTGCAATTCAATGCTACTACTTTGACTTCCATTTTTTTCCTGTACACCACTTCCAAATAGAATGGAGGCAACTGTGTGTGGTGGCACATGTAAATTACATTACTAGAAAAGATTTGATATTTTCTTTCTGGTTTTCAAATAATAACCTATAGCGGAACAAAATCAGTCAGCAATGGGCTTCTACCTATTATATTATTAATGACACTGCCAATCATGGTCGCAGAGAAAACTTCAAGCAGGAGAGAAAAGGATAAGAATGCCAAGTTCTGTCATCATTGGGGTGGATACTGAATTCTTGTGTTGGCTTTGAATTAAATACATCAGTTGTTAGACTAGTTTCACTACCTGGTATCTCAGGAAATTAAATATATTTCTTATTATTTTTAGCATACTATGTTTGGATTACTGTACATGCTTGAATACAACTTGTAGAAGTAGCTGATATCTAATGATTAAATCTTTGGAGTGTTTCATATCTTTTAAACAGGTATTATTTAGCCACACTGACCAATGTCTGTTTAATTTTGACATGTGTATGATATATACATAATGGTGTATGTTGGGATGTTTCACACTCCTTTGAATACCTATTCCTTTGTAGGTTTGGTGGGGGTGTGCAGCACTTCAAAGTATTGCGTGATGGTGCTGGCAAGTACTTCTTATGGGTAGTGAAGTTCAACTCACTCAATCAGCTCGTGGATTACCATAGAACCTCATCCGTCAGCCGAACCCAAACAATTTACTTGAAGGATATGGTTCGAGAGGTTTGTATGGTTTTTATTTTATTTTTAAAATTGTAATCGTCTGCTATCAAGTAGTCTGCTGTGTTAGGTGACAATTTAAGAGTATTCTTAAGGTGAAGTGTTGATGTGTACACAGACAACATGATGTACATGTTACATATGGGCAAAGTGTACTCAGACATGAATGGAGCACTCCTGGTGTGTGTTTGTGGGTATAATTTCTTGTTTAGTTGCAACTGTGCAGATGAGTGCCTTCCTCACCAAACTGATCAGCAGATAGTGCTCCAAAATGACATTGTTATTTTAGCTTGCATTTTTACTGTCATATTTTGATATCTTCGAAGAGGAGTACATGTACATGTATGCGCATCTATTGACCTGCTTGTTGTGGAAGTGCGCATATTTTTTAAATACAGAAACAAATCCTGTCACTGTTGGCATGCTTAGTTACTTGTGCTTTGTATTGTCTGTAGGCTGCACGTGTGCAAGCAGTTTTTGACTTTGAACCACAAGAGGAAGGTGAACTACGGCTTCGGAAAGGTGACACTATTACTGTCATTGACAAGAGTGACCAGAATTGGTGGAGGGGTAAAAACAACACTACTGGGCAAGAGGGAATGTTTCCTGTGCCATATGTCAAAGATTTATAATGTTGGCCTGTACTGTGTCATTTTGTTGCTTGTTTTGTAGTTAATACACATATAGTTGAGTATAAAATTGTGCAATACTTATCAGTTCTATAAGTGTGAACAATGTATAATAATTTCTGTCCACTGTCACAATATTATCCATTTCAATAATCAACTGTTATCTATGCATAGTAATTTCAAGTATGGTTTCACTTATAAAATTTAACGCATCATCTCATTAACACGTATGACGTGTGTACGTGGGAATTGATGTTACTTTACATTCCGACGGCTTTGACAGATGGTACCTTCTAGTCCTTTAATAGCTTTCATTTTGGTCACTACTATTCACTTGGTTAGGGTCTTCTGCAACCGTCAACTATCCCACTGTAATCTACTAAGTATACTGTGAGTTCTGTGTTGCAACCAGTACGCATGTAATTGTGTAATACATCGTCTGCATCCTTTTGCTGTCAAGATCAACTACTACATATTAATACGCGTATTTTACTATTGGTGCACCGGCTGCAGCGTCCAACTCATCGTGAATTCGTGCATTCGGCTTACTGATCCTGGGTCCCGGCCGGTGTGCGGAGATCCCAGTATCGGAACTTTAGTTTTTCCGGATCCGTATCGGATTCCAAGTCCCGGTCGGTTGAGGACGAGTAGGTAGTTGATGCTAAATACGATCCATGCACGAGCGCATGCTGTATTGAATGAGGCGCGGCGAGTAGGCCTACTTGAACATGATACAATCAGTCTAGATTCTCTGGTTTGAAATCAATGATTCAAGCTGTAATTGGTAAGGCAAATGCTTGACCTTCGAGCTTCGCGTACGCAATGGGCTATTCCATTATTTAGTTACAGATGACAATTAATGGAGTCCACGTGGGGTGTTCGTAAGCATGACGTTGTCCAGGGGAGTTTTGGAAATATGTCCCAGAGAATGGTGGTATAGTTGCAGTTAAAACATTGGTGTAACCAAATAGACGCTTGTCCAGGGGCTACTTAAAAGCCTGTCTCGGCGGGTGTAGATAAAACAGACGCTTGTCCAGTGATCTTATATATAATTTGCCCGGGGGGGTTACGTTTGCAATTATTGTCATCTGTAGGGGTGTATGTTTAAATAATGGATAGCCCACAGGGGAAAAAAGCGTCGAAACATTACGCGATTGAACAGAGAATCACGCAAAAATCAATAAAGCGTATGATTTTTGTGTGGTTTTCAGTTCAATCACGCAAAGATTTCTAAATGATTCGACGCTTTTTTACCCTATGGCCCAATAGGTACCTATATAATATTTAATTCTATTTAATCCATATATTATTCATCTTTGGTTGATCACAACGCTAGTGGCATTCGATTATAAAATGGAGTACACTGAGCGTATCTACAGTGTTCACAAACGGCATCCAATTCATCGAATTATAAATTAAAAATTAGCTTTTCGTTGATAAGCAGATCGTTATATACATGAAGTTGAATGTTCCTTTTTTGGCATACATGTGTGAACAGTTTATGAACCACGGCGGTACACTAATAGTTGCATAGGGGATTATATTAATATATTTCACAATTGATCGATGTCAGCATTGCAATTATGCACTAGTATGTGATTAAACATTAAAATCAGACATGTGTGATTTTTATGTGATTTTACTGTTCAATCACACAATGATTCCAAATGATTATATGCATTGGATATTGCAGCTATTCACTTCATGTTTTCAAGTACTTAAAACTGGTATCTCATAATAGAGTACAGTAATACACTTAGTACATTAAACATTTGTTGATTGGATACTGTATTTACATGAATCACACAGACATGCGTAAGCATTCATTTCAATGAATTAATTTCCTATGCTGGTCATAGCAAGAGACAATCTGTTTTGTTCTTTTTTGGCATACATATATATGCCAAAAAAGGAACATTCAACTTTATGTAACAAACAATGCGAACAGATCTGCTTAGGTGATGACAATCGATTGTACACACGAAAAGCTAATTATTAATTTATAATATGATGAATTGGCTGTAGTTTATGAACACAGTAGATAGGCACAGTGTACTCTATTTTACAATCGAGTGCCGCTAGCATTATGATCAAACCAGAGATGAATCATATGGGGCAAATTAATTCAATTAATGAATTAAATATGCACAAACTACAAATATTTAACCTAAGAAAGACTAATAGTCAGGGACAAAATATCTGGAGAGCAGTTTTGGCTCTAACTAAGTTTCAGCCTGCAATATAGACCACTCACTGCCTTGGCACAGTTGCAAAGTGAGAGCCAGAAGTGACAATGATTTCCATTAAAGCACCGTATGCCTCAACCACAATAGAGAGGCAAACCCACTGCATTTGGCATCATTTTCTTGGTGTTTCGGTAGCTCATGCAACTTGACCTGCTGTCTGTCATTTTATATGGAGATCTCTCCCAGCATGCTTTGTCTAAGAAGTTGGATGATCATCCTTTCAGTCAATATTGATGACTTCCTTAAGGCAATGTTTCTTTTCACTTCTGCTTCTCATGGCCTTAAGGCAATGTTTCTTTCCACTTCTTCTTCTCATGGGCCTGGGACTTGGATTGATTGTGACATGTGGCCAGACAAGAAGTCAATTGGCACCAAGTGCTACCTAGCTTCTATTCCCCAATACCTGTAGCTCTTCACAACTATTATTATTATTATTATCTTGTGGGTTGGTTTTTTTAATTTTTTAATGACATTTTATTTATCTTATGGTAGTCATGAGCAACAAAAACATAAATATATTACATACACAAACATTAGGGCATACAAACAGAACATTAAGCATTTCTGCCTGATGAGGTTGGTAAAAACAGGTATGAAAAAGGGTCAGTCAGAGGATTGTGGCAAAGCTAAAAAGTGTGTGTCCACGCACATGTAAGATTTTAGCTAACATGGGTTTCTTAATGATTCAACCTTTTCATTTTTACTTACCAAGAGTTTTTGTTTCATATTCCAATTCTTTCTCGCTTTAACTTCTTCCCCACCAGTTATGGCTTATTCTTAATATCAACGATACATTATCCCTGCATGTTAGAAACTTTGCAAAGTATTGTCTGAGCTATTTTGTGCGATACAAAGCTTAAAACAGCTGTTTAGGAATAGTATTAAATAGGTAAACCTTCAATTCACAGGTTGAGACTTGGGCATAACTCTCCTGCATAATCCTTCACTATTGTCTTCATATCACTATACCACTTCCGTAAATGTGACTTCTGCTCTGGCAAACCTTTTCATCTCTCATGCCACTTCTGATCTTGAGATCTAACAATTTGAGGGGGAAAAACCTAGCACATAACCAAAGTAAACAATGGAAACAACATCCGTCACCGAGTTACTGCCTCCAGCCAAACAAAAACGATCTCTAGAAATTGCATGTCAGAAAGGAGGATCCAGCTGGCTGACTGCTCTCCCTATTGCAAGGCATGGTTTTGCTCTACACAAGGATGCTTTCAGAGATACTATCTGTTTATGCTATGGCTGGCAACCTCCTTTATTACCATCACATTGTATATGTGGCTCCATCTATACTGTGGAGCATGCCATGAATTGCCCATCAGGAGGCTTTCCTTCAATCCGACACAATGAGGTGCATGATCTGACCTCTGCATTCCTCACTGAGGTATGTCATAATGTGCAGAACCTACATTGCAGCCATTACAGCGTGAGCACCTTCGATATAAGTCTGCCAATGGAGAAGTTGGTGCTCTCAGCACAGAATTTCTGGGGAAAAGACCACCAAACTGCTTAATTAGATGTCAGAATATTCAACCCATTTGCTTAATCCTATGCCAATTCCTCCATGTCAAAATGCTGCAGAAAACATGAACTGGATTAAAAGAGGGAATACAAAGAACGAATCAGAGAGATTGACCATGGTTCATTGTTACCTTTGGTTCTCTACAGCTGGGGGTATGGACCCAATAGCTATCTCTACAAAAGAATAGCATCATTAACCCTACCATTCTTTTGGTTGTGATGCAAACTGCGTTTTTCTTTACTCTTCTACCTTCGAGGGACCAGGTCTTTTCATTCCACTCAGAATATACCATTGGCCTGTGCAGAGGCAAAGATCCACTAAAAGTTGTTCTAATCTTTTGTACATTATGCAGGTTGCTTTACATATTTATATCATAAAGATTTTCATGGATAATATTACATAATTAGACAATGTGCTGTCCTTTGTAAATTTGACTCAGTTAAACTTGTTGCGTTTTCTGAAGTGATGGACACCAAGTATGTACAGTTTGGACAATTGCTAGTAGTGTACTAATCATCTATATTTGCTTCCAGCAATGCAGCCCCAACTAGCTGACTGGATAAAGATAAAAAGCTTGCTAGCATTGTTCCTCACTGTTCACAGAAACAGCTATTGTGATGGATATCAGAAAGATAACAATGAAAGTACTGACATAAACTACCAGTTGGACTATAATCACGACACAATCAGTGTCTGGCAATTCTTAGCTTTCAATTCAAGTTTTGATAATTTCAACAATTGCACTAAATTGATGAGTCAGCCCCTTTCTCCAAATAGCACATGTTCATATGTTCAGGCAATGTGTAAGGGAAAAGTAAAACTCATCAACTATATGTCATTTGCACTGTGCAACTTGGAGCAGTATCAGGTAGGCCCTTTGTAATGGCAAAGGGTTTTTAAAATCTTTTAATCGTATGCTTCAGCCCATAGCATGTGTGATTTTGGCACTGTGGTTAGCATATCTCATTGCACTTTTGGCTACTACTGTGAGTTATAATTTCAGGGAGCAAATTTTATTTTAACAATTAATGTTACTAGGTTGATAACTTCTTGGTATCACCACTGACTATGTTATCTGACAAGCTTAGATTATCTCCAAGCACTGCTGGTAGCACTATAATGGCATTTGCAAATGGTATGTGTATGCATTTGTACAAATTTTATGACCGTTAAAAAAATAATTATTTTAACTTCTTGCATCCAGGTGCTCCTGACATATTTGTTGTGTACTGTGGGATATCACAGGATGATCTTGCATTTGTGCTAGGGTATTGATTTTGTAAATTTTTTCCCCCTTTACTTTATTTGTGGACTATACAGGGCTATGGCTGGCGGAGCAATATTTATGATCACTGTTGTAGTAGGTTCTGTAATTTTGGTTTCAAACATTGGTACTGGCAGCATAAGTGAGTTCAAGGCACAATATTCATATCATTTGTGTATTCACACTTAATTTCTCCTGATTAGAAAAGTTCCATTTTACACGAGATATAGTTGCATACATGGTTGTGACTGCAGTTATAATCACAATAGCATTTGATGGAAAGGTACCCAAAATGTTCAATCTAACTGTTTTTGATCATCTATACTACTTAACAGGTTCACCTGATTGAAGCAATTATTTTTTTAGTCTCGTACTGTGTATACATACTGCTTGTTCTTACAATTGGCTATATAAAGGTATGCACAACATGAAGTACAAGTTTACATGACGCAGAAATATTACAGATATGGTGGAGTAATAAAAATGTTCAAAATCTAAATAAGTATCAACAGATGGAATGGCAGAGAGCCTCAAATGAAATGTCTCTTACAATTGAAAGGTCACTTCCTTTGAGATGTAAGTAATAGCTATCAATGTACTTGTTCCTCATGCTTGACATCAAACAGACTTGGCTAGAACAATTGCCGAAGGCAGAAATTCAATTGAGGAGAACGAAAGCAGAGTCAATATGCCAGGATTAACATGGGTATTATTTGCTGACTGTGATAGCATCATGAGTTATATTTTATTTTTAGCCCAAAAATGCATCCATTTTAGTGAAGACCGTGTGGATCATCCAGTGGCCATTTATGTTATTACAATGGATAACAATACCATCATGCTGCCATGTAAGTGCTCATTATTTCAGACATGATAGTTATCTGTTACATGGGTTGTAGGATGGTCAGTGGTCAAAGTGGAACTACTACTTCACCAGTTTTGCCCCTATGCCATTGGGTTTCCTACTTTTAACAGCTATTTGTGGCTGGGAAGGCTTTGCTGTCTACCTGGGTAAATTGCCTGTTGTCGTATTGATAATCATTATTGGTAAGCTGTGCCCACTCAAAACAGTATGTAATGATTTGTGTTTGCTTAGGTTTAGGAACATCTTTTATGCTGCTGCTGGTCCTTAGCCCCACAAAGCATCCAAACTGGTTTCTTCACTTTCTCCTCACTGTTGTTGCATTTGCTGCAACTATCATTTGGCTAAACATTATTGCTAATGAAATTGTGAGTGTATTGCAAGCATTTGGCCTACTTTTGAATGTAAATACAGGTAAAATTTAAACCATTGTGGCTGTGCTTGTTCTAATTTTTTTTCTAACAATAGCTATCATAGGTTTGACAATTCTGGCTGTGGGTAATTCTGCTGCTGATTGGGTAGCAGATATGGTGGTTACCAGAGCCGGAAAACCAGAGATGGCCTTGGCATGTTGCTTTAGTTCCCCACTTATGGGAGATGCACTAGGATTAAGCATAGCATTGATTGTAAGTTAACAAAATGTGCCAGATTCTAAATATTGATCTATGCGGACTACTTACAGGTGAAACTTGTAGTACATAATCATGGGGCGCCGATGCATTTCAACATCCAGGGTATTGAATATTTCCAGGTGAAGCTGGCTTGGGTGTTTCTAGGTATTGCTTTCCTTGTCAACTTAACTATATTTCCCAGCTTCAAATTTAATCCTCCTCGGTAAGCTGACTGTGTGTAGGCACACATTCAAGCACAAATGCATGTGTACATTACTTTGTTCACTGTACACTTCCTCATATAGACTATTTTCAGTTATCTTTTTTATGGTCTATGGAACATTCATATTGTTCTTAGTTCTCTCTGCCTTTCATCTCATTCCACCACTGATGTGACGATTTGTGTTTTAATGTATTTCATTGTTGTTTTTAACTGTACAGTGCATTTATTATATCCATTTGTTGCAGCATGAAATTGTGTGACCTATAGCAGAATGTTTTGTACTGGACAGTATTGAATGGGTCTTCGAAGGCTTGAGTTGGATAAGATACATACTGTCCAATTTCCGAGATAATTACATTTAAAAAACAACTTCAATACATGATCCTGTATTACCTTTGACTAGATGTTATTTCAATAGGCGTATAATTTCTTTTCATAGTGCAAATCAAAAGTAAATAGGAGTTACATGTAAATGGGAATTGCTACCTATATGATTGTCCATCATTTGCTATGGGATGACTAAGGAACAACGAATAAATATAAATGAACATGCTCGGAACATTATTTAACATGGTGCATGTTTTGACCCTTTCAACATCAAGGGCATGCACAAGCAACAGCATTTGGTGCTTAGAGCCCTTTTAAACCTTTGTCTATGAAAAAACCTTTGACTCAGAGCATTGGTTAAAATACCCTTTGCACTAAGTAAGAAAACACTTTATATAGGACTCCATAATAAATTTTGAATTCCATGTGGTGGCAGAAGGGAATAAGGGATGGGGCAGGGTGGAGGTTACGGTGCAGCAGTGGCAACACTTTTAATGACCCAGAGCAAAGGGGATATCACAGGTTTTGTTTCAATCCATCTCAAACCCACACTAAGAAAACTGTTAATGATCAGGGACTGGAAGGGGACATAATGTGACCACGTTAAATGTATGCCTTAAAAAAAATCACTTGTGAGCAAAATATACAAAATTGCCATTATCAGGACAAGCAAAAGATGGGCAAAGCAGGTTGGATTGTGGATAATAAACTGTGCATGGTATTTAGTTAATAGTGCATAAGATTTTGTAGATACATTGCAAGTATTGCATACATTCTACTGAATGGAGCAACGTTATTGTAACATCGGTAGACAGTGAACGTGTGCTGGTAGACATAGCAATTTATGCATACACAATTGATGCTATGGCTCAAGATAATTATAGAAATATCAGTTCATGTGACGTCCAATGACATTGAACGTATAAATACACAGTATAAGCAAAAATGCACAATAATATCTCATATCGATCTATACATCTATATATCAAAATGTCGCTTTCGGTTATTATTTCTAGAAGCGAACTCAGAGGAACGTCGTCCAGATCAATGTTCTGTCGCTGTGAATCCTGAGAGTAGCTAAGTTATTTGATTCATGCTTGAACGAAGCCAAGTTTTCAAGCGTCTAAAAAGATCTTTCACTAACTAAATAAAAATTATCGGCCAAAAAAAGTGGGGGGGGGGGGGGGGGGGGGGGGGGGGAAACAGCTGCCCTCTTGCCCCCCCGGCTCCGCGGGCCCTGTGATCGACTTTAAACCTCTCTCCGTATTCCATTCCGACGCCATTTCGGTTAAAGGCATTGTCGTACTCGCCTATTCAGCGGTGGATCCAGGTTTTGGGGGGGGGAATATACTAGTACACAATTAACTGAAGGATGTGCCCAGGGGTACCCCTCCCACCCAGCTAGGGGTGAGGGGGAGAGCTGTAAGTTCCACGCCGGCAACTTCATTAGTTTTGGAAACCGTAAAAGCACCACCCGAAGCAGTATAAATCGATTTGGAATACAATATCATACATTGCATGCATACGGAATAGATTACTAAGTAAAGATAAACGCGAGGCACAATCTATGGATCATTTAGGGGGCGTCTCCAAACTAGCGTCATTTTGGCGCTGAGGGGTGAGGTTTAGGCTGTGACGTTTTCCGATGTACTGAACAAAAAAAATGGCGTAGAGGGGGTATAAAATGAAACGTCACAATGACGTTATCTTTTCCAAAATAGTTTGGAAAGCAAATCTCATTTTACGGGGATGTTTAGTTTAGCAGCAAATTTGTCGATGATTTCCTCCACCGAAACACCAATGGAACGGTGGACCATCATCAAGGCCAAACCATTTAGCCGATCATCTCTCATTGTTGAGCGAGTGTAAACCTTCAGGCGACGAAGACCACTGAAGGATCGTTCAGCTTCGCAGCTTGTCAGCGGCCAAAAAGTACACAGTACAAGCAGTATGCTCATCCTGGCTGATGGAGTAAGCTAGTCCTGCAAACGCAAACCAGCTATGTATACAGCTCCTATAAATAGAGTATATACGAAAACTGTTATTTCAAATACTTTACTAATAGTTTAACACCTCTTTTTAGTTCCCTGCTTTGTTGTGTAGATCACAGATGGAAATTTGTATGTATCACATGGACAAGACACTTTTTTCAAAGCGTCATACTTCTCATCATGGGACAACTTCTTCCCAACTAAGTTCCCTAAATTATTTGCTTAACATGTCACTTATGATGACTATTGTTTTCACTGATGCAAACCAAGCATCCTGTAACACACTGTCTGATCTAAACTGAACTATTCTGATTTGGAAGAACTATCATTGAAAAGCTTGAATCTATGTATTTCTTTGATTTGTAGGATGCTTGCTAAGGAATGACATTTATTTGTCAAAAATATTAAATTGTACACAGATATGCATTATTTACCAATGAAAGGAACAAAAAAGAATAGTTCAGACATTGTTAATCGGTTTTTGTATTCGCTTACGCATACTACTCTGAAAGAAGTCAGTGATAGCTAATGCTTTTCTCCTTTTAGGAGCAACAGGACTGTTCACATCCGTTTCCCTTTCCTTAGAACAGGCTGAATGACTGACCGAAAAACCTTCAAATCGCGTCGCCGTTACAAGAGAAACATTAATATATACCGTGTTATTATATTAATGGCTGGGGCTAGCAAAGACAGCTGCTGAGTGTATAGCCGCATGTCTTTGGGCAGCTAAGCTTCAGCACCTGCAAAGGGGAAAGAAATCCCCCGTGAAGTACATCTGGACGATGATAATATTCATTTGCCAGTAAATGATGATTGTAAAGATGAGAGTGTAGAATCTTCCACAGAGGAAGAGGCTGATGCATGAAAACGGTGAATCTCAGCGGAACGCGCGGTATACTTAGTCGGGCGGGCCCTACTACATACATGTATTGTACTATACATACAAAGTTCGACTCCCTTTTTACTTTTTCATAGCAACGATTTACCTTATCCTGCTTCAGAATTTAAAAGTACGAGATGCCTTACTAATTGACAGTTTGACTATGTGTATGATGCAAGTTAGTTAATTTTTAGCAAACCCATACTCAATTAAAACAAAATTGTTCTGTTGAAATGGTCAGCAATATAATACTGGTTCATCCATGCAATTATTCACGAATTATGAAATACATTATAGCAAAGCAACTTCTAGTACCAAAAAGACCAATCACAACGACGTGCAAAAAGATCGGGGTAGTAAGACTTGTCTTTGGCACAGTGCCAAGAAAAAAGTACATTTTAAAGTTCGAGGTTGTTGGCTTTGAAAACCGAATGAACAACATGCATTTTCATTTTGGGATAGCTAAATAAGAAGTGCTGTATCGTCGGTATAAATATAAAACTGCAAAACGGGTTAGAGTTGAAACTGACAAAGAATGTATAAAGTAGCACACACATCAAGCTTCATAAAATTATAGTTGTCATACATTTTTCTGCGACTATCAAGCTTCATAAAACATTTCAAAAGTTATACTTTTCTGCGACTATGCATTTGTAAGGACCGCATCCAATTACTTGAATTTTACGGACCAACTGAGTGATATAGAAATTGGTTAATGAAGCATGAGTGCACGAAACAACTGTGAAGATATGGTTGCTAGGTAATTCCATTTCAATTTAGGAAAGTTTGGTCTTACGCGTAGGACCAAATCCTGGAGATTAAAGGTTAACTACTTCATCAGCCTTAGCCAATCGATTGCATCACTGCAGCTGTGATATAGCTGCAGTAATGTACCTTGGTCCCTGGCCTAATAATTATATTTAGGGCCTAATTTTTTCTGCCATTCATGCGGAGAGGTGGCAGCTCTGATGATGGCAAAAGCAAGTCTAGTCCTCACATATTGTAGCATAGGCTGTTTCCCACTTCAATGAAAGAGCAGTGACCATGTGTTGAATGTTCTGCTCTGTGGTGAAGTATGCTGACCACCTGATGGCTGCTAGGTAATGGCTGATTTTTATTGCAGCTAGTTTGTACCAGTAGTTTTATTTGCTACAGTACTTCTCAAGTTATGGGTAACATTGATAGTATATTTGATGTTAGTAATATTCTTCAATTGAATGTTGTGTATTAAATATTTGCTTTTCTACCCAGCATTTTATCAGCGATACAGACACGAAAGATGCTCCAGCAGCACTGCTATACTTTTTCTCTGGAACTTCATATGATGCAAACTCCACTACTGTGTCACAATTCATATGAGTAAGAATGTGTGCATCAGTGGCCACCACATGCCTGAAGTTGCCATAGCTAATGCTGATGTCTGCATCAAGGGAAGGGTGCCATCTTGATGTTAGCCTCCTACACTAATGGCCCCTGTATTTAAGCAAAATCTCCTAGTGCATGTAAAATAGCCCCCTTTTGGAGTCCAAGGCATTCTCAAGGATAAATGCAGCACCAATCACAGGTAGCTGATATCTTAAGTTACGGTCTCTAGATCTCATTGTCAGAATTCAGTTCCAGGTAAAGCATATTCCACAGGCACAACAGTTCCTTTTCATACATTTATGTGGCCTATGTTGTTCTGAGGCCTAACTCTACCACCTATAGCATATTCACTATGTACATACATATATGTGTATGCACAGAAATTAATATTTGTATCTGCATGAACTTTAAGCGAATTTAACCACATGCTGTTATAATCTACACATTTGGAATTACTTATCCTCTAGAATTAAACAGCATGTACAAGTAAAACGGAGAGGAAACCCACGAGGTTGCATATGAAGTACATGCGTTTGAATGTAAAAGGTTAATTTTACCCACAAAAGAAATTGCTAGAATACGCACCAAATTAACTGACCAGATAGACATATTAAAAAGCCTCACCTGAACAAACTGAGACAGTTGGTGGCAAATGCGACTTGAGGGGGCATAGCACAAGGACAAGGTTTGATTAAGTAAGTAGTAGGTTGTACGTATAAGTGTATTCCAATTTTCTATTTCAGCACCCCCCCCCCCCCCCCCACTTTTACACCACCAACCAAGTCACCAATTTTGTTGTCGAGAACGTTTTATTTGGCAAAAGGTCTTTATACAGTTGTATACAGTTATCCTGCTTTAGGGATGATTGAATAAACTCATAGAAACTTACATATACTAAAGTGATATTTCAATTACAATATAACACATAAATGATGTCAAAATTCGTTGTAAGAATTGCATCGCTGATAATTGCTATTTCCTCACAATTTTGCTACAGAATAGAGTGATTATCTTCAGAAGTGGAAGTGAAAATGACTATCCTTACTATTTCTGCCAAGTAAGAAATCGTTGATAATTTGACACACTGCTCCTGGATTATACATATGAACAAAATGTCCCCCTGGAACATCAATCATCTGTATCTGGAAATTTTGAAACAATTAAAAATTATTATACACCTACATGTTCTATGAATACAATCTATACTGAAATGAATGAATGCTGTTACAAAGATACTGACAAACTCCACTGGACCAATTATCTCAGCATACGGATAGAGAGACAAACAAATAAGCAGTTGTTATATTCTAAAATGACCCCAACTGTATGGTTTAAATTTCCACAAACAAGTGGCATATCAAGCAGCTGGTAATAACAGACACAAATTGTTAATTATACAGTAGATCAAACAATTCCAACCAGTTACCTTTGGATTATTCACATCAGAGACTAGCTTTTGGAATGGTATGTACCACTTTGCATTTGATGGTCTTGAAAAGACAATGAATGATTAGTAACATTTCACCACGCAATGTGAACTCACAAAATGACCAACGTGGGACAACTAATTTGTTGCAGAAATGTCATGTTCAATTCATGTGGAATACGTAGCATAGAGGGCTGCATAAAATAGTAATTAGGTTTATGAAATAACAATTTTAAATGGCATACTATATGGCTAAAGGCAGAAATAAGGTCATTTAGTTTTACAGAAATGATCTCGGTTAGAACTATATTGCATGATCAAAGCAATATCATGATATGATGTGACAGAAAAATAAAATAAGACAACCTGTTTGCCATTTAACATACATCGAACGCAATAAACCTGTTCACTACATCATTTTCATGATGAATCGACTTTGTAGAATTAAAAAACAGAAAATAGAAATGAGCCTATTAATCTGAAACTGTGATTATTATTATGAAATACATATGGGAACAACAATAAAATTAACTACATCGAACAAATTTATACTTTGCATAGTCTGTACATTGCAAGCAAAGCCCATGCATTCTGGCACGTAAGTGCTATGAAGAAGAAGCAGTATAATGAATTTAACACGAGGTAATAAAAAATTCTTGTTTTTGTACAGTTTGAAAAAATTAATGCATATGCTTTAATTCTCATTGCCTGGTACCAATACGTGCATATATATATTTGAAGCAAACGTTTAATGTACATATCTAATTAAAAGTTATGCAGTTGTCCTTGATTCAATCAACTAAGAGAATAAGGATGTCGTCAATGAATATATGAGATCAAAGTAGTGCTATTAATGCACAGTAAACATTACAACATCAATGTATAACACACAGCCCATCTAAGTGCTAGCATTGGGAATAGGTTTTCTAGAACTCTAAAGTATACATGAACTATCAGATACTGTAGATGTAAATCAGCACATTTTGTCTTGCTCTGATGCACGCAAAAATAATCATACCATCTTTAACTTTGGATCCCTTGTAAACACATAACCCCCTTCAACTGCTTTGGCACCTCTCACAGCTAGTGCAGCAGCACATGAGATATCAAATTTATCATCCAATGAAGTGTGTCCTTCCAGGACCCTGCAATGAGAATGGGCATAGTAAAAACTTTTACATAATAAGGATCAATCCATGGTGCACTTGACTTCATTGAATGCAGGTTGCCAAATAAAAAACAAGGATTACATTCCTCTCAAAAGTGCTGGCATTAGTGTTGGGATATACACATTTGTTACATCATACAAGCGAACACAGCACGTTATGATAATCCATAAGTAGGTTAAAGTCAGCACAACAGTGGCAATACAACTTCAACCATACCGGTCAACAACTGCTTCCCATGTAGGATGCACTTTAGTTTTTACTTCCAGTTCCTGCCCAAGGGAAAGTAGTGCACGACCCATCTGCTTTGGTATATCACTCTAAACATGCATGATGGAATGATGAATGAAGTCATCATTGTCTTGTTAGTCTGTATTGCTACCATTTCTGCTGGATGAAATCCAAACCCATCAATCAATACCATTCCCTTTACTTGCTCAGGGAGGGCTGCTGCAAACTGTACATTAAAATGAAATGCGATCAAGGGGAGAGATGGCATCACTCATACCCATGAAGCTGCACCTGCGCCTGTGTTAAACAAGATGAATTACACATGGTAAGCAATATATATATGGAACACTTACCCATTGAATGTGCTAGTAAACAAAAACTTTTCCACTTCAGCGCTTCATAGAACAAAGTACTACTAAAATATCAACTACATAGTTGCACAAATGCATACCATCCATTACATATCTAATGTCAGAAATGTAGTCAATGCTGTGATAAAGATGAGGCCGTTTTGTTGAAAGTCCATGTCCTGGCCAATCCATAGCAACTACATACATTGCTATGAATCAGAAGACAAAGCAAATCAGTCACTGTAGTTTACAATAGAAAAGTGATGCCACGTACCTTTGGACAGTAAAGGGATGAGATTGTCAAAGCTCCCAGCATTATCCTGCCACCCTATTGCAGAATATAGTGTACTAATCAGGAAGCCAAGTGCCAAATAGTATTCTTGTATGTACCATGCAATGCTAAAACAGGAGAGCTATTTGGATCACCCCAGGCTTTTGCAGCAATAGTCCCCCATGGTACTGGAATAGAAACTGCAAAGAACAGAGGAACAATGATAATTGATCTTTATATCTATGGTTGCATTAATCTTTCCCATGTCCTTTTTTATATAACACATTCATTATCACAAGTTGAGTTCACGATGTACTTCACATACACAAAAATATTTGAAGAGATGAATGTCATTACTTTCATCATTCCACAAGCAAGCATCACTGTTAATGTTGCAAAGTCTTACTAGCAGGAATTAATATGCTACATTCACTTTAGTGATAAATTAAGCAATACGGATCTTAACATTTCATTAATGAATGGCGTTCACAGAGTTTGGTGTAATATATCGTTTAATAGATGCAATAAGGAATCAGTAAGTAAATAAATTAAATGCATTCTAATCTCATCTCCCACATTAACTAGGAATTTTAAAGGAATGAAACCTCTAACTATGCAGTGGAAGCTTGTCTTGATGTATCTGCATTTTTTGGGGCTATAATGAACAACAAAACAATGCGTTGGTAAAGTAGTATCCAAGAGTATAACCTGAATGACTGCAGAAATAAAGGAGGAAGACCCATTTTTGGCTTTGCAGCAGAACTGGATATTTGTTCCTATGCTCTGCCATCATCATGTGCATTTGTAGGTCATCATCGACGGCCCACATCAGCAAGACCAACCGATCAACCTAACCTATTCTGCTAGCCAAATGTGCTGATATATTCCCCAAAGTTGCGCACACCTCATGTATTTGTACTCCAAAATCCGTTGTAATAGAATGAAGGCTCGTTCTAGAAACAAGTAGCTTGTATCACGATTAATTGGCTACCTGAGATTTAATAAATCAAGTATTAGAGTTCATTCATGTGTATATGGGCAATGGCTGTTATGATATTAATCTTCTGTCATTGCACTTCCTGAGGATTCCACACAGTGGCAATGAGGTGGGATAGTTGCGCCAGTGGGGAACTATGGCTGGACTGATAGGAAAGCTTGGGGAGTTCAAAGCTTGGTGAGTTTGATTTGACAACAGAAGACAGGAGAAGTTACTTGGAGCAGTTAACCCATTATCTTGCGGTGAATGGGAGAGCGGAGGATAAAAAGAAAGACACCTTTTCTGCTGCATTGCATTACAGCCTGGGGACCAATAGATCAAGCAATCAGTCGGGTACACTAAACTAGTGAAAACTATCAAGCACAATGTATTGTTGCATGCATCTATTATCAATTGATAAACATTTTAAATTGATGTCTGATGGTCAACTTATCTGTGAACCTTCCCCGGATGGCACAACTTTGTTGATTGTGTTTATGTGTACAGAATGTGTATTGAAGAGAAGATATGTGAAATCAGACAGCAGTGCAATCAGAAGTGCAGTGACAAACAGAGGAGAAGGCAGAAGGTGGGAGGCTAGGGTACTGGTTTTTGCTAGGATCAGATACAACTATGCATAAACTTTTGGTTCTTTGTTATTGTTTTTTCTTCCTTATCTGTCTCCTTGGAAGCCGGGAGTGGCTTGGGCTTGGATGGACTCCGATCTCGTCTGGCTGATATCCTAGTGACTACCTGGAGCATTGAAGGCTCAGCAGCATTTGATGTCACGGTAATTTTCTAGTCTTGTACCTGAAGCAGGAGTTACTGCAGGTGAGGCTGCCAGGGAAAATGAAGCATGAGGAAGCATGAGGAAAATGATGCTAAATGTATTGAACTTGGCTGGATGTGTGTCCTCCTATCTTACGGTGCTTGGGGTGCTGAAGCTTTCCTCTTTTTTGGCAAGGCATGAAGCCATCATAACCAACTCTCCAAAGCCTAAAGTACTTTGTGATCTTTATGGCAGGCTGAGTTTATCCTTCAGATCCAGTGGAATGCAAGAGCCATTCTAGCTAGGTCGGGTCTTGTCCTAGATCTGTCTGTATCATATTAAAAATATTTTCACATTCCATTATTTAGATTGTGATTCACGTTGCATGTATATTAATTCAAGGTGCCCAAGAACACACAGCAGGATCAAACACAGAGATTGAAACCAAGAATGTTGGGGCCTTGATGCAATCAGTCCTGGGGTATTGGCCAAGAATCTTGGGTACTTGGCCAAGAGGCAAGAATTTCGCGGCAATGATCGTGCCAAGATCTTGATCAATCTTGGCTTAAAATTTTGGACGATTCTTGGCCAAGATCATTCCCCCAAGATCCCAAGATTTAAACCAAAGACCTTGGCCAAGAATTTTCCGTTGGGTTGGCTGTGAGACGTTTGGTTTCCTAAGAGTGCTTGTGGCTCCAATAAACCCGGGAGACAAGACTTTTAAGGAACTCATGGATGCGCTGACAATTCATCTGGCTCTGAAGCCTCTAGTGATTGTGGAGTGCTTCTGTTTTCACAAAAGGGAGCAAAAAGTGGGTGAGTCCATTAAAACATATGCCGCCAGTCTGCAGAAGCTTTCGAAACATTGCAACTTCGGCACTAGCCCTCAGAGTCAGGCTGGTGTGTGGCATGAGGGATGAGAAGGTGCCAAGCGCCTGCGCCTCCTTACAATATCGAACTTGAACTTCAAGAAAGCTTTGAAGGATGCTGAAATTGCAGAAAGGGCAGCTAAAGATGCAGCTCAGTTCTAAGAGGCAGTGGCATAGGTGCACAAGCTTCAGCAGAAACCTGAACAATGTTGCTACCGCTGTTAAGGTTCCCACAGTCCCCAGATATGTTTTTTATCAACAAAAGAGTGCCGGTACTGCGGAAAAACGGGTCACATTGCACGGGCATGTATGGCCCAGAAAAGGAAGGGTGGCCACCCCAGGGAATGGAGGAATCAACAAGAGGAGACATCTGAAATGCAGGCGGTAAAGAAGATAGAGAGTGGCATTGAACAGGAGGATAATGGCTCTGATGAAGAAAGTACACTGCATACTATAGGAACCGACCAATGGACCACAGATAATCCAGCAATAGTCTTCGTGGAGATATAGGGAAGCCCCATTCGAATGGAACTGGACACTGGGGCAGCAGTTTCACTACTGCCTTATCATGTATATCTAGAAAAGTTCAGAAGTATTCCCTTGGAGAGGACTCGGATTCGGCTTATAACATTCACAGTTAGATGGTGAAGCCCAAGGGACAAATCATTAAGAAGAATGCCATCTGTACTCGCTTACCCTTGGTGGTTATGGATGGCAGATGGCAGAGGGCATCCGTTGCTGGGCAGGAACTGGCTTAGCAAGATTTCGATTGATTGGCAAATTAACCGTGAGTGACTCAAGTGATAAAAGCGAACAGCATAGGATTGACTCTCTTTTGAAGAAGTATCCAGGTCATTTCACACCCACCCCCCACCCTCCCCTCCAGACAGACAAGGTTCATATAAATGATTAATTAGTCATGGAGTGGTATCCGGCGAACAGAGCACTGTAGGGTATACAATTGTATAGCAATTCGTTTGTCAGGTAAGAAAGAGTTGTTTATGGTGGGTAGTTTAATATCATATTTTTTGGTGGGGGGAGGAATAGCTTGTTCTGTGGTGGTTGTCTCCTTGTTATATTAATAATCATGTCTGTTTGGTTGCACCAATAAAGGGTTCAAGTACATATACTAGTTATTAAAAGTTAGTTTACAGTACCTAAAGCACATTGCTTGAAATCCAAGTGGGGGAGCTAAGTACAGTGCTATAGTATCAGTTCAAAGTCTATCCATTTTGATTTCTCCTTCCTTGATCAGTGTACATAGCACCTAGAGGTGTTAATGCGTAATCACAAATCTTATCTAAACACTTGGCATATACATCTTTAGAGCAACATGAAATTTGTGCCTCTAGAGCACTGGTAACATCCTGCATTTCCTAAATTGTATGTTGTACCAGTGGTTGAACAGTAGCCAAAATGTCTGATGTATCCACCTCCAAAATATCATCACAATGGGGATAAGAAGCTGGGATACATGGATGGAGGAGTTTTACAGTGATGCTATGGTCTAGTTAATGCTGAGTACACAACCATGCCAACTGGAACTATCATAGGCAACAGTAACACATAAGAACCTATGGAAGGAATTGGAAGAGATGCAACATCCAAGCCGCTTCTATTCTTAATTAAGACAGTACTGCTGGAAAAACACTTCACCCCAACATTAGTAGATTTGATTGGTATCACACTGTGTACTTTTTTGTATTCCTGGCACTGTTCTGGTCCTCTTAAGCAGTTTTTCCAGTAACGTGGCTTCTTGCTCATGCTCACAATCAGTTAGTGTTGTCTTATCCAGTATTTAGATATTCCAAAAACCTTAGCAGCATTTTTAATAGACCAAGTCCTAGGCAAAATTGTAACCTTTCATTCTTGATGTATACTTCTCTTTCAGCTGTCGTACAATCTCAGCTCGGATCGCTGTGGCAGTCACTTGCAGCTTTCTCTATGAAACTTTAGCGCTGATGGGCGATCAGAACTACTATAAGTATTACTTGTACAGTAGTACTTTAGCATTCATGGTGTCGTGGTCATCATTGATATCTTCTGCAGGGGGCATGAGCGTTCGTGTACACGTACTGATGACTTTGTCGCTAGAGGACGAAGCAGGTTGTCAGCGATTCTTTAACAGTTCCTTTTAGGCAATCCATGCAAATATATTGCAGGCGAGTAAGACCAAACGAAGGATACTCAGCCATTACTGCGAATGGAACACATCACAGACCTCGCTTTGGAGCTATTCTATGGCGCTTGAATGGATTATATGTTCTCTTGCCTATGATGGTTCCAGTTGGCTTGGTTGTGTACTCAGCATTAACTCATAAGACCATAGCATCACTGTAAAATGCCTCCATCGATGTATCCCAGCTGCATCTTTCTCTTATCCCCATTGTGATGATATTTTGGAGGTGGATGCATCAGACATTTCGGCTACTACAATTCAACTAGGAAGGAAATGCAGGATGTTATCAGTGCTCTAGAGACACAAATTTTATGTTGCTCTAAAGATGTATATGTATGCACAAGTGTTTAGTTAAGATTGTTGTGATTATGCATTAACACCTTGTACGTGTGCTTATGTACACTGGTCAGAGAAATCAAATGATAGTGATACTACAGCCCTGTGCTTAGTTCCCCACTTGGATTTCAAGCAAAATGCGTTAGGTACTGCAAGGGCCAACCATGGGGGAAAAAAAAGTGTGAAATGGGGCACTGTTATTTTTTGCTGCACAAAAAATTAATTATGGGCCACCCAAAAAAGTGTTAAATGGGACACTTATTTTTTGCTGCACACAAATCAATTATACATTCGTTAATAAGACTAACTTTTAATAACTAATTTATATCCTTGAATCCTTTATTGGTGTTACCAAACAGACATTGTTAATATAACAAGGAGACAACCACCACAGAACAAGCTATCTTCATCCAAACAGACAAATGATTAATTTTCATGGTGTGGTATCCGGCGAACAGAATTGCAGGGTATACAATTGTATAGCAATTTTGTTTTTCTGGTATGAAAGAGATGTTTTTGGTGGGTTAGTTCAATATCACTTTTTTTTTGGGGGGGGGGGGGGGAAGATGATGTGAAATGATCTACCCTTGAGCATTCCACAGAAGGCTATCGGCTGGCCAACATCAGAGGCTGTCTCAACTTAAAGGAGGGTGTTGCACCAGTATTCTTGAAGGCACGACCAGTTCCATACGGTCTATGAAAAAACGTGGAGTTGGAGATGGAGAAGCTGGTTTAGGAAGAAGTGTTGACCACTGTATCCTGGAGTGAGTGGGCAACTCAAATCCTGGTGGTCCAAAGGCTGATGGATCAGTGCGCATCTGTGGGGACTTCAAGTCCATGATCAACTTGCACTTGAAGGTAGATCAGTATCCGCTGCCTCACATTGAAGATATGCTGGCAAACTGGGTGGAGGCAACACATTCAGCAAGATTGATCTTCATTTGGCTTACTTACAGATGGAGCTAGTTCTAAGAGGAATCCAAGATACTCGCCACTATTAGCATTGTACAGAGCTCTTCAAATGCTTGCCATTCGGCATAGTCTCTGCACATGCCATTTGGCAACAGGTTATGGAGCAAGTACTTGAAGGAATTCCTAAGATTCAGTGCCTTCTAGACGATATAATAGTGGTAGGCTCTTTCGAGGAAGAACATCTTTAACTTAGCTGCTAAACCAGATACTGGAAAGGCTGAATAAGTATATAACCTCATGGTGAACAGAAAGAAATGCTCATTCTTCCAAAAAGAGGTCACTTACTGTGGATTCCGCATCGATGGAGAGAGTCTACACAAGGTCCCTGAGAAGGTGAAAGCAGTCCTAGAAGCTCCACAGCCAAGCAATGTAAGGACCTTCTTGGGCATGGTTAACTACTATCACAGGTTCATGCCAAATCTCTCTCACAAACTGGCACCCTTGCATCGCCTGCTGTAGAAGAATGTAAAATGGGCATGGACTCCGGAGTGCGTGACAGCTTTTCAGGGAGTTTAACAGCTGATGGCATCAGATATCATTCTGACACATTCTTCCTGTTACAGTATCCTGTGATGCAAGCCCTTATGGTCTGGGGGCAGTACTCTCTCACATTCTGGCAGATGGAACAGAACACCCTGTAGATTATGTGTCCCAAACGCTGAGTCCTGCAGAATGCAACTACTCACAAAGACTTCCTTACCCTGGCATGGCCTGAGGAGTTAAAAAATTCCACCAGTATTTATGTGGCCTCAGATTCACACCCTACCACAAACCGTTATTCAGTCGGCTACATCAGCATCCTGATTACCAAGACAGGCACTCATTTTGTCTTACAGTATCCAGTATAGGAGTACACTCCAACATGCGAATGCAGATGCATTCTCTACGCTTCCCTTGGTGATCTCACTGTTCACTGTTGTCAAAGGTATGTGTATTTGTTCAATTGGGATGGCCACCTAGTACAACAAGAGTTGAAACCCTATTTTGATAGACAGCTGGAGCTCTCCACAGAACAGGGATGCCTGATGTGGGGAATTAGTTCCCTCCGAGCTGCATTGGAAGGTGTTAGTGGAGTTACACTGTGGTCACCAGGGTACTGTGAAAATGAAGACATCATGCTGGCGACTCAGGGGTGCACAGGTTGCCAACTTAAGCAACAGAACCCTAAACTGACTCCAGTACACCAGTGGGAATATCCCAAAGGCCCTTGGTGGCAAATTAGCATGCAAGTACAAATAGGACTGACCAACAACAAAAGACGTTGAACTGATCACTGCGTACAACAGCCTGTGCACAGAAGGTACACAAGTGTGATGCGTCTTGAAAATAATATTGTAATTCCTAATTTGCCACTCATATATTTTCCTACTTACAACTGTTGTGGGTGGCCGCCAAAGTAAAGTGACCCATCCAGCCGCTCCACACTGAAATTGCTTAGCTGCCCTGTAAAACGAATCGCTAGAACACGGCCATTAATATCCATTTCGAATCCTTTACTTCCAGCACTCACAAGTACATCTCGATTTTGCGGGTCAGTTGAAGACCTGGTGGCAGTGGATGCCTACTCAAAATGGCCAGAGGTGGTGGTGATGAAGAACACTACAGCATCCACAAAAATACAGGAACTTTCACACACTGGGGCAATTGTCGATGGATAATGGGACCCAATTCGTAGCACATGAGTTTCAGATGTTTGTGAATGCTAACAACATAAATCATACAAAATCCCGTCCATATCATCCAGCAACCAATGGTCTAGCTGAGCGATCTGTCCAGACGCCAAAAAGAGCACTGAAGGTTTCCGAACACGAGGAGAGAACACTACAACACAGGGTGGACCAGTTCCTGTTAAACTACAGAAATGCTTGACATGCTACCATGGAGGTGACCTGAGAGACTTGAAGAGTAGATTACATTTGCTGAGACCAGATATGCATGGTATGGTGCTGAAGGCGATCACAAGGCAGTTAAAGACTAGATCAGTGGCTACAGAGTGTGTATTCTACCCGGGAGAAAAGGTGTTAGTTCAAGATTTTCTGACTGGGGCTGGTTCGCTGGCTGCCTGCAGTGGTGGAGGAGAAAGTTGGTACCATGCTCATGGAGAAAGGGAGAAAGGTGGAGAGGTGGAGACGGCATTCAGACCAAACAAAGCCCAATCCCTGTGGAATCAGGACAAGTGAAGTTGAAGGAAACAAACAAGATGGAGGCTTGGCAATGTCACCAACAACTGAAGGAGAGGAGACCGCTAGGAATGAAGGAGTTGAAAGAACCAGGAAGAGCATGACCACAAGGGAACCTACATCATCGTTACCCCCAGCCTGTTGATCAATGCGAGGGAGCTGTTCTGGTTCCAGGAGCGATGGTGGACCCATCTTCAGCAGAAGGTGGGGAGTCTGGGGAGTCCAATCTTCAACCTCCCCATCAGTCAGAATGTGAACAGCAGCCATCGGCTACATTTCCAGCTGGTGTTCAATCGGTCACATCGGCAGGACACCACCAGCCAGAGATAGTGAAAACCAAAAGTGGTCGTGTGAGTGGAAAACTGGCTCACTATGAGGAAGCTGGCTTCTGATTGGAGGGGAGGAGTGTGGAGTATCACACTTATTTGGCTAACTGTATTATTGAGTTAACTCGTGTGTGTATGGACATGTGTGTGGCTGTTATGATATTAATCTTCTGTCATCGAACTTCCTGAGGATTTCACACAAGGGTCAATAGACTTTGTGAGCGCGTGAATGGTGTTCAAAAGATATAGTTCTCCTGACACACAGACTCAATTGTTTACTCAGTTTGATTTGTTGGACCAGCACAGCAATTATAAATGTTAATGTCTGTTCAGACATAAAACAATGTTCAAGGTTGTCATTCAGTATCGTGCAATTTAACAACACAAATGTTCAACATACCGGGTGTTGATTTTAAATCTGCCTGAAAAAGAATAATTACAGGCTCATATCCAAAACAGTGAAAATAAAAATAATACAATGCATGGTTCACTGGGAAAGGACTATTTTCTTTCTTGCCTTAAAAAGTACAAGATAGTAACTGTCACTAGCAAGAAGCCGTAAGAAGTACAATTAAACCATTTTTAACTGAAAACATCTCTTTATCCTGGCTCTGATAACATCCTTCCTAACCAATTCTAAGAGTAATGCTTCAAGTCAGCAGGCTCATGCAACCAAGTTTTACGCCCCCATGTTACTAGTACTGTACGTACACTTATGCTTATGCGCATACATAATAGCCTCCCCCACCTCCCCCAGAGCGGGCACAGATGGGGCATCTGGTGGAGGTTTTTGCCCCAGGTGTGGGGGATTTAACAAATTAGCATGTGCTTAATTATTCATGAGAAATGACTTATATGCGACATATGTGGGGGATTTGATCGGTTAGGAGTGGAGTGGGGGATTTTAAATCGTCAAATCTCCACATTTGCCCCACCTGTGCCCGCGCTGGGGGAGGTGGGAGAGACCATTATAGGTGCATAGCGTACGTGCTACACTTAAGAGTAGAATAAAAACACCTTCATATATGTTAGATTAGAGATGCGAACACTTTGCACGTTTCTCACCAATGTTCCTGCAACAGTTGAGAGCAAACCCGATCCGTTTTGCTGCATCCTTAGTGTATTAGCAGCTAGTATACGATCGAGTATACGATGCATTAAAGTGTATAAGGTTATAAATTAAAATTACATTTAATAACATAATTAATCATGTAGTTATGGCTAACACAATTAGAAGTTGCTGGGAACCAGTAGCTGTGCTGCTAGTATCATCTGGAAGTCGGGGGAGAAAGCTGCTCTTTTACCACAGCGGAAGGACTCGAGATCGTGTTCCAAAAGGTACATAGGATTATTAATATTACACTGCTCTGTGCGCACTAACTACAATCTGATTTCGCAACGAAGTTCAGGATGTACTCAGGTACGGATTGTATGGTATTAACGTGCGTATGACGTTGACATTTATTATTTTTCCGAAGTGTACTTGGGTCGATACTGCCCGAAATTCTAGCACCAAGTCCAAAACTAGTTGGGCAGAAGTTTGAGCTGATTATTGATGAGTGGAAATTCATTGGACATCCTTTTTCTGTACACTCTGTTCTACCTGCTTCCACCCATGCTCCTGTAGTTTTCAATGTAGTGTTTGTGTTGGAGGTATGCATACATGGCCAATTTTATGTCAGCATACAGTTTGATTTGTATGGCATTATTTGCAGTCCTACTGTAGCCAAGAAATTGTTCATGCTTATGATAATCTTTGCCACCTTATTGGTTCAGCAATCGTTCATGAAGAACTGAAGTAAGTGATGCGATGTATAGAAAAACTGTTATGTTTACATTTATTCCAGGTGTAATTTTTTTAGTAACCAGGCTACATTATTAATTCAGCTGCTTGAAGAAGCTGATCTATCTCAAGTGATCTGGGGTATGTAGGCTGTTGTTTGATGGTGATATTTACAACTTGGATACCGAATGATCACCTGGTGGTACTGGGACATATGATTATTATGCATAACTATTGCTGACAGCTGAATTATTGATTTGTTCTTTGATACTTTAGACAAAGTTCTACATGATAGTTCTCTTGCTAGTGTTCTTTATTCAACATTGTGCAGGTTTGTATACCCTTTCGTTTCTTGCAGTTATGATAATGGTATACATATCTAGGTTGATCTAGTGACTGTGATGATACATGTAATTCCGAGTTGTATTATGATTTTATCATTTGTAGCCATGTGCGGTTTCATGTGATATTTTTCTGTAGGTCAGAATTGTTAGTATTCAATGCATTGGAGGTTAAAACAAAGCTATCGTAGGTCTAGATTATAGGGGAAATAGTTAGTTTACCAAGGGCTGGAATAGTGCTGTAGTATTGTCTATGAAATAAGGCTTTTTGTATTTGTACATAGCTCATGCAGACCTGCATATTGTTTTGTATAGTCATTGCGTGTTGAACTTGATTTTTATCATGTATGATGTGCGGTAAATGAATGAGAATTTTATACTATGTTCATCATTTACCTATTTTCTGCAGCTCAGAACAGAGTTTTGACAATGCCATGAATTTTTGCATACACTAACGTGCTTAAGGTTCTTATCAGTGCTAATAAGTGGTATAAAGTTTATGTAACCATCATTCACTAATAATTGGATTACAACATTGTTACAATACATGGTTTTTATCTTTTACTAAATTACATAGCATACTTACATGCATGATGTGTTTTTATTTTGTTCTGTAGCTTACAAGATGGAAACAGGCATGTTACGATAAAAATTAATGGATGGACTGAAGTTAACGTTTTAATGGACAATGCAAGTCAAACTAAGGTCAGTGTTTTCTGTCATTAGAGGATATTTATGGCATGCATTTTTCATGAAAACATGCCTCTTACAGTATGTAACATAATGAAGGATGCATTCAATAATTCATAATTCATTCAGCTTACTTGAGCAATGTTGACTGATATGTTGCTTCTGCAAGCACATTGAATCTTGAATGTGATAATCTCTCATATAAGATTTCTCCTAGCTATTTGCTTTCTAGTGATTGTTGCTTACAAGTTCTGTACTACTTGTTTTTGTTAAATATGGCACAAAGCCATTGATTCTTCATGATTTATTAATTGGCTTCACTGTTAGGATTGCACGATAATAACTCACAACCATGCTAAGCTGCAGTCTAGATGCCACCTATCGGTGCTATGTGTAAATAAGTTACAGCTAGACCATCAACTGTCAGTTACTGTGAATATAATAACTTACTGTGTAGATTTTATAGCAAGTGGGATTAAGCTCTGAATCCCTGATTGCATTATGGTGAATCTCCCGTGTTGTATGTCATTGCGTGGTCAACAGAAAATGATAGACCATGCTAATGGTATATATTTGGCAACTAAAAAAATAGATGACAGAAATTTTAAAAATGTCCATGATAATTCCATGTATGAAAAACTCTCTGTCAAGCGAGGAAAAAAGTGTATCCTCATATCTATTTCTCCTTTGGAGAAGTTTGGTTTCTCTCCGTGTAAGGATGAGTTATGAGGTAGACTGTGTAATGGACAGCGTTAGAGAACACAGCATCGAACGGCAGATAGTTTAGTGCCATCATTGGAGTACTCTGGGAGTTGAGAAGAACTTATCATAGGTTTAAAATTTCCATGCCACCAAGCCCATCTGGCTTGGTGAACAGCCATTTATATAACGCAGATGAAAATCTTATGGTGATGGTTACAATGTTTGAAAGAAATTGTTCTTGCTTATCATGGAATTACATGTACTTTTATCCCCATTGTTTCTTGACTGCTGAGGCCAAGGTTTTCACCAGTGTTTTGTTTTCTTTTATTTATTTATTGCGTCTGCAAGACTCTTCCTGCAAGTATTTCTACTTCCATAAGGTATGATGTAATTTCATATTAGATTTATATCTGTTGTCATTCCTAAAGTCATACTGATGTGTGTTATTTTGCGTTTCATGTGAGATCACATGAGCACTTTGATGCATAGCTGTGTGTTTATATTGACACACTAAGAACACCCATGCATTCAAGCCAAACCTGTGATATAAATAACCAATTATGATTAATGAATCAGGGATGACAGACAGGGCTACAGTATTCAAGTGATAGATGAGCAAGGGATTTATATCCCTGATTACGTAGTGTCTTTAGTAGAAAAATATCTGAGTAGTAACTAAACTGGCTATACATGTAGGTGCCAAATATGCACTGCGAATGTTAGGCTTTATAAATATAAGATGTCTAAATGAATAAGCTACTTCTAGAGAATGTGGGTGTAGTTATAATGACCATATTACCATATTAAGATGTAACAGCATGTTAAAAACAAGTTTGAGTTGCTAGACAGCAAAATTGTTCCTATAAGGTGTGTTAATCGTAACATGCAAAGTAGATATTCATTTCATCAGCAAACGTCCTTACATGTAAGCCTCAATGCCTTGTTCATTGGCATACAATAAACATAAAAGAGGATCTTCTTCTAGAGCATACAAGAATGTAATGTAGTGAGACACCAATATAAGCACCCTAAGAGTTTCCATGCTGAAAAAACATTTGGCAGTTAAATACATGTACCTGCATGTGAATCCTTGACAGAAGTTAATATGCCTTTTTTTTTAGATCCTGCTCTGCACTGTTACTACTATATACATGTGATTTTGTTCTGGCATCTCTTCCTGTATCATGTAATCCTGCATTGCACCGGCTAATACGAGCAATTTCTCCTCTAAAAAGGTAATTTTCATTAGGATGAATGAAATAATGGAATCCATGTGTGCCCATGCATATGAAATGCTTATATAGATCTGTTTATTTCTTTGCATATTTACTGTGTTATTTTGTTCATTTTATACCACTATTGGCTTGCAATTCTATATAAAAAACAACTTTCTCAAATAGCATGTATCTACTTGTGAAATGATGTTTGACCTGATTTTTAAATTATCAGATCGGGATAATGCATACTCTCTAATGGAGCCCATACAAATAAATCCTGGTTACGTATTTTGAGTTGTTACTTGATTTATATAAATAGGTATACATTTGTACAAGGCATTTCATTTGACAACCATGTAAATTTCTAGCCTCAGAAACCTGTCCCTGGATGCTGATATTCCACTTTCACAAGTACTACAGTTCGCTTCCCACTTGGTTCATTGGGGAAAAGCATTGGTGATTTACCCTCTTTCTGAGAGTAATATATATATAGCAAGTCATGATGCTGTTACTTCAATGTAAGCAATTTACTGTGGGCAATTAAATTATGTTGCATATTATTTATATTCACATACTGGTGGGGAATTGCCATTTTGCCTTTTTGATTCTCACTGTGAGCAAATGCCATATGGAACATTCTATGGGAAAATGGGTTTTGTGGATTTATATATATAGCATTTAAAAAAAATCAATATATCTTCCAAAATGGTTCCTATTTTTAACACAACACACCACACCATTACTATATGTGAAAATCCATTTTGGTGTCTTACTCATGTGGAGTACCCAACGTTACAAGGTCCGATACCCCATAGAGTACAAAATGGCCACATCTTCAGGCAGGAGCGCCCAAATCAGTTTAAATTCGGTACGTATGTTGAAGGGTCCTGTCGCTATTGATTTGTTCTGCTCGTTAATTTTTACTTTATCCATTACGGAAATATAGCCGTGCAAAGTCCGTGCATCGTTTCCCACTCGATTCGCGCCATTGATTTAGGCACTCGCGTCTCCCATGCATTGAATGTCTAATTCACTGGAGCAAATCGAGCGGGAAATTGTGCACTCACTTTGCACAGCTATATCTCCGTAAGGGATAAAGTAAAAATTAACGAATAGAACAAATCAATAGTGACAGGACCCTTCTACGTACATACTGAATTTGAACTGATTTGGATGCTCCTATCTAAAGATGTGGGCATTTTGAACTCTATGGGGTATCGGACCTTGTAGCGTCGGTACTCAGCATGGGTAAGCCACCAAAATGGATTTTCACATATAGTGATGGTGTGGTATGTTGTGTTAAAAATAGGAACCTGATAGCTTTAATATTTCGGGAGATATATCGATTTAATTTTTATGCTATATATATAAATCCAAAAGATCCATTTTCCTATAGAATGAATATAATTATATTTCCAGTAAAACAGTTTACTGATATTGTACTAGAAATGTATAAAGATTCATAGTGTTGCACGCAACATGTTGCCTAGTGTATGGTCGCCTTAAAGTCTGTGATAGCACTGAGGAAGTAAACGCTACGGGCTTCATTATGAATAACATTACAAAAACCACAATGTGTAAAACTATCACCTATGTAGGCTGTAAAAATATACCTTGTGCAAATATAACTAGTTGAACATTTCAAGTGAAAAGGTGTACCGTAAAAATACTTGTTCAATTCTGCCAAAATAAATCATATTGCCATCTTATACACCTCTTAGTTTGTGTAAACACGAGTGACTCCATAGTTAGCGTACATTAATTGATACTCTGTATCCATTAGCCGTTCCTTCATATGTTCATTCACCATTGTATTTCCTTATCAATGAGCAACGTTCTTGCACCCATCTTTTGTGACTGCTTTCCCTTATGTGCTCTCAGATGAATTGGTCTACTCAAAATAATACATGTGTTACATCGTACCCATTATTTGGGCAGAAGTCACCTTTAATAAAACATAAAGTAGCTATTACCGTAGAATACCAGATTTAACGACCCCTTACATGAGACCCTAAAAAAAAAATGGCATGTCTTCGAAACGAGCATATCTCCAAAACCCTTCATGCCACCACATACCTTTTTGACAAAGATATGTGGTGGCGTGAAGGGTTTTGGAGATATGCTCGTTTCAAAGACATGCCATTTTTTTTAGGGTCTCACGTAAGGGTTGCTAAATCTGGTATTCTACAGTATTTATTCTTCCTCTATGCTGTCAAGTACTTCAGTGCTAGCAGTTGCTCTCTGAGTCGGTTCCACTGCTTGATTTGGGTTAGTGGTGTAGAGAAGAAACTTATTTAGAAGGATCATTTAGGATCTGGAGGTATTAAATACTGTCTTCTTATTGTCTTTGAGTATGATGATAAAAAATATGTTGAATTTGTTTAATTAGTGCAACAAAATCCTCCTCGTCCTCGTCCTCCTCATCCTCCTCCTCCTCCTCCTCTTCTTCTTAATGAGCGCGAAAGCTACGAGGTTGATCCAGAAAAGGTGTCTGATATTATGAAGAAATTAAAAACAGATGAAACAAGTAATAAAAACATTCTCTATGAGAACGTTGGTGGCATATAGAATTGGAAGGCAATAGTGGTGTAAAAATGAAGGAAACAAGAGGCTAACGAAGGGGAAATATAATAGTCCTATATTTCGCACACAAACATAATGTCCTACACATGGGCGAAATATAGGACTTTTGTATTTCTCCTTGTTATTAGACCCTTGTTTCCTTCCATTTTACACCACTATTGCCTTCCAATCCTATATGCCACCAACATTCTCATAGAGAATGTTTTTATTACTTGTATAATATTAGAGTAGTTGCTAATGTAGGCCTGCTATTAGAGTTGTGTATCACATATATTATACACAAATTATAAATAAAAAAATCAGAGCCCAGAAATATTTTTGTGTAATAAAATTAAATGATAGCACCATTTTTTGTGTAAATTGTAACCTTTTCTACTCATAGAAATTCTCAACTTGCTGTGGAATTTTCTAATTGCTGTGCAGAAGTTACGCTTCCTGAATTATTGCAGAGGTTTTCTCTGCCTGTATCTCTAGGTGATGTGAAGAGATTTGACAATGTAATGATGTAGAATGTATTACTTACCTATATGCCCTGCTGATTTGTATTTTATACTTAGGATTGATTATGCACTACCCTGCTAATCTATTGTCCTGGAAGTCTCCTGCAGGAATGAATGTGTCCCTTGTATGATTGGTTGAGTAGAAGTCTTTCTTTATACTTGAACTCTGTGTGGAAATAGCAATGGCTAAAAACAACACAGATTTTGCTGCAATGCAGAATGTTCAATTTGCATTTGGGTCAAGAAGTTAATGACTAAGTCTCGCTTAGGATGTAGTACTACTGCTTGATAGCCAACCATTTGCAAAAACAATTGTTTGTGTGAACTCAATAAGTGTACCTATTTGTTGAATAAACCTGAATAGTCATTTATTTTTGCATACTCCTGCACACGATTAGAACAGCTAGTGACTCCTCGCAACCAGAGCTGCAAACTCTATGAAGAATTAACTGGCTGAATCAAACATACTTTGCTCCTCATCAGCACTAACAATTGTCCACCATGCTGTAAAACATGTCCCCTGAGGGGACTTCCAGGACAACATACATTAATTATATTACAATCCTAATATACTCTTTAGGCTGCAGTTTTATGATGTAGGATGATTTGAAATCGTTGGATGACATTAAACTTTCTGAAGAATGCAATAAGTGCATGTGTCATTTATTTAAGTATAATACATTGAAATATTAAAGTCATCCAAATTTCTATCGTTTGATTTACTGAAACACAATTTTTATTTTGCTGCATTGTCCTTTTTCAGAGAATGGTCAATATTGTGATTTGGCTATTGCAGCACCAACAAATCATTCAGGTATTTAAGTGCTTGTGCTGTGTTATACTAATGCGGTTTGCTGTTAATTTGGTGATGTATTAGTTTGATTGCAATCATTAACTGTTCTCTAGTGCCTATGCTCATTGGGGAGTAACCTTAATGGGTAATGTATGCACTGTTGTCATCTATGTTGTCATGTTGCATATTACATGTACCTATGTATGATTTTCATCTGAGCCATGTGCAGAAATAAGGCTCATAGGCAGATTCCTGCAAATCCCACTCGATTTGCGCCAGTGAATTAGACATTCAATGTTGTATGGGAGGCGAGTGCCTATTAAAATCATTGACATGAATCGAGCGGGAAACCGTGCGGGAAACCGTGTGGGAAACCGTGCACGCACTTTAGTAAGACACATTTGCACGGAAAGATACTCCTATCTGATGGGCTTGCTCCGCTCAATAATGGTACCTGGGAGCTGCTCAAATCAAAACACCGTAGCTCTCCTCCACCTACTAGAGATGTTCCTAGCACTCCACTCTCTCTGGGTCCTGATTTTAGCCTCTTACTCATTCTCTTCTTCCCTAAGGGCACTATGGAAGTCCAAAGATGGTGTAATTTGCGATGCATCGTTCTGAAGATATTCACATTCAAGTAAGAGGCAAGATTTTGCGGGCTTCAAATACAAAACCCCGCGAAATCAAGCCTCTTATATAAATGTGAATATCTTCAGAACGATGCATCGAAAATTAAACCATCTTGGGCTTCTATAGACACAGGACCGCTTTGTAAAGTATGCAAAATGTGACTCTACTATATTGCACAATCAAGGAGATACAGCATTTTGAAGACTGCACGATTTGATGGTGTTATGGCCATTTTTCGCGCGCAATTGCGTGCGATTGCGTCGTTTTTTTCCTCTGGGATGGCTCTTTGCCTGAAATTAGGCCTGGTATTTGGATGATGAGGTGCTTGCTGGTCCCAGACATGCTGTTCTTTGTGCCCTCTCCATAATTGAAGACCTTGGTCCATCACTGGACATTTTTGTCAATTTATCCAAATGCGAACTCTTCAGCCATAGTGATATCTCCATGTTCCCTCCTGTCATGAAGGCTTCACATGTACCACCTAGATATTCTTGGTACTCCCATTGGGAACTTTATACTGCACTGGGTTCTTTTGCCACAAAGCTGGTTGAGTTTGCAAAGATGCTATTTAAGCTAGAAGATGTTTCAGCTATTGAAGATGTTTCAGCTATTGATGCACAGATGGCTTTTAATTTGCTGTGTGGCTTTTGTAAGATGTTGGACCTAGCCAGGTCAAACCCCCCCCCCCCCCCCCCCCAAGTGTGGCTGCTGATTGTTTGAGACTCTGATGTTAGAAGTTGCTTTTCGAAGTGCTTCTCTGTAGATCTCTCTGAGACTAGGCAGTGCAAGTCTCAACGAAGCCTAAGGTTTGGGGGTTTTGACCTTTGCTCGCTCTCTCACCACTCGAGTGCTGCTTCTATTGCATCGTTTTGTTCATCTGGATTTGCCACTGCAGATAACCATCATCTGATCCATGCAGTTAATACCTTCAACAGTTTAGTCTCCGCACCAGATATCGTCTCTCTAGAATCTGCCATCGAGTCTCCTCCCTCGCAGAGATCTCTCTCCCATAAGCTGGATAGTTTTTCTTTTAGCAGTTTGTATGACTCATCTTCTCCAGCAAACAAAGCTTGCTTCCTATCTGCCTCTGCTTCTTTGGCCACTTCTTGGGTCTCAGTCCTTCCTTCAGGTCAACCTGGCATGCATTTTGACCCTTTCGAATTTCGCACAGCTATTTCATGGTGGCTGGGTTTAGAAACCACAAGGGCATCCTGCTGTCTAATTTGTCCTGAAATAGCTTTGAACCCACTGGGGCACCATGCATTGTCCTGCTGATGAGGCCAGCTGCATGATGTATTAGTAGATTTTTGCCACAAGGTGAACCTTGGTGTGAAGGTTGAGGCAGGTAGTGCACTTACCCCTGACCTGTTTAGGTCTCGCCCTGCTGATACTCTAGTGAACAATTGGATAGGTGAATTCCCAGCTTCTTTTGACTTTACGGTGATATCTCCTCACATCAGTGTTGCTTCATGAGGCAAATGTCGCACCTTGAACAGCTGCACTACTGGCAGAGCAGAGGAAGCACCAGGGTAATGACCCCAAATGTCATATGCTTGGATGGCACTGTATCCATCTTGCAGCGGAGAGTTATTGGAACTGGGGATTGAAGCCAGGCAGGCTTTCTCCCATTTGGCCTCACGCTTGTCCTTTGGCTTAGGACATCAGAAGCCCTTAAAAGATCTTGGTAGAGAGCTATGGGAAGCTATCTTGGTGTGGTGCAATGCCAGAGCTCTCCTAAGTAGAGTAGTTTAGTTACTCTGTATGTGTACTGTGTAGTGTAGTAGTTTTAATGTGTCTACATGCATATGCTTCAGTATATATTATTTTAAAAAAAGCATGAATATTTATACATCCTGCTACGTTCATTGGCTGCTTATAGTTCAGATAGCAGGTTGCAAATTCCATAAATGTAGTATATGATATCTCATGTATAGAACATTATCAGCACATTGATTGAAAGCTGGTTTGGCCCAGAAAGGCCATGGGATTAGAATAAAGCAGTTTATTTGTACATAAATATTCTTGACATTTGGAGTTTTATCTTTCCAAGCTCCAATTGACACACATTTAATGGAATGATATCTTATAATCTATTCCAATCGTGTGCTTCTCCCTTTCCAAATACACCCAAGTGACTGGCAATTGAGTTTAGGATGAGGATGTATGTGCAATGATAACTAATATTAGCTAGTATGGTATATATGGAGTTCCTTTTTACTTTACTAGTGGAGGATAGCTATGTTATTATTACAGGGCTTCTTCCTAATGACGGCACCAAATAGGACTAGTACATGTCTGTCTGGGTGTCAATGAATCAGTGTGTATACAAAGACAGAAACTGGATGTGCCGAATGCCTCACATATTGTGCAGATCTCTGTGTGGGCCGAGGGAAGAAAACAAGGCTAACGTGATCCATGTGTGCACCATCATCAACTTGTGATGATCATCTATGTAATGAATCACCAAAATAAATACTTGAGCAGATAATAGTTAGGTTCCTGATGATAGAGTATGAGGAAGAGTTGTGTGTGTGTGTGTGTGTGTGTGTGTGTGTGTGTGTGTGTGTGTATGTGTGTGTTATGCCGTTCAGTCACAAAGATGATGTTAAACACTATTGCATCAAATCGGTAAAATATCATGGTCCATGCTATGCTTCAGAGATAACCTTTTTACCTCCTCCCATATTGATGTATCACAATTGTGAGTTTCAGTTTTTCTAGTAAAATAAGATGCAAAATGCAAATTTCTGAAGTTTTTATCTTTTTACGTAGCTTTTATTGACATGTGCAAAACCAGCTATGAAAAATAAAACAATTGAAATCACTTTGCATGTTTCACTCGGCTGCATAAGAAGGTCCCTAGGGCCATACAACTAGGGATGAAATGAACTGGTCAAGAACTTGTGTACCAATGCACATACATTTTGTGGTCAGCTTAGTTCTTCGAATATGTTCACCACAAAGATAGCACTTGCTGTAGCTTGGCAATTCCTTAGCTTGTATGCGTTTGGATTGGTCAAACCTATGTAGAAAGAGTAGATTATTACTGTGGGACAGGATCAGGGATGTTTATAGCAATGTGGCGGTCAGATCTATCAACAATCATTACATTGTAGTGCCATGTAATGCATGCATATTATAGAACCCATGAATTATTTTGTGACTACACATACCACTAGGAAAACAAATTAAATCATGTCTTTCCATTTCAGTTACATACCTACATATACTGTGTTCCATTTCCATTTAATGTTACTGAGAAGGAACAAATAGCATCAAGTACAACATGCAAAGGTAAGTTATGTTTGTTTGAAATTCATCCACTGCTATTAGTAAAAAACGTACAAAGTCAAAGTGAATTGCAAGATAAATTATATATTTCTGTAGAGTTAGAAGTCATAAATCAAAATGTGGTCATGAAATATATAATTGTGTCAGGTTAAAAAGAAAATGACCAATCCTGTATCGTGTCGCTCATTCTGAGAACATGCCATATTTAATATAATCAGAGCATTCTAGAAGTTGTTCAACTGCTACTTTCAGTCTAATATTGCAATCTAGCTTTAACAATACGTACAAACTGACAAAAGGCATAAAAGAAGTGACATGACAAAAACAAAAAAGAACTCACCAATACATGTAGCACACCTGAATCCATGTTGTCGCATGGGGGGGTATATACCCTGTAGAGTTGCACAAAATTTTTGTGGTGGTGATAACTGAACTTGTTCCACATTAACAAAAAGGTGGCATTGGCACATGTGATATGCAGATTCCTTGCACGCTTCAATTTGAACACAAGATAGTCAAACAGATGTAGTCAACAATTCTGCACGACAGTAGTTCCCTCTCAGATGACAGTATGTTCCAGGAAGGTATACAAAATTCTAATCATGGTCAAAGGCTTTGGAGGAAGTATAAAAAACACTGATGGAGGAAAGGTGTAGACACATGGAACAGCAAAGAACAGAACAGGTGATGCTGGAGAAGGAACTGGAAACGGAACAGGTGACATTAGTGGCACTTGGGGTGAGCAGCTTAAGTACAATACAGCCACTGATTGCGATGAAGCTCGCTTAGACGTGGTGGCTGAAAATTTGGGATGTAAGCATAGACAGAAGGCTCAATGTGTTCAGTTCATTTTCACTATCTTATGTCAATACACACTTGCACATTATCATTGCTGTCTAGAACAGGACGAGTGAAGGTAAGAAATTGAGCATAGTTGCCTTTCACCCCTTGTATTCTCAACCTCTGATGGATTTAGTCCCATTGCAACTGTTGTATGCATTGCTTCTCATTAAGCTGAAAAGAAAGGACAACCTTATAGCCTTAACCTTGTTCTGGCCCCATTGCAGAATCAGTATCTCATTTCTAAGTTCAACAGCAATTCCCCTTTAGGGTTCACAGCCCTCACCATTGCCCATCTACAACTAATCGTTTTGAGAGTGTAAGCGCACAAGGAGTCAACGTTTCACATGCCCATTATTGCTGCTTTCAGTAACATGGAACAAGTTCAGTTATCACCATAGCAAAAACTTAACGCAGCACTACAGGATATATACCCCACATGCGTCAACATGCACTTCCTACGACATAGCATGCCTGTATCCAAACCATCATTAGTTCTCTGTTCATTGATCCACCCTTACTTGCATGGATGATGATATTGGGGGGTAGCATTATGCATAGTGCATGCTTAAGACCAGCTGATGCACATAGGACAACAGTGAACTGATCTTTATTGTGGCCCGATATCTGACAACGTTTGCAGAAATTCTCAGACGTTACCAATATACCAAATTCTGAAGCCAGTAGAATCTCAATAAGATCTCCGTTGGCGCGTCTCATCTTGACCGTGGTGCCCTGGTATAGAAATGTCATGTGCTAGTCCAGGACTGCCTTCCTATATTGTATTAGTAGGACCAGTTGCACTTTTCATAGCCATCCATTCTGCCTTTAATCGAACCCCTGCCATCGAGTTTATTACAAATGCATACAATGAATTCTTATTGGTAATGGGTTTGTGGTGGATAACATGGGTATTTCATACACAAAAACACATGCACACGCACACACACTTGTATCCACCATTGTTGATATTTTGCACAGCTATGTACCCTTGGTTGAAGGATGGAGAGTTTAAATAGCTGTTTAGCTTCGCTACCCCAACTCAGAAACCATTTTACAAACAAATGATTCGAATGCCTCAGTTCCTATAGCAGCACCAAGGAACATTTTCCACTTGTGGTAATTGAAATACCAGAGCGAATAAATTTTGAAGATGGTTTCTGGCAGCAGTTTACAATAAATATCCATATCCAGAACCATGTTGAATGAGATTGTTTCACCACATAAAGATGGAGTGTAGGCCACATCCTACTGAAACGTCATCAGCATACCAGTTCTGTTTGATGCTCTGATATGAAAGCTTAGCATTCAGAGGAATGGTACTTATTGCATACATAGGCATTGAAAGTGGATCACCTTGAGTCACATCTTTTGGAGACAGAACGGTTTCACCATTGATATGTGTTAATGTTTGCTCGGTAAGTGTTTGTTATAATGGTGACAAGTGCTGATGATATTTTGGAGGGCCATTTGACAATTCAAAGAATTGAAGCATTTGTGGTATTAACCAGTAAGATTTCATCACATTCTGGGAGGTTTTATATCTGTGTCATAGCATGTACAGTAGCTTCACAGCCACCCTCATGACCAACACAGTGTTGTGAGGCACCAACTGCATCCAAAATATCAGGCCTGTCAATGATGGCAATAGATTTGTGAAAAATCCTTTTGGTAACTTCACCAATTCCAATAGGATGGATGCCAAGACACAGCAATACATGTACGTATGCATGCAATCAATACCAATCAGGTCAACATACTCTGTTCCAATGACATCTTTATTCTTGTAAGTATAACATTTAAATGTTAGCCTAGGTAAGCATTCTGCATGTAATTTTGCAATGAAAAACAAAGGTGAATTAATGTCATGGGTCAACTTAATCTCTGGAGGGTGGTTCGATCTAACCAATTAACCCCTATCCGCAGTCCTGGAAGGCAGCCATTAAAGCCACACGAACTGTATGATTATAATTAATGCCATATCCTGCAAAAGATCTTTCATGAATTTCAAGAGCTCGTTGACAGTTTAATATTTTGTTGTAAATGGGAGCTGCATTCTAATATGTCTGTTGGTATTTTATACCATGACCTTTGATTAATTACGTCCTAGTGTAAGATTCTTGGGATTATGGTAATTAGCTGAGAGGGCCAAGTGTTCTGAGCTGGGATGTGCTTGTGTCCCAATGGCAGTGGAGACATGATACCTGAGGCAAAGAAGCTCATGCCAAGCAGAGCTTGTAATGGGATGTCAACCACCTGCATTCATCTCAACCTCACCATCATGATGCAGAATGCCAGGGAATTTCTGGCCAGATGTGTCCCACTAACCGCCTGTTATGAATTTCCATAGTGCTTCTTATTTATGTGATTTGTATTCCTGTTTTATGGTTTTAAAATGTATTAACCAGTACTAATATTTTGTGCTAATTTGTATTCCTGTTTTATGGTTTTAAAATGTATTAACCAGTTATAATAATATTTCGAGCTGGATAAAATTATTTTATTCACTGAAAAACCGGAATATTATACTTTAGTTGAAATGTACACTTATTATGCATATACCTTTAATTGATTATTACAATATCACTAATAGTTTTTCCTAATATCCATATTACACGTAATGTTTTCTGACTGCAATCTTTCAGATATCGACTACAGCAGTATAACAGCACATGGGCATAAAGTGTACTATTCACCTGATGAGCTTCAAGAATTCCTGCAATACCATGATGGAAGTGATCACGAAGAAGGGTCACTTTTTGTCAGGTGAGATGTGTAACTAATGGTCTACTCTCCAAAGTGGCAGGGATGCTGATGGATATATTGTCCAAATGAACATGGTATATTGCCAGTTACTTATGCACTTATTTAAGAAACCAAACACTATAAAATGAAGTAACAAAATAAATAAATAAATAAGTTACTCCATAAATGAGGCCAGAGGAGCACCATCTTCAAATTCCAACACCACTTTGCCTCTTGATATGTGACCCTCTTAGGCATAGGCTCATTGTCTGAACCTAAGCAAAAGAAAGCCTTGCTCTGCCATAACTGCTGGTAACTGAATAGGCTTGTCCCATTTTTTAGGCATAGCCATAGCCATGTGCTTTAGGAAGTGGTCAGCTTTTTTATGCAGCAGGCCATCCACTGAAAGGAAAAATGGGGTGAAGGTACATCTGTCTTCTACAGCCTCTTTGTACACTTTCTTTATCTCCAGTGAGCTAGATTCAAGGATGGCATCAGCTGAACAATGGCAATGTGATGGGGCATCAATGTCTACGACACGAAAATCGAACTATGCCTCCACATGTGGTTGTGGATCACTTGTTCATTCACTATGAGCTCATTGATGACTTGGGGTCATACCCAACTGGCCATATCTCCAATGCAGTCACAAATCTCATGGAGGTGCAGTATAGCCAATCCCCCCCCCCCCCCCCCCACCAATGCACGCCTCAATTTCTACCTGCCAATCAAATGTAAACCACTTTGCTTCCTGCAAAGCACCCAAGGTATCATTGATACAAGGAATGTGGTGGGCATCTTTCTTGTTGACATCATAATCCGACAGAAATCAATGCCAAATTCTAGGAATGGAGTTGGAATACATTACGATGTGGCGGGAATCTACGCAAAATCTAATTTTCTTTTTTCGCTAACACAATGGGAGAAGCCCAAGGCCCGGTTACACACACTACTTCCCACCACTGACGACCAACTAGCTACACTTTGTCAGCAAACTTGCCTCACCTACCTACAAACTGTATGAGTGTATCACCCCAGGCCTTCCTTGCACCATGTAGTTGAGACTGCTACTCTAGATCTACTCCTGCAGTTGTGAATTGCAGCACAAGGCGGGCTTTCACCTCAGCATATGCATATGATGCTGTGTTATTTACTAAGCAGAGCTGACTTGCCAGTCTAAAGGGCTCATCTTCTAGAAGACCTACCCGCTTTTAATTATGGATTTTTACCTCTTGAAGATGATCTCAAATTGCATTATAGTTGGCCCCCTATGCAAACCAGAATGGGCTGCCATTCCACCATCCACTTTTGACACCTCTGTAATGTCATTTGACAACAGGTTGAAGCAAGGGACATGCACTTAAATAGCCATGCACATAATTAATACGCATGCATGCACTTGTAAATGCTCAAGTCTTTTGAAATTACTAAGTGCACTAATGTCATACAGTGTCTGGTGTGTGTATTGCTCTTGATTGTAATGCTGCTTTTGTAATTGAAATGGAAGCTTGTAAAGCTTGTATTTTATTTTGCAGATTGCTGAAGTATTTCAATGGATGTCACCATCTAGAAGACATCATGCTCTTAGAAAACCTTCCCCGATCAAAGTTACTTACTCTGATTGACAAATTTAGCAATGTTCTTGTCACCTGCTTATTACCTGAGGCATAATAAGTTAAGAGGTTTCATAATGTATAACATGTTCAATGGTGTATATTTACTTACAACAGTACTGAATGAGTATTTGATTGTGTGAACATAATTGTGGGGCAGAATATATGCACTGTAAAGTATTGGTTTGCTCCTTGATGCACACATCTGAATACATGAAGTACGTTACTGCACAGGTGGATTCCACAAGTGTACTCATGTTGAACTTTCATAGTATCATATCTCCATCTACATATGGATTTTGAAACCATACCATACTTAGTATGGATGTCAATTGGCATCACTATGGTACTATAGTTTGTATGCAGCAATGGGTGTAGTGTTCATTCGGAGGATTAATTGGTTTTAAGTAAGGAGTTACTGTGTTTGGTATTTATGAGCACATTGTTGTATAGGGTGGATTGAAACTCATTTCAATGGTTAAAATACGCATTATTCGCAGGAAACCATCTTAATATAGAGGCTTGACTGTGTATTCAATCCTACGTGCTAGCTCAATCAGTCAATCCCAATCATCCAGTTATAAGTTTTCTGCCTTCTGATGAAAACACAAAAGAATACTACCAACGTAATCGCAATTCCAACCAGTGTAATCACGTGCACAGCACCATGGTCTGTTTTTAAAAATCAAAATATGGTACAAAAAACCCCATGAACATTACACCATATCATGCATTTAATATCCCATAATGCATATTTTCACTCCTGAATGGGAGGGGGTTAGTGGTGGCCAGATTGATGTAGTGTAATCACAGTTCCAAGGTCAGTGGTTCAAATCACATGGAACGACAAAAAAAAACACCATTCATAATGCATTCAGCATAGTGCTTAGTTATATGGGATTGTCACAATGTATGCATAACCACTGTTCAACTGAAGTATGCCTGAAACCATATCAATGCATGGATCATGACATATTGGAGTAATTAGATCTTTGAGATCATGTCATGGTCCATGCATTGATATGTTTTATTGAATTAGGCTATAAAAAACTACCAGTGATGACTTGAAACCATATCAAAGCATGGATGATATACAATTGGAGTAATTAGATCAATGAGTTCACCATGTTTACTTGTGATTAACACAGATAGTGTGCTTAGTTATATGAGATCAGCACAATGCATGCATGAGCACTGTATTACTGAGGTTGGCTCCAAATCATATCAATTCATGGATCATAACATATTTTAGTAATTAGTAATTTGGTTTGTGAACCTTTCCGTATATTAATTCAAGCTTTACCTCGTCCCAGACCGTCATATATGCATCGCCTGTGGATTTGCGTAGTGCTCCATTTCAAAATATTCACCAAATACACAAAATCAATGCGAAGAAAAGGTTTTGCAGGATTTGTGGCAGTGATGTGCCTCCCACACATTGTGGAGCACTCTTTTCTATGAAATCTTTGACTTTGTCTTGCAGATAGGCGCAGCAAGGTTGCTAATGTCCCAGTGGCTCCAGATGATGGTTTGGCCAAGTTCATCTGCAGAATCTGCAATAGGAAACTTGTCAGCAGTCGTTTGTAACAACAGCCAAGGCTAGTTACGAGAAGAACCAAAGCCCTCGCCCTCTGGCACTGGTGGTGCCATGGGTTCACGAGCTCAGGTCAACTGGTGGCCCTGAGGCATCTCTTCACACTAGCCAGGGTAGACCTGTGGCCAGGCGGCTGACTGCTGAGTGCCTTGGAAGAAGGCTTACGTATCCTGATAGCCATAACAGTAAGGGAATAAAATTAAAAAAAACAACTTGATTTATTTATGCTTACACAGCACAGACTGATAGTTGCACTGAGCCAGGGACCAGGTACTACAGATGGTGGAGACCAAGTGCTAGATGTGATTGGTATCTCAGAATCCTGTTGAAGGTACGCTGTATAAATAAATTCATCTACATAACCAAATTTACATGCACCACAGTTATGGAAGCAAGAATAGTGTTGGACCCATGTGATAACACAACTGAAGATGCAATGGTTGCTCCTACATCAGTTAAGGTAAATATTTTGTAAACTATAATACTAATAGTGCACAATATGTACAGATTTCTGTGTACTCACCTAGAAATGGTGCTGATGTGATCACAGTTGTGAGTCGTGAATATGAAAAGATTGTAAAGGCATTGGCTGGCGGCAGCATGAAGTCCATTTGTAGAGCTTTTTTGCCAATCCCCATCTCAAACAGGAGGCAGTGTCCAAAGTATCTCGTATGGTCAGTGATGAGTGTTCCTTGTTGTGCAAAAAGAACGCACGTCAGTGTCACTGTTCCGCCATATGTCCCTCGAGCAGGCTGAGAACTTCTCATGGACTCAGGCAATTTCCGAGATAAGCACCAAGGCGCCAACACTTTTCAGCATTATGAATAACAGTGTAGTGATGCGGGCGCTCAGCCAGAAGAACAACCACAAGAAATTGAAGAAAGGGGATGCACAATATCCAGGCTTGTGCGCAGCAGTGGCCCTCCCCTTTGCCCCCCTTCGCAAAAAAAATTCTGGATCTGCCTGTGCGGCGAGGCAAGTTAAGGCGAGGGCATACTGGAAAATAAAATTTATAAACGTCGCTTTGACCCTCTGTTGCCATCGTGTTGCAGTTAGCCGCTTTTCGCCACGTCATGGTTTGGTGATGCTAATGACCTCTTTACTAACGAGATACTCTAAAACAATGTATTAATGGTTAACATCAAATAACAAACAAAAAAAGGTACAACACTAATTATAATGTCCAACTACATTAAACTAGATACACTAAATAATAACACAAAACTTATACAAAAAACTCTTCATCTTCACTGTCCACCTTCATTATCCCCAATATGGAAGCTGCATTGCCCCGTTGGATGGCAACTGATAGTCTCTGAGTAAGGTAAGCATAGGAGTTAGCTTCACCAGACACCTGCCTCAACCGATGGCCCAACTCTTTAAGGAACTCAGTTGTCCTTGGTCCAAACACTCCAGTTGTCTCTATTGCCACTGGAGTGAAAAAGTGGCATGAATCAAGGTATTTATATTTTTTCATCTTCTTTTCTTCAGCCTGTTGAGCAACTGCTCCAACTTGCTGTGCAGCAATTGTAGAGTAAGATGGTGCAAAAGTATCTGGACACGTTGCATCCCACACTAGAAGTTGGCCCACATTTCCAAGGGACAATTGAGACACCATCAGGTCGCTTCCCATCTGAGCGATACAGACCTGAAGGCTCCAGACGTGATGGAACATGTACCGCAGCCAAAGCTCTGTGTATGATGTCATTGACAGCTGAATGGTGGTGGTACCATCCTGCGCACTTTCTGCAGCTTAAGCCGTGTGTGGCAAACTGAGACACCTCTGCCCCACAGTGTTGGCAGGTATGACTTCTACATACAGTTGGTATTTTTGGTGAGGCTTTGATATCTAATAATAGTCTCCTTAACCAAACAACCTCTTGCGTGGCTGCCCCAAGTGCCACATACTCTGCCTCAGTGGTTGACAGTGTAACTACTGGTTGCTTCTTGCTAAGCCACCTGATAGCTCCTCCAGACATTACAAATAAATTACCTGAAGTGGAGTGACGATTGTCCAAATCTCCTGCCCAATCAGCATCTGAGAATCCAATAATACTGTTATCAGCCTTTTTCTCAAATTTCAGTCCAAGGTTAATTGTTCCTTTAAGATAACGAAGAATACGTTTTACTCCTGTTATGTGAGTTTCTGTAGGACATGAATTAAACTTAGACACAGCTCCCACTGCTTGGGCTATGTCAGGTCTGGTAGCAATAGCTGCATAAAGCAAACTTCCTACTATTGATTGGTAGCACACTGGGTCAGCTAATTTAGCAGCTCCATCATCCTTGACTAGTTTCACATTGATATCAGCTGGAGTAGAAGATGATTTTGCTTCTGATAGTCGATACCTTTCCAACAATGACTGAATATATGGCCTTTGATGCATCCATAAACACCTATTGTTCATACTCGATGTTGATCCCCAGACGGTAGTGAAGTTTTCCAAGATCTTTCATCTTAAATCGCTCCACCAGACTGTCTTTTGTCCTTTCCATTGTTTCTGGATTCTTTGCAATGATGATTAAGTCATCAACATACAAAGCAATTATTGTGATTTCAGTTCCTTCAGTCCTGACTAACACACAAGGATCGGCTGCAAATTGTTCATAGCTAAGGGATGTCAAGTACTCATTGAAGACCTTGTTCCAGCATCTAGGTGACTGTTTCAATCCATAGATTGACTTCTTGAGTTTGCACATCAAATGTTCCTCTCCTTATCTTGATGTATCCAGGTGGCTGTTCCATATAGATCTCTTTGTCTAGTGTTCCATTTAAGAATGCAGTGACTACATCCATCTGATGTACCATCATTCCATTTTGAACAGCAAATGCTAGTAGTGTACGAACAGATGTAAAACTAACAACAGGTGAAAAGGTTTCATCATAGTCTATTCCATGTTTTTGAGTAAATCCTTTTGCTACAAGTTGAGCTTTAAATCGTTGAACTTTGCCATCACTTCCTCGTTTTGCCTTGAATACCCATTTGCATCCAACAGGTTTACATCCTTTAGGTAATTCCACACGTTCCCACATCTCATTCTGCATAAGTGACTGGTACTCTGAATCTGCTGCTTCTCTCCATTTCTCTGATAAATCAATCTCCAGTGCCTCTGTGATGCTTTGTGGTTCCTCTAATTGTGTCATCAGAACGGTACCAACATATTCATCAATTCCATACCTGGTTGGTGCAATTCTCATTCTCCTAGGATAGCGACTTTGTTCAGCACCTTCCTGCTCCTGTTGCTCCTGCTCTAACTCCACCTCTTCTTGGCCTTGTGCAGGCCATTCCACTTCTTTAGGTATCTCTTGAATTACTACTTCATCTCTCTTGGAAGTAATTCCCTCATCTGCACCTACAGTACCAGTTGTTGAATCATACTGAAAATCAGATTCATTGAAAATGACGTCCCGACGAACAATAATATCATCACTAATCAGGCGATACGCCTTAGTTTGAAGACTGTTACCAATGAAACGCAGTTTCTCAGCCTTCTTTAATACCGTTCAGCACAGGATGAAGGGAACAGGCCAATGAAAGGTAGGCAGCATAAGTAGCTATCGCGGTTTTGAATAGTGGGAATCTTACCTGTTGGTTTTGTGCGTGTGCGTTTTTTTTTTTGTTTGTTTGTTTGTATGTGACAGATGTATCCCGCAACGCAGAAACGTTCGGCTGTCGCGTACTGTGGCGGGCCCGTGGGAGCAGTCGCGCAGCTCGAGCTTTTTGACGAAGGCGACGAAAGCGGGAGCCGTGAAATTTAAGCGAACAATCCCGCTCGCGGGCTCGATGGTCGACACGTTCAGCCCGCAAGAATCGGTCGTTAGCGGCACCATAGATTATAGAATACAGGGATTGGAAACGATAAAGATTACGGGATTTATCCGCATTTCACCATTCCGTAAATTATGTACCCTGGCCAGGGCACTTTTGTGAGCTTTGCCGAGAAAATAGTCGGTACATTTGAGAAACTTGTGCCCGATCCGGCTATTCAAAAGGTAAAAATATGTTTAACAATAAGAAGAGGCATTTGTGGAGCAATTCCATTCAACACGGATATATCTGAGCTTCGACCCAAACGAACTTGCGAGCTATTTGCTCCTATAACACATGCACAACACATAAGAAATTTTGATCACGCCACTCAATATGCATCTCTGATTCAATATATGTCCTCAAATATTCTAGAATCCTGATCACTTTTCTGGGAAAAGTACACAAAAAGTACCCTTTTTGGATATCATTATATGACATATTTACGATATACAATGCCAGAACAACCCTTCTTAGGGACTCCAGAATGTTACTACGCCACACTAACAACTACGTAATCTATATGGGAACTCCCAAAATGGATTTATAATGTTTCCTGTGTCCAGGAAAATGCCACAACCACTGCCCGATCACGTGGTGGCTACGATCGCTCGCTGGCTCAACTGAAACTCTCTAAAAGAATAGTTAAACGATTCATTGATGTCAAAGAGGCTGTCCTCACACAGTTATAGGCTAAACAACGCCGAAAGAAGCTCTCTACAGAAGGATGTTTAACGGCTCACACGCCCACCAAAGGATTCGATGCGAAGCACGGTCACGTAACGGAACGTGACGTCACGTTAATGTATATACCGTTTCCAATCCCTGTATTCTATAATCTATGGCGGCACGTCACCCCGAACCCTACTATCTACTCCTAACCCCAACAACAGACCTGTCAACTTGCCAATGGGCTATTCCATTTTTTAACCGTACACCCCTACAGTCGACAATAATTGCAAACGTACTCCCCCCGGGACAATATATAAAAGTACCCCTGGACAAGCTTATATTATATCTCCACCTCCCCGGGACAGACTTTTAAATGCCCCCTGGACAAGCTTCTGGTTTGTTCCACCCCCATGGACAAGCTTCTATGTTGTTCCCCTCCCCCCTGGACAAGCTTCTATTATGCCTTCTAACCCTCGGGACAGGCATTTAAATGACCACCCACTGAGACATTCCCTATACCCCCCTGGACACTATTTATTGTCGTCTGTAGGGGTGTATAATTAATTAATGGAATAGCCCAATAATACCCGTATGCAACCTACCCATCCCCCAGACCAAATTTTAATGATGCATACGCAATAAACAGGTGCACACGCAATAAACAGATGCACAACAATTTTAATTCAGCTTCTTCATTCTGTTGTACTGCCTTGTAGCCCCTTTGGCTTTTTCAAGCACTTCTTTTGTAGGTTTCCATTCAAGAGAGTCACTGATGTGGGTCTTTAATACCATAATTGATGACAGTGATCCATCAAGATGAAGTGAACTCCTGCTGGGTGTCTTACATTTGGAAATGTATGAAAATATCCTTTCTTCACTTGCATTGGAATGTGGTATGGTCAAAATTGTTTCTGCAACTCGAAACAAAAAGTCAAATTGTGGTCCTTTAGTTCCTGGTTTATTAACTGAGCGCAAGTAACTCCAAAGAGCGTCAATTCTACAGGGATGATCATCATCGGTATAATGGCATGCCTCCTTTAAATTATCTGGATGATCATTTATAGACATAAATTGGTATTGAAGAAACTGTTAATTGAGATTGTCACGGTTTATGTCACCTAAAATACTTGGAAAGCAGCCGACAATATATTCCACTGAATCAAATACATGTTGCATCTAGTTTTCTTTCAAAGTCAATCCAAACTGCATGACCAAGAATTTCTTCACCCAAGTGACACCACATAATTAGATAGTCCATTGCTGATGTGAAAAATTGTCTAACAGACTTGTAAAATTTTCACAAACCTTGTTTATCATACTGCCTTCATTAAAAAGTTTCATAATGGTTTGTCGTAGTAAATCCGATGACTAGTTCTTTGCCCTAACTTGATTACTTATGTCGGTGTAGTCAATGGAACTGAGGTTATTTAAGTTTGCAGAAATTGACCCAACAGACTTTTGTGCAAATGGAGAAAATGAGCCTTCAGTAGGTGAAACATGGGTTCCTCACGCTGAAAGAATTATTTGAATGTGTGAAAGCTGGCAAGGTAGCTTGGTAAAATAGCAGGTACACTCTGCATGCCATAGGATTTTCTAAAGCTGTTTTGAGTCACTTAAATTGTGCTTGTGCGCAATCATTTGACAAAAATATGATATTAAGCCAGGTAATTGTTTCAAAGCCCTATCAACTGCAATTTCTAAACTAAGTCATTTTGTTGTAATATGTTTAACAAGTGACTTGTAACTAATATCACAGAATGTACAAAAAGACTGCAGTTCATTCTTGCGCTTGGTGGACTTGTCAAACCAGTAATACTAATTCTTCAACATCAAAGTTCGTGCCATCAACAAACATTTCAATTGCTTTTTGAGTTGCATTATGAAGTATATGACAATTGCAACCAGTAATATGAGCAGAAGGGTTCTTAACAGAGCGTCTCTGTAATTTCAGTCCCAAAATTTTGGGCGCTTGTAGGCAGTTGTAGCGGGGCATAAAATAGGGAAGAATAGATATAAGCATCCTGTAGCTAAATTGTATTAGATAAATCTGTGATAAGCTAAGAAACACCCACTGGAAGAGACGAAGAGCTATCCATTGTCAGAGACGGGTGGTTCGGGGTCTGGTTTAGCGAAAATTGCGCAAACTGTGAAAGAAATCGCTCGAAACGCTTGCGTCAGTAATAAAAGCCCACTTGCCTATCACCATTGATGAACGTGTTGTCAAACGGAATCATATGCCTATATAAACCTTTTATTTAGGTTGCAAACTGCTATTTCACGGATGCCGACCGATTAACTTCGGCAGCCTACTTCTTAGTAGCAATACAATTGTAGGATATCCCAAACATGGGAACCAACTCTGTACTCAATCAGGTCTGTTCCAACGGTCTCAGAGTCTTATTAATCGCTTCTCTTGATTTTTTGTTTTTGACAACGCGCCCAAATTTGGGTCTGAAATTACGGAGATGCTCTGTTAATTTTTATTCGGGTTTTTAAAGAATTATATGAGCCAATAGTATAACAGAAGTGTTGTCCACTCCAAATGATGTACACCTAAGCCAAGGATTATCTTCATCCAATAATGAGACTAATTTGTGATCCATGGCATTAAATATTGCTTCTGCTGTAGCACTAGTAGTTGTACACATATCTAAAAAAATGTGTCACAACTTTACTCACTGTTGTCATAAATTCGAACAGTAATAGGGTTCATCTTTTGTAACAGACAATCATTAGTACCATCAATGGGTAGGGAAAAAGCATGGCACTTCATGTGTTTCACCAGTACAGAAATTAAGGTACATGTACGCTTAAGTTACTGATGTAGTTACGTACGTACGTACGTAGTAATAGTTGTTGAATAATTAATATTAATTTTTAATTATTTAAATTTAATAATTATTGATATACTCCATATACAACATTTACAGTTTTAAGTTACACAATGTTACTAAACAAATTTTAATATTATTGAAACCTGATTTACCGGCGACCATGAGAAATAGGGACTTGGTCGTGAGATCGTGAGAAAAGGTCGAAAATCGTGAGTCTCACAACCAAATCGTGAGAGTTGGCAGGTCTGCAACAAGTTTGACTTCCACATCAGAGGAGCACGAATTCAAATGCAAGTGCGAGGGTGACAAGGTTTCATGGGTGAAACTACTGGGCCTTCTAGTCCTGTAAGGGTCATTCCATGGCTCGTCAGGCTGAAATTGGACCGCACCGCTCAGATTTGTGTGTAATTGATCATATTTGTTTGACCTATTACTTTAACGCTATAAATCTTTTAATAACGCGAATGGTTTATGAGATAACACCGTCATGATAAAATTAATTGTTTTCTACTTTGAAGAGTCATAACTCCCTACTCACAGAACATGTATGACTATTTTTGGCATCACAGTGATGCTCTCTTAGTGTACAACCCAACTATAATATGTTTTTATGGAAGAGACGAAAGGTTTAGAGAATAAAGGTTTATACAGCACGGTTTTCAATATTTAGGTCACTTGCACGGTGATACTCCAATTTTTTTTGCGCAAACGGAAGCTGTTCGTTGTCCTTACATTAAAAAAAAAGTCTGAGTATCGGCTAGTTCTGGGAACCACAGAAGGTTAAATGGAAAGTCGCCATTTTAAATTTCTTCGTGGTTGGTTTTAGCACTAATTAGAAGTGTTGTTTAGATACGTCCTAGGGTATTACATAACACTGTCCTCAGCTATAACAACAATAACAAATGGTGTTGATGATTAAAAAATGATTTTTAGTAAATCGAAATTGCGCATTTATTGGAATGTACTAAGAATGGGATCGTGGATTAGGTAAGCGTGCTCATCATAAGTGGTTAATGCTCAACGTATCTTTTCATTGGAAGTAAAAAGCAACAACACGCAACGGATGAACCTCTGGCGGCCTCAGCTGCTCCACGGGCACCGGCTCAAGAAGCTGACGTCCCTGAACAACCCGTAGCCGGCGTCGTACATGTACCTGATCATGATCCAGCAGCTGATGAACCACCAGTAGCCGGCGTCGTACATGTACCTGATCATGATCCAGCAGCTGATGAACCATCAGTAGCCGGCGTTGTGTACATTTACCTGATCCAGCAGCTGAGGAATCACCCGTAGCAGGCGTGCGCGTCGTACCTGATCCAGCAGCTCAAGCACCCATTCCCTTGGCCCCGGTTATGCCAGCAACACGAGCGCCCCCTGCTGCTTTTCCACACACAGCGCGTCGTGGAACAATTGACTTATCAGACGTTCGCAACTTTAGTTTACGCCCCCCTCGCTACTTCTCTCCGCGCCCCTTTCGCTACTTATCTTCAGGCCCTCTTCGCAACCTTTCTCCCAGGCTGAGGCTACCAGAGGTTCATCCCTTGCGTGTTGTTTTGGGCTGCCTTGTTTTGCTTTTTACTTTCAATGAAAAGAAACGTTGAGCATTAACCACTTATGATGAGCACGCTTACCTAATCCACGATCCATTATTAGTACATTCCAATAAATGCGCAATTTCGATTTACTAAAAATCATTTTTTAATCACCAAAACCATTTGTTATTGTTGTTATAGCTGAGGACAGTGTTATGTAATACCCTTGAGACGTATCTAAACAACACTTACTTCTAATTAGTGTAAAACCAACCACGAAGAAATTAAAATGACGTCTTTCCATTTAACCTTCTGTGGTACCCAGAACTAGCCGATACTCAGACTTTTTCAAAATGCAAGGTCAACGAACAGCTTCCGTTTGTGTGAAAAAAAAATTGGAGTATCACCCAGCAAGTGACCTAAATATTGAAAACTGTGCTGTATAAACATTTATTCTTTAAACCTTTTGCGTCCTTCCATAAAAACATATTATAGTTGGGTTGTACACTAAGAGTGCATCACTGTGATGCCAAAAATAGCCATACATGTTCTGTGAGTAGGGAGTTATGACTCTTCGAAGTAGAAAACAGTTAATTATTTATGATGGTGTTATCTCATAAACCATTCGCGTTATTAAAAGATTTATATAATTAAAGTAACATCTGTATTAGGTCAAATAAATATGATCAATTACACACAAATCTGAGGGGTGCTGTCCAATAAACGCTGTAAGGATTCTGGTCTGAATCATATGTTATGAAATAATTACAGTGAATCCGTTGAATTCTGGTCTTGAAAATTTTCCACAGTCGAACCACATAACGAGCAAACCAGCTCGTGGGCACACCCAAGATCAACCACAGCCACAGCTCCTTCCCGCTAGCAGTATTATAGGCAGCCCCAGCATTATACAAAACACGTGTATCCCATCATGGCAACCATGTACAATATGAGCTTCAACTAAGTATTAATATTAATTGGGCTCACCTCTAGAACTCGCGTTGGATTTCTCGGACTATCTAGCTATTGATCAAGCTGCTGATCGCCCGCAAGCAGCCTCAGTATCACACGTGATAGCACTATCATGTGACTGATAACCATGCCTCTTCATTACACGTAAATGACATTTTTACGAATCTGAGAGCGATCTTCAACCAATCATTTTTTAGGCGCCCTTTTTATCTACTTACGAACATCGGATCATTTCTTGTCTGACCAATCAGGTTTAGTGCATGAAAAGGCGGGCTTCTAGTTTATTGGTTGAAATGTATAATTATGAGAATATGATTCTAAACCGTTGGAAACGTGTTGACAATGCAGTTTTTTCAGAGTTTTGGTCACCAAATATAAGAGGATGCATGGCACAAGCAGTGATCTTTTCCCTTCCCACCTGATTGATTTTATCAGAGATCATATATCTCTGAATTTATGCGGCACGGAAAACGCACACCATTTGCTGTGTTTATTAATAGTATTATTAATAGTCACCACTAAACTCCCAAAATTCTTTCTGAAGCGGGAGTAACTGCTGGAGCAGCTGCACATGCCACTGAGCTCCGAAAACATGAGGCTAATGTAGCGATCTTGGGTGGATCTGGTAGTGGAAACATACGGAGCATGGGGGAAGGAGGCTTTGGAGGCATTTTCCATGTTAGCCTCTCGCCTAGCCACTTCTTCATCCAGACCCAAGTCTAGGGTATTATCTGAGCTATACGGCCAGCTCAATCTTCATTTAGTTAGGGCAAATGTGAGGGCTATTTTGTGCAGCCTTTCATGCCCTCATCAGGAATACATTTGAGTTTGTATGTTGTTTTGTGATTTGTGTTTAATATCGTGTATTTATCAAAAAAGAAGTATTATATTCATCGTATCATTTATCTGTTGTACATGTACATTATGTTTCTGATTAATTCTGCAATTAAATTCAAATCAGTACTTGGTTAGAAATGAAATGATCCGTTTCCCCATGATGCTCGTAAGTAGATAAAAAGGGCGCCCAATAATGATTGGTTGAAGATCGCTCAGATTCGTAAACGGGTAATGAAGAGGCATGGTTATCAGTCACGTGATAGTGTTATCGCGTGTGATACCATGGTGATACTGACAGTAGGCTGCGTGCGGGCGATCGGCTGCTTGATCAATAGCGAGATAGTGCGAGAAAGCCAACACGAGTTCTAGAGGTGAGCCCAAATAGTATTAATACTTAGGGGGCTTGTCCAAAGGATTTTTGGAAAAATTAGCGTCATTGTGACGTTAACATACCCCCCCCCCCCCCCCCCCCACCCCACCCGTTAACGTCATTGAGTTTTTTTCACTACTCCGAAGAAAAGTGTAGTCTGAATAGACATACCGAACTGCTGGCCTGCCACTGCAGCTAGCTAGAGCTCTAGGTGTTCCGTTATATAAAACACAACACTTGCGGATAATAAATTTTTCTTAGCATCCCCCCCCACAACGTCACAATGACGCTATTTTTTCCAAATCGTTCGGACAAGTCCCCTTAGTTGAAGCTTGTATCGTACACGGTCACCATGATGGGATACACGTGTTTTGTGTAATCCCGGGGCTGCCATAATACCGCTAGCGGGAAGGAGCTGTGGCTGTGGTCGATGTTGGGTGTGCCCACGAGCTGGTTTGCTCGTTATGTGGTTCGACCGTGCAGTGGCGGCGGAAGCTTTTCAGGCCATTTTTAATAATTAATAATAAACCTTTTGCCCCACCCACATCATTAAATACCCAATCACATGTACAAAATCAAATCAGATTAATCACTTGCAGTGACCGAATACGCTTTCTCTGCTTTCATTTCCGCTAGTAAATTTCAAATAAATCAATTTCTTCTGTAAGCTCCTTGTGAACATTTAAAATCATTCGATTGTTCATTCTCTCCTGCGTCTTTGTCGATCGTAAGTAAGACTTTACTCTTCGCATAGCGCTAAATGATCGCTCACTTGTGGAGTTGGTAGCAGGCATAACCTTTATCAGCTTCATGACATTTATTATTTCATTCAGTAGAATTTTCTGAGCATCACTCAATTGCGTAAGGTATTGTTTAACTTCAAATACATTGGACACTTTCTCACTTATGGTAGATGCAAGAGTCTCCAATTGAATCTTTAGATTGGATTCATTTATATCTTCCCCATAGATATCAACAACAGACTTCAGATCGTCTGTATAGTCCATACTATTGGCTGCTTTTATTACAAGGTTTTCCAAACACTGGTAAGCTCTGTACCCAGGTTGATCAAACCTGTTGCTAATTGTTTCGGTTATCAAATTGAAACCTTCGAAGTATATCTGGCGATAATGCTCCATCACTGTTGCATGGAATTCGGCGGGCGCAGTTCCATCCTCATAACGCTTGGGAATCTTTCTTTGGCGTGGAAGTTGTGGCGCACTTACCTCCAGTTCGTCTGCCATTTTGGTAACTTTTTGCCAAAAAAGATTAAAACTGTCGTCACATCGAAGAGACCTTAGAGTGGTTAATGTCATTTTAGCGATCACCTGCCCCTCAGCTGCTGATATGCTACTATGTTGCAGAGCCCGACTGAGATTATCACTGTGTCGTAGAAGTAATTCTCCTAGAACCAAACCGTAAAAGAAGTCAAACACTTTCATTTGGGCAGCTACACCTCTGATGCGAGCAATCATCTCCGTATCTCGAACAAGGGTAGAAGCAGAATCCCACAGCTCATCCAAAGCAGTGTAATTGGCCATAATACTTTTCAGAGAATCTGCACGCACTGTCCACCTCGTAGGACACAATACTCGGATACCAGGACAATCAGGTGCTAACTGGTCTTTAATCTCTCGGAATAAATGCTCCCTACGTGGGGATAACTTGATTAGTTTTGTCATTTCATGTGTAACTTCCAATGCGCTCTTCATCAGTTTACACTTCTGCAAAGTGTCACTTGCTGCCAAGTTTAAAGAGTGGCCGTAGCAATGTGTATAAAATGCGCGAGGTTCAATGTCACGGATTTGTTTCGCAACACCGGTTTTTATCCCACTCATGCTTGAGGAACCATCGTAGCATTGACCGCGAATCTTTTTCATTGATAGGTTCAAGCGTAGCAATACATCCTTCAGTATGGATATGATCGTTTCAGCTTCAGTTGATGGTAATGAGTACAGTCCTATGAATTCCTCATGAGCATTGAGTTGACCATCAACCCATCTTATAGTTATCACCATCTGCAAATAGAAAGACGCATGATAATGAAATTGAGTACTTTAGTAAATTTATCGCATGTAATTAATTCTGTACCTGCTCACGATTTGCAACGTCAGTTGACTCATCTAGCATAATGGAATAGTATTCCGCAGTATGAAGATTTGCATTTATTTTTCGCAACACGTTTAGTGCCATCATTTTAAGCATTTCATTTTGCACATCATGACTCATGTATTTTCCTCTCTTTCGTTGCAGCCATGAATGAAGCTGAATGTATATATTATGGCAATGGAATTAGAAATCAGTGGATGCATGCATACAACATGCATGTATAATTACCTTTTCGTCATCCTCTGCGCGAAGTTTGCAAAGTTGATAAAAATTTCCATCGTTGCTGTCTACATCTGTTTCACTATGACCACGAAATGGGCAACCTTGTCTAGCAAGGAATCGCAAGCTTGAAAGTATTTTTACTAAGCATCGCTGGTTTTCCTTCTTTTTCAATGCATGTTCACTGGACAGCAATTCACCAATATCCTTGCATTTTGAAGGGAGTGTTACCATCATCTCCAAAGCCTCTTTGTGGAATAGGCTGGCCTCATGTTTTCAAAAGGAATTAATGGCATCCTTCCAGTTGCAAAAGCCTTTTGAGATCTAAAAGATGTATACGTGTATAATGCCACCGAGTATATCTCTGATGAATGGTTTAATGAAGTATATATATGCATGTACTTACAAATGCTGGATCTCCTTTTGCTGTAACATCTCGCTTTAACTTTCCTTCAGACACCGCTGTCGAACAGATGGCACACAACACAGTATCCTTTTGTTCATTATATTGCAGCCATGACCAGGAACTGAACCAGGCATGCTGGCAAGATCTGCTCTTTGAACCAAAAGAACGCTTTGGAAAAACATAACTGATCGGCGGGTGATTGGGTTCGTTCCTGGAAAAGTTACACGCTGTCACACTGCTCACATCTTCATTACTTGGATCAATAGTACTCGTAGCCATTTTTTTTTTCGAACTTCCCCATACACGAATAAATTGACCCTGCCATAGATAAGCAATACTGAATGCAGGTGTTAATAGAATAGATTAACGCCAATTTAAAGGCTGCGCTGTGCTGCTAAATGTAATTTTTAGCATCAATAATTAGCTATGAATATTTTAATTGTAATGAATATTTAATGAAGTCGGGCCCAAGATTGGTCAGGCCATGGCCTGGTCGGCCTGACCGGTTCTGCCGCCACTGCCGTGGAAAATAAACTAGACCAGAATTCAACGGATTCACTGTAATTATATTCATAACATATCCCCGGTCGATTCAGACCAGAATCCTTACAGTGGTTATGAATAATGATGGAAGCTAAACTACATGAATGCCAAATACTGTTATAGTATTGCTAACGGACCTTTTGGTTTTTATTTTCCCTCTAAACCTGACCCAGATCATACGCGGACACGGTATTTACACCACCTTCTAACTCATTGACACCAAGGACATACCCAAGCCAGCACGAGCTGTCATATGCCACTGTGACATATCCTATAGCAACAGGTGGTGGAGTGCAAGGAGTAGCATGTTTGAGTAGGACCCGTTCCACTCTGCAAATAGGTCTGGTAGAGTACTGCCATCCTTCTACTGTTTCGGTTGAGAGTGGAATAAAACTGTAAAGCTGCTGGGTGCCTGGCACAGTTCTGGCTTTCCGCATTCTCTCTTCTTGCAGTTTTGATTCTCCCTCGGGTTCTACCGTTCCAACAAAGTAGTAATGCATCCCCTTGATGTTGCTCACAGCAAATAGGAAGAGCTGATGAGCTTGTTTTCATAGAGCCTATGAAGACAGGCCTTGGTTACAATTCGCTTTAGGGTTCCCCCTGCACCATCACATGGTGATTTTCCATGCGCTGTGGCAAAGAAATGCCATTCAGCATGTATACCAAAAACCTGGAAATGGTGGCAGAGGTTCAAAAAATTCTTGCAGTTTTTGTACTGCCCAGCACACTCATCGGACATGTAGTAGATCTTCTTTGGATGTTGGCCACCACTCTGCTGGGTCAGGAAATCCACTAACTTTTTCTGGAAGAGATGTACTGCGCTCACATCATGCTGCGTGCATTCTGACATAGCAGAAACTTCCTTCATTGCTGTAGCAAACAAATTGATGTATTGTAGCAGAGTTGTTGTTCCAATGAAAGGACTGGACCTCGTCTTGTACTACAAAACTAAAGTTCTCGGAAAAATCTGCTAAAACGAGAAACTCCTCTTCCCCAAAGCTTTGCTATTTTGGTGCATAAAGTCAGCCTGCATCTTGGCTATGAGGTCATGTAGTTGCAGTTTCTCCATCATCCAGCTGAACTTTTCCAAGAACTCGACTACACCTTGAACTTTCCTTTCAAGCGTTGACTGGTCTGTGTTTGTCCACTGGCTGTACTCTACCTTGTCCTCATCGTTGTCATCAAATATTGCCTGCAGCTCAACACAGTTGTTCAACACCTGGACATTCCGTGCAGGTACCCAAGCAGCAATCTAAGCTTGGTGGGTTGCATTGCATCTTAGCCAGACAATGGTGAATCTAACACACAAAGACAGTGTGTGTGCCAATGGCTTCGGCTAGAATGCATTCTCTGGGGCGCAGCTGTGCCAACCTGGAGAAACTTACTTTCAGCGCTGGGTTTCGTCACTTGAACTCGCTGTATGCTTCCTTTAGGTTGCATAGAAGGAGTCTCTTTTGCTGATGAGCCCTCTGCTCATTGGTTCCTCTAGCTGAGATATAATCCTTCATTCCTGGCATTATACGACTAATATCATCTGAAAGATAGAACTTGGTCACTTCTTCCTCAGCCACAGTAACAGCTTTAGCCTCCTTAGGGTCTGGACTGGACAGCACACCTCTTTCTTCAACCAGCTGCTTTGCCCATCCTGCAAATTTGCGGGATACACCAAATACTGCAGCAGTTTTGCAGGCAGACCAGCTTTTAGGCACAACTGTTAACACTGACAGCCTTTCACTATTTGTCATTAACTTGAGCTTCTCTACTAGCTGCTCAATCATCTCTTCCCCATCAGACTTAGAAACAGCGTATGTATCATCCTCACTTTCACCTTCCACCCTTGATTGTTTGGAGGTAGATGTTTCTGAATCAGATGGTGGTGATTCAGTGGTACTATCTGATGAACTGCTGCTTTCCTGCCTGCTATCACAACCATCCATATGCAACATTTCTTCATCTGCATCCTCAGGAGTATCTAGATGTTGCAACAGCTCAGAGGGCTTTTAACTCTTTGTGGCATTTGGTGCAGAGATAGTGACGGCATGTTAGGCTTAGCAATGGGTGCTCAGCAATGATGGCATATGAAGCTTTCCTCAGATCTTTCCATTGAGGAGTTGTATGGTGCTTTAATGCATCACAGCAAACTCGCTCTGAAGGCAATGACATCTCCAGAATATGCGCAGAAACGGACGAAGTAATGCGTGGCAGTGGTTGTTTATATACATACCCATTCAAGGCACAATGGAATAAATGCCTGTGCTGGCCTCGGAAGCAATGGGAGGCTTATGCGCTTTATGAAAGTGCTAGTACAGACTGAGGCTCAATTGAGCTGGACGTGCGCATTGAACAAAGCATACAATGGAGCGGCGTGCATCGCTTGTTCAAGCAAACCTTACAGCTGGCCATGGCTTTATTTAACACGCACATATGTTTTGCTTTTGTTGAATGGGAAGGCATTATAAGGGGGCGTTAGTTGTTAAATTCCTGTGTAAATTCATGAGCTAGTTTAGTTGTGACAAAATGACACCTGTACCTGTACCCTTAGGTGTATAAACTGCCTTAACCTCTATCACCCCGATTTTGGTCCTCAATTGAGGACCAGCCACATCCTCAATTGAGGACCACACCTGCAACATGCACTTCTCCGACAATTTCTGTTATTTTGTAACTGCACTATGCACATCAAGTTTATTGCATAAGTTTATTCCCTGCTGGCAGTCGTAAGCTGCAAAGCAATCATGATCTTTCATCCCACTGCAAAGCGGCAGTATTTCATTTGGAGGTTTTGAGCATTGAAATTTTTTTCTGTTAACATTCCCGATGATGCTGCTAATGATTCCCTTTGCACCAAAGTTCACTTTGCACTTACTCTGAACTTTGTCGCCGATCTTAAGTTGTGCATTCTTGCTCATTGCGGTTCGCGTGTGCGGGAGATGCTAATTAATTGCCTTTCACTTGACGAATGTGACCATAGGCTTGAGAGGCAAGAATGTATAACATGAGCAAACTTTATACACTAGTCACCACTATGGGTTAAAAGGCACGTGATACGCGAATGTATTTGCTACATGACCTTTTATTGGATTTGGTCCTCAATTGAGGACCGCCGTCCTCAATTGAGTACCAAAGGGTGATAGAGGTTAAGTAAACAAATAATAGCAAGGAGGGAAATTCATGACCCAATTCATGATAGGTGCTAAGAGGTTATTAAAATTAATTAATTTTATGTGGACCCATATCTATGCAATATTATGGATATATTAGAATCCACAGGAATGTTTCGGGGTTCAAGACAGCTCAACCGAGTATTCCGAGGTTATGAAAAAAGTGAAAATTTTAATTGTTTGTATTTTAAAAACTGTACACTATATAGGGTATACAAATGTACCATTATTTTGCATGTTCCTATGGGGAGAGCGCATATCTAGACTATGATGCTAAAAGGTGGCAAATATATATATGGAATTACCAGTCATGGTAGTACTTTTGCTGCATCTTTTGTTGTTGCATGTGAGCTTGAGCACTTTCGAAGTTGACCACTTCAGGTTTCAGACGATTTGATACAGTGAGTATACTGTGCGTAATCTGCAACTCATCAGAAGCTGGGTAGGTGAACCCACATTGTCAATGGGAGTGTTCCTGTACTCTAGTATACTCAAGTATGGATCCTGATGGCCTGCTTTGGCCTTGCTTTCACTGTTTGCACAAACTTCTCTTCTAATCCATTCGCTTGCGGATGGTAAGGGCTTGTGGATGGTAAGGGCTTGTGGTTATGTGTGTGAAACCCCATTCGTTTCCAAAACTCTTGAATTCAGCAGATGAGAACTGTGGACCATTGTCACTTATGCCAATAGCCATGACTTGCATCCTGTTTTGAGAAGAGTCTTGCCCCTGAGAGATGAGTGGAAATGTCTTCCAGAGTTGGCAGTTGGTAGAGCCCTCGCTGAATTGCTTTGTTAAACGCTCTTGGGTCTAGACAGATTCACAATTTGTGGTTTCTCCACAACCACCATTGAGTTCACCCATTCGGTTGGTTCATCTACTTTCATTGACCTGCATTGCTTCCATTTTGTCTAGTTCCTCCTTTATTCGATCCATTAGTACTACCGGTTGGTTCCTAGGTGGGCATATTGTTGGTCGTATTTCTGGATCCGGTTTGATGTGGTAGGAAGTTTTCGGGCAGTCAAGGCCTTTGAACAGCAGAGATACTGAGCTATTATCTTGTCAGTCTTTTCAACACTACACCTTGATCAATCCCAAGTCCTGTGAGGCTTTGAACTTAATCACTGGATGTAAATATGATGTATATGTGACATTTACTTACGTTTACATCGATTTACAATTTTGCAAATGTCATATTTACAAAGCATTTACAACGGTATATAAATATGGTATATGTGCAATTTACTCACATTTACACCTAAGTAAATGCTGGAGTAAATTTGATATTTATGTTACATTTAAACACCGCAGATACCTATTAGTTATAATACTCATTAAATTTTATTTCAATTTATTAACCATGTGCTAAACTTTTAATATATTTTATCACATATGCACATATACACACACATGGGAAAGCTAGCCACGAAGAGGGAGTTCCTTTACGGCCCACGCAGGAGCAGATGAAGGCGGTTGCCGAGTTGACGGACCGCCATTGTACCGCTTGTGGCACATCTCCCTTGCTCTATTCGAGCTCTTTCGCTGGGCCTTTCGCGAAGTCCATGCTGGCAATTATGGAATTCGCCCTGTCGCTTTGCCAAGGAAGTGGACGAATTTTGAATATTGTTACTGGGAGTACGTGGCATTCATCTTCACTCCCAGCAGACTGCTGCCCTGTTTCTTCGGATGACATGTAGTCTACCTCGAGGATCTTCATTGCCTCGCTTTTCTCTTTGGCAGTAATAGCCGTGGAAGTCGTGCAGGCGTTCATCCTGCTATGGGGTTTCTATAAATATCGTAGACTGACATTGATGATAAATTCCAATAGGACTCACGTTGTGCTTTCTGGACCTTTGCTGCCGCTTTTTTGATTCGTCAAACTTCCCTGCCAGTGCCATTTTGTCACGTCGCTTTAAGCTAGCAAAGTTTATCCTTGCGGCTTCTATATGAATGATGCAGCGTATATAAAAGATATTCTAATACATGCATACATGGCATACTTTGGACAAAAGCAGCAGGAAATTTGTTGCTTTGACAAGCAGTGACAAGTTCATCTGTCACATGCCGGTTCGAAAATCTGTGAAACTTCATTAGTACTGATGACCTATGTGATTGATACACATGCATGTACCTTTAGGAGGTATTCCACTGCATAGCATTGTCTACTGACGGTGCAGCTGTTTCACAGTGCTATGGATGGCAGACTGTAATTATAAATGCAGATAAGGGGGGGGGGGGGGGGGGGGGTTATTTAAGATATAATGATGATAGCACGAAATAGCATACCGAAAATTCCTTTGAAATCATTTTCTCCTCCGGGGACTCCGCCGCTGTGGCGGCTGCTGATGAGGAAGATGTTAAGCTCCTTAACTCCGCGAGCTGGTCCTGCAAACTTTTCAGTGAATCGAGGATTTTATCTTGGCAGGTAGTATTGTCCAATTGCAATCCAGCACTAGCGGGAGACCTCCTACTATGACATATCATAGTGTAGATACATACGTTTTCAGTGATTGATATGTAAATTGTATTACTATATGGTATAGATACCAGAGCGAGGTACAATAGGCCAACGACGGAATGAAGAAGAATTCACACGATTGGGAGTGACAAATGGCGACGACATTCTTGATACAGACTTCAAAGTACGACAGAAGCAATGAATGGACAGATGCTGCAAATGCTATCTTGACGCAAATAAGAGATTTCTATTCCCATTGGTCCGTGCATGTTTGCATGATGTCATTGCTGAGCATAAGTCAAATTCAAAGTGAGAATGCCTCGTAACCGTCGTTATTGTCCACACTGTCGTGAAACAGTCTCCTCAGATACATACCTGAAGCATTGAAGCCTATATTTCAACTCATCGTCGAATTCGTGGGCAATACAAAATCTATTAGCGGCAGCTACATCCGATGAGAGCAATTTGGACAACGAGCAATTTTCAAATGGAAGCAGATATGATTCAGATGAAGCAGCAGGTAAAGGCTGCTTTTTAAAATTTGCACTGCATGATGCATGCAATGTATGCGATCTGCATGCACAGCGAATCATTAACTGATTGCATGACTGGATTCTATAATTGCGCACTATATAGATACACAAGATAATCAGAATGAAGAAATTGGAAAACAAGAAAAAGGCTACGAAGAGGGAGAAATAATAGATGATGGAGAAATGTGGGATGACCAAGCTGCAGACATTGACGAGAATATTCAAGGTAATAGCACTTCAGATCTCCCTCCCAATAATGTAATGCCAATGGCTGAGGATTTAGAAGTAGAATCAATTTCAAGGAAAGCACATGCAGTAACAATCTACCATTCTGCTGAAATGGTTTTGTCGGTACAATATTGGAATTAATGCCATCAACACCTTGCTAATTATTTTGCATTTCTATTTTTTAATAACAGTTTTCCCCACTATTAGCCTCAGTATCATTCATCTTTCCTAAATCATTGAGAAGCTTACAAAATATCCTGTGTGTTAATTGAAATAGTTTTATAAAGTTTATTGTATGTCCTAAATGTCACTCCATATATAATTTAGACAATTTACTCACAAGTGTCAAAAATGTTTGCACAGATTGTGAGTACCCACAGCATCCTCATCGAGCTCGTAGAAAAAAACCATGTGGCACAAAATTGGTGGCTAAAATAAAATTAAACGATGGATCATTGAAAGTGTATCCCCATAAAATGTATTGTTACAAATCTCTTGCAGAATCATTGAAATTGCTTTTTAGTCATCCAGGTGTACTGTCAGCTGTGAAAAATGGAGGCAACGAACTATCCCCAGCAATGCATTGCATGACATATACGATGGTAGAGTGTGGGAAGAAGTTCATGCATGTAAATAACACTCCATTTTAGCTGCTCCTAATAATATAAAACTAATGCTGAATGTGGATTGGTTCAACCCTTACGAACACTCCCCTTATAGTGTTGGTGTTATTTATTTAGTTATTCTGAATCTGCCAAAATCAATGCGGTTTAAAAAAGAAGACATCATTTTAGTTGGTTTAATACCAGGTCCTCATTGCATATCAATTCATACCTTGATCCACTTGTTGAAGAGTTGAACACTTTATGGAAACATGGCAGGGGTGGGGGGGGGGGGGGGGGTAGGCCTATATTTTGTACATTTGTAGTGGTTAAATTACATACACCTTGTAGGGATAAACTTACAACACTCATAGGGGTTTTTCGTTTCCACCTACGTGAAAGTGATCATCTATAGGAGTTTGTGTATGTCAATCATATAAGGTAAAACTACAGACATGCATGGGGTACAACTACAGACATACTTGGGATACAATTACAGCATACACGGGGTCATATGAGATAAAACTGTAAACATACCTCCTTGATACCAACCGTCAGGGGACATGGGGTTAAGCTCCCTCCTTTATACCAGCTGTCAGTTGTGTTAGAAGACATGGGGTTAAGCTCCCTCCTTGATATCAGCTCAATCACAGATAAGACTCCCCTATTTTCCATCTTCTCCATGTAGCATTCTAGGGAAGAGGGCGCACAGTACATTAGTGAGTGCAGTGTAGAAAGACATTTTTACTACAGTCACACTTACAGCACTAGTGCTTACCCATACTGAGGGAGAGGCCATTTATTAGTTTTTGTAAAAAAAATGTTGAAGTCATTAGTCTCGTTGACGAATACACAGTAATAAGAGATTGAAATGTCAGAACAGAGGATACCATAATATTCATATAAACTCTGTGGCTGCGTGTTATGATAAGACAAGATTGTGGCAATAAACGTATTGACTGTTTTAGGGGGACTTAAAATGGCTACCTTGCCTTTAAATCTAAATCCCAGGACACCTTATCATTTTCCCACTAAGTTAATCAAACAATGCTGTTGGCAAGTGTCTATGTATAAAAAAATGGTGGCATAATTTTCTTAGTATTTTTTTGCTACACGCAAACCTTAGGATATATTAATGCACAACCACGCCCCTTGTGACATGCTTAGCATATTTATGTATTGAGGGGTATGTCCTCCATAAACCTTCCTTTTTGTGCCACAATAACAAGCATGTCCTTTGTACTGTGCAAACAGTAGTCATTCAAACCAAGCAGAGTCAGGAAAATGATTAATTATTCGGGAGTGTGTACTGGATAAACCAAATAAAATTGGGTATACAAATGTATTGTGAAATAGTGTACTTCATTGAGGAGAACAGTTTGAAAAGGCATACAGATTTGAAACCAAGGGGGTACAATCATTTTAAGAATGACACTTTTGTGGAAGTTATAACTGCCCAATACTCCAGAGCTCATATCATTTAATGTACCAGTGCTAAAATCTTTGTTGAACAATTGTTGCATTGTTGTCGTTTGTACTCAAGCACTCAACATGAATATTCAGATTGTCAACTTGTACATCATGCATGAAGTGTTGCATGAACTGAACTTCCACTGATCGGCTATTGGTTCGATAGTTACCCAGTATACCGTTATACCTTTCAAATGAAAAAACCCAGAATGCATACACAGGCCCATAATCCTTCATGCATTCAACTAGAAGTGTATGCATATGCATATTCTGAGTGACTTTCTCAATGCCATACAATGTCTCAAATTCAATGCAGAATTTAACTAGTAGGTCATGACCTTGTTCTGCTTCTTCATTGTTAGCATTGGTGACACTAGCATTTAACATGCTTGAACAAATAGATGCCAACAATTTGAGTGTGTCTGCTCTAGCTCACCATCCAGCACATACATTGAGAGGGTCATTGTCCACATTTTCCATTCATCCGCTGTAAATGAACTAAATCCTGAAGCAATTTTATGTGGAATTCTTCCTAATGATGACGGAAATGCACATTTATCCACTTTTGATTGTCAAATGGTATGGCGATTATTTGGTATAATGGGGGAATCTTCATTTAACCATATGTATTTCATTACATGTTTTGCAGTACCCAAAAAAGGTTATGCATGGCATCAATGATGTGAAACCTTATACAATCAAAGTATTCCAAGTGCATCAAAGATGTAAACCTTGACCCACTCAGCGACTCAACCCTTTGTTTTGCAGCATTGCTGACTTGCTATTGACCTAAAAAAGCTTGTGCACGATGGACTTCCTCTTTGCGTGAAGCTGAAACTGTATCGAAACCACCACCATAACTCATCACCCATTATCTGGGTTGGTCTCAAAAAATTTTGTGCACTTTGAGCAACCACATTTTGCCTTTTGGCCATAAAATCCACACACCTTTCTTGTTGCTGGTGTATCACAGGCTACACAAAGCAAGGCAACTCTTAAAGTATGCATCTGGTGATTGTATCTGAATTCCAAGCCACATTCACACCAGACTGTTTACAGTTTACATAAGTCTTGCTCTTAGAGCAGCACTGGCTTCCTGCATCTCCTTTCTGCTTAGCATATATGTTCTACCTGTTGCAGTTGTCGCATTGACAGAGGTCAGAACATCTGAGAGGTCTACATCCAGTAAATCCTCCTGCTCAGGATACACAAAGGAGGATGCTGGGATGCAGGGGTGTAAGAACTTGATAGTGATAGTGATGGCATGTTCAGTCTCATGAGCCCCAACAACACAATCAAGCCAGCATTCTCCATAATAAGCAACAGTGACATATACACCAATTGCTGTAACATGACGAGAGAGGACAGGTGCATTTCCTACTACCACCTTTTCTCTTCTGGACACTACACTGGAAGAATATAGCTTCACTTCAACTGTGTTAGTTGATACTGGAATAAAACAGTGAAGCTTCTGTGTGCCCGGAACAGTTCTGCTCCTTGACAAACGGTCTCCCAATATTTTTGCTTCCTCATCATGTTCTTTAAGTTCCACAAAACAGAAATGCATACCTTTGATGTTATTAATTGCAAACTGGTACAGCTGATGTGCAGTCAATATGTGGTCGTTGTAGGCATGTTGCAAACTGGATTTTGTGGCAAGTCGCTTGAGAGTCCCCCCAGCACCATCTCCAGCAGATTTGCCATGAGAGGTGGCAGAAAAGTGCCACTCTGCAGGAACTCCAAAATCTATGAGATGCCAACACAAGTTTAAGAAATTCTTGCAATTCTTGTATTGAGCAGCACAGCCGTCCGAGAAATAGATTATTTTTTTTGGCGTCTTGCCTTCAATTTTCTCTGTCAAGAACTCGACCAACTTCTTCTGCCTGCTTGCTGCCACTTGCCTCCATTACCAAGACTGATGGTTTTGCTGTTATATGAGATACATAGGTTTGATCAGGTACAAAACAATCTTGCAAAGTATAAATACCTGTAATTGTCGTTTGGCAGGTAGAACTTGAACCTTGCATTGCTGTAAATAATGATTTACAATCAACCAATAATTAGAAACTGATATAACTTTGAAGTTACCATTTTTGGTACAGTCTGTAGTCAAAAGTTGAATTAACGATGCAACAGCATTATTAAGAGTGCCCATGCTGTCTGCCAAGTTGCTAACACGTTCTTTTAGGACATTAATTCAACAACTCAATTGATTTGCAATGTAACATTTTTCCGCTTAAGTCTTACTGTTAAAGTTACCATAACTTTGTTAATGGCTTGAATTTCTTCTGTAACTTTTAACAGAGTGAGATGCTACATGTATTTACCACAGCAGATTCAATACAGTAGTATGAATAAATGCACTTGAAATCATTACCAATTCTGAGCTGGAGCCGTCGCTTTCCTCCGTTCTTGGTATGGGTTTGGGCTGTATAGTGTGATATGATTGTTACCAGTTTTATAATATGTACTAGAAATAATAATTATTCTACAAAGTATGATACATGTACCTTTGTATTCCTATTATATGATATGGGTAATGAAATAACTATAAGAATCAGAGCCAATGCAAGGGCCTTACTAAGCAGGGTTAATTGATTATATATTTTAGAATTATTATGATTATAATTCTATAATACAATTGAACATTACTCATTTTAAATGTGAGAGGAAAAGTGAAATGTATTTATTATACTAGAATTGTTTTATAGTTCTAGCAAAATCAGTTCTTTATTTCAAAAATAACATGTTTTTTAATATTAAGGACTAAGAAAAAGTGCAAAGCAGTAATGATGCATATCCTCTTTACTGCCCACTATAAAAAATACTCAGTACTGATTTCTGAACATACTCTCTTCGCAGCTTTCTTCACAGCCTTTGATGCCTGATGCGTACCTGATGATGGTCTGGGCTGCATTGTAAAAGCAACACAATAGTTACCAAAATCTCTTCATCATGATCAGCACTGTCATCACTAGAGCTATCCTGTTCATAATCTGCGAAAGGCACAATTACAGGTATACTCTTGAACACGAACACATGGTATACCTACCATTCATATGTTTGAAAATCACAGTATACTTTTTTCCCTTGTACAACCAAACTAATTCGTTTTCTATCTTTAAATCTTCTTTGGTAACAGTGTCTTTGTCATCTGTTGACAGCGATGTTGTCAAAGTCTTGTAAACTTTGTTGTCTTCGATGCATAAAATTCTACACCATTCTTAAAAAACTCATAAGTTAGTGCATAATAAACACTCAGAATACAAGTACTTATTCACAGATTAATGAGTATTAGCATATAGAGGTTTCGCTAATTAGCTTAATTAAAAGTACAAAGTTATTAATTATTCATACACCATTGGTGTTTCATAGCTTAAGCTTAAGGTAACATGATTGCACCACACACACGAATATGCATTAGTTATGTGGATGCAGCGGTTACTACTGTACACGTACTCCATTAATATATTCATACATCATTTGTATTCATGTACATGTACAAATGATTCTGTTTACTTGTCAACGATAGAACAAATTAGTACGTATACGTATATGGGTCAATATTGCAAAAATACTCCTGATTTTGAATGTGTACACGTGTGATCGATCACAAGCAGTGGATCAAGATCACTTACGTGGCTCAAGAGGTGGACGGGCTTCTTTTCCGCGTTGTCTTTGCAGACTCGCAATGGAGGCTTTGTGGATCGAATGGGGCACTTACTAGATGACATTTTTGGCGAGAGTGAACATGTTGATCGACAAAGCACGTGGAAATATTAGAAATAAGATTGTGACGTACATGTAATAGATCACTGATAGCGGTCGACGTCGATGTCACAAAGGAAATGAACTCGGTACAGAGAGTACGCTAGAGATCCTACTATTCTTGTACCGTCACGTACAATTCTAAGGCAAGGCCTAGCGCAAACCTCGAGCTCACAATCATCTGCAGGTTGTATTCATAAGTTTACACGCACACGTACGTCCAGCGGTATGCAGATTCATACCAATAGGAAACACGCAACGAAAGAGGAAACGATACGCTTCTGACCCAAATACACCGGTTCTGGAGAGAACCCTCCATCGGTGGAAAGCAAAAGAAGGTAATTAGTATCCTATCAATTAGATCTAGACTAACCATTTCATCATAATGTTTGTATACAGTACGTAATAAATTAAAATTGATCAGCAAGTTCAATGTACTTTTTGACTTACCGTTTTTGGCTTGTATTATGATTAGGCGCTCAAGGACAAGATGAGAGAGGTAGTAGTGTTGATGGTAGTGATGAAGTGGTTGATAGCAATGAGATTAATTATGGAATGTATGATGGTGGCCGTGAGATAGATGATCAAGAAGATGTTGAAAATTCTGATATTGATGGGGACAATCATTGCATTACCAAAGAAAGTGGCGATGATGATGATGATGGCACTAATGAGCATGGTGATGATGTTGATGATCATCTGGATGATGGTAATGATGGTGATGATCATAATGATAATGGCACTAATGAGCATGGTGATGATGTTGATGATGGTAATGATGGTGATGATCATAATGATAATGGCACTAATGAGCATGGTGATGATGTTGATGATCATCTGGATGATGGTGATGATCATTATGATGATGACACTAATGAGAATGGTGATGATGTTGATGATCATCTGGATGATGGTGATGATCATAATGAGGATGGCACTAATGAGCATGGTGATGATGATTATTGGGACGATGGAAATGGTGATGATGGTAGTGAGAATAGTGATGATGAAAATGATGATCACAGTGTTGATGATAATGTTAATGATGAAGACCATGATGGTGGTGTTTATCCTGACGACAGTGATGATGGTAAAACTGAAGATGAAGTTGGAGGAACTATTGAGGAGATTCCACAGCCATTGACTGCAGCTGTCATGAAGAACAAGTTATCTTTGCTGCCTCTTTATGCTGATGCACCATTAAGCACTAAGGCTAGCTGGATTGCATGTAACCACTTTTCAGTGACAAATAATCTCAGTGAAGCTGCAACCAAGCAACTCTTAGATCTTTTTGCAATTCATTGCCCTAAACGTGACCAATGTCCACTTATCAACTTAGGAAATGGCTAAATCCCTTTGATGATGTTGAAATGCATATGTATTGTTCAGAATGCATGAAAGATACTAAGAAGTGCATTGAGTCTGCTATCTCAGTTTGCTCCCATTTCATCAGCATTTGTGCTCCATGTTTTCAAGTAGGTTGCATCAACTTATCCTGATTTATAAATACTTCATTTTACAATACAGATAAATGGAACAATATCTTAAAACATTTCTCCCGGAAACGTACCAAAGGGATTATACAGGACATCGATGATGGAACTATTTGTGAAAGTTTAAGAGCTGAAGGAGTATTTCTATCATGTCCTGACAGGGGTGGAAATAAGGATTGACAATTGGGCAGACGATTTTCTGAGCATTCCCAAATTTGGTCAGCCACAGCCCCGGGTTGGTCAGCCATTCTTGTAATAATTTTCTAAGCACTACTAAACACAAACATCAATGAAGATGTACATATAGCAACCCTGAACTATATTTTGTGCCTGTGCCTGGTCTCTTCTCTCCAGATTCATTGCATGGATATGCTGGTCAGACTTCGAATGATTGTGAATGTTAGTTGTTTTCACACAATCAGCCCCAACTATCCATTTGTCACTAAAGTTTCTCTCCTTCCTGTTATTCTATCACTGTGCTTGGTACATATGCGACACTTCAACTTGTTCACTACTTTTGAACCAGCATCCATCTCAGTCTCGCAATCCAACCACGTTTTTGTTTGATACTCCCTATCGTATTGCACTAACCACTTACTATATGTCTCATACTTCACCTTCCTTCTTTTCTCCATGACATCAATACCCGCATCCAACAATCCACCCACATCCAACGCACGCTTCATTTCCAGCTGTACTACGTGGCAGTTAAGTTATTCATTGGGTTAACGCATGTGTAAACTGAGGTTAATGAATTGCAAACTGAGGTCGCGCTGTGGTTAATAACAACCCAGAATTGCAAAAAAATTTGTTCAGACAAATTGTCTGCGCAAGGACGAAATTGCGCGGACAAAACATGGATTTGCTCGGAAAATGTCCGATGTCCGACCGTTATTTCCACCTCTGTCCTGAACATGCTGGGCTTATTTTATGCACTGATGGTGTCCCTGTCTTCAAATCATCAAGTTTGTTTACTCCATAATTCATGTTTAATATTATTGTATTATACCTTACATATAGCTCAAACATTGTGGCCTGTATTAATGTTTACTACGTCTCTTCCACCTGAGGTCAGGATGAATGTAGAAAATATGATAGTTGCTGCATTGTGGCTAGGACCATGCAAGCCATCAATAGATGTATTGCTTCCATCGGTGCTGTCAAAAATTGACTTATTACATAATAATGGCATAGTTTAGTACGCTGCATGGGAAAACAGTGTTACGAGTGAAAATAGTAGCTGCAGTATTTGATTTCCCAGCAAAAGCAATGGCTCTAAATATTGTTCAGTTTAATGGTTACAATGGATGCCCATATTCTAAAGACAAAGGCATCCATAAATGCCACAGATATTTGTATTTACCAGCAGAACCACATATTGCTAAAGAACCTAGTGATATTGATGCATGGGCATGAAAAGCAGAAGAAATTTTGAAGCCAGTATTTGGTTTAAAGGTTTCTCTATGCTAATGAAGTATATTACAATCCATCATGTACCTATTGATTATCTGCATCCTATTTTGCAGGGCATAACAAAGCAATTTTTAGAGTGCTGGCTAAATTCTGATTACTCGGAACATCGATTATATCTGGGAAACAATATTAATGATATTGATGCTTACTTATTGAATATAAAACCACCCCACGAGTTTAGAAGCACTCCACGTCCTATTTATAAAAATCTATTTTATTGGAAGTCATCAGAATATAGTGCTTGGTTGCTGTGCTATTCGCTGCCAATCATTCTTACCTACTTACCATCTGTCTATGTGAATCATTTTGCATTTCTGATTTCTGCTATGCATATTCTGCTAGGCTGCAACATTTCTACTCATGATTTATCAGTAGCTGAAGAATGCTTATTCGCATTTTATGCTGACACAATGTTTACAGCAAATTTGCACACAATCGTACATTTGTGCGATTATTGGGCCCTCTTTGGGCATATTCTACTTTCGGTTTTGAAAATATGAATGGATACATCAAGAGACATCGTCATGGCACAAGAAACTTTTTACCTAGCTTAGCACAAGCAATTAGCACAATTTCTGTATCTACATACAGAAATGAATTATCTCCTTTAGACACTGAAGCCATTCATTTTGTGTCTGAGAAGCAAAGTAACAGGGTCAATGTTGCACATGGCAATATTCACTGCTGTAATCTTTTAGATTATGAGTATGATGCTCTACAGGTTGCTTGATTTCATTTGGTCAATAATGATGTATCAACATTTCCATGTTATACTGTACTTGACAACACATACCATGTTCGGAAAAAAACACTTCCAGACAGTTCAATTTGTGAATTTCTTCACGGATCGGACTTGCTTCTAGGATCCATCAGACGCTTTTGCATCACTGTGGAAGGACCAGTAGCAATTATAGACATGTTTGAAAACATGACAGAAGGTATTTTAAGTGGTGCACCGTTCAGTAAACTAATTTATTCAAGAAATGCTTTGCACATCAACAAAAATTTTGTTCAAGTTAAGAAATTGTCTGTTTCAAACACAGTATTGGCAGTGTCAGTTAATTCTTTGATGAGAAAATGTATTCATATTCCAATCAAGAAGTCACAAGCAGATATAATTGTATTCATACCCAACACTTACTAGCACCATTAAAATTTACTGACAGCTTTATCAACTGACAACAACTAATCGACTTAGGATACTATATACATGTATGTGCTTGAACATATTACTATATTTTTTATTGTATGTTATGTACAAAATCAAGACACCAATGATGAATTTAAAATGTTCTGATCGTATCAATCATAGAATTATGTATTATTGATCATTAGTAGGTCATCCTTGCCTTGCCGAAAAATCAAGAAGCAAGAATACATTAACGACATGTGTATCACAATCTGAAAGGGGTTAATAGAGCCAAGACACAAGGTTTTATTAGAACTGAAGTACTATTTGAATTTTGCACTTAAGATTGGTTTGCTTTCAGTAGCAACAACTGAATAAAATTGACATCTATTAGATACTTACCTAGAAGCAATATTGACATCTTTTCATAGTAGTCAAAATAATCCATTATATATTTCTTGAGATCTTGTTAAGATCTTGCCGAGATCTTGACATCATGGCATTCAAGCTAAGACACGGCTGATATCTGTAACATCTTGCAACAATCTTGCCAAAAACCAATGTTAGATCTTGACATCTTGGCATTGTAGTCAAGATGCGGCTTATGATATAAGTAAGATCTTGCCAAGATCTTATAAACGTCTTGCCCAAGATTGCAAGATCTTGGGTTTCTTGGGCAAGACTTGCCCAAGAGTTTTTTGCTGGGAAAGCTTTCATTCAATGAATTCAACTTGCATAGATTCGTGCAGTATAATTTGATCGGAGATCTTATGACACGAGACGACAGCTTCAAATCGTAGATATCAATATACAATCAAATTTCGTATTGCAAGTATTACCCTTAATTAGAGCAGCAATTACAATTGTTGTAAATGTGTTGCAAATATGTTCGTAAATCGGAACCTACCCGAGTAGGTTCCGATCTTGCAGTATCATGAAGTCATTTTTAAAAAACGCACCCGCGTCTAGTGGCACAGCTAAGAGTAGGGCCAGTGGCAATCGAGCGATATCAAAAAGGAGAACAGTTCTGCGTTGTTTCCATGTCATAGGACTGTGTACTTTAAGAGAACAAAAATACTCGTCCCCACCGTCCGTACCTAGTCTCATCTAAGATTTCTCCTTCGTCGTCGTCTTCTTCCTTCGCGATCGGGATGGCATAACTCACGACAGGAACGTTTGTAAAGAACGCCAAGTGTATCAATCGCTTCTGGAAGTGTCCGCAGGTTATCTTCAGGGGTCTGTTAGACGCCTAACCGATCTAGCAATTAGCTGAAGCGAGTAGTACCTTATTTGGTGTTGATCTACGAATAACACACTACATCAGCTATCACAATGTTCATGACGCAGCCGGTATAAAATAACCAGCATTATCAAATTCGTTGGGTTTCCCATGCAATCTCAAGGACCATTCGAGCGTCTAAATGTGGGAAGATGCTGCCAGATCTACCAAACGAGTGCATGTCAAGCGCGTTACCCGAAAGGACCAACAAAACGGCCACCCAAAGGTATGTTACAGCATGGATAAATGTTGGATCCATAAATTATGAGCATGCATGGTATATCGCTAAATCGAAAGGAATAGTTTCTGTAATAGTTAAAGCGGTAGATACTGCGTCTCTCACCGCTTTATAGTAATATGCGCTGTTTGAAATGTGTGTATAACGCCAAGTTGGTTGCGTCAATTTGGTGATGTATTGCGGTGCATGGTTTATCTGATAATAGCGTGAGATCAGTTTACTTAGGGTACATTTATCCTATGTAGTATATGGCTTCACATTTGCCAATGCTTTTAACCTTTATCACCCTTTGGTCCTCAATGGAGGTAGTCTGGGGACTATTGTAATATTTTAATGGTACATCTCAACAAAATTGCAGATTCTAAAATAAATCTGTCATGATCGCACAAGTTGACGTTTCTGCTACCTGTGTCTATAAGTTTCAAGAACTAAATACAATATCAAATTCACCAAAAAAAATTAGGAAACAAGGAATAAGAACATTCTCTATACGAGAAGTTGGTGGTATATAGGAATCAAGGAGAGAGTCACCAGAGTTTTGTTGAAGATTGTTGTAGTTCAGGCTTGTTTCTCACCTTCTTGAAGATTTTCCAAAGTAGAATGTTGGCTTGAGATCCTCTCTCCATCTTTAGTCTGAAAACAGATCCATCCCCACTTTGCTCTGAGGCTGTCATGTGCTAATAACTTGCCTCTTGCTTGCGCAGGACTTTTCTCACAGATGGGACACTATTTCGTGACTGTGTATGTCCTCAGCCATCCCAGGCCAGTAGATAGCATCGCATGCTCGCCTCAAGGTTGATTCCCTGCCCATGTGACTGGAGTGCAAATTCTGTAAGTAGTGCTGCCTCAGAGCTTCTGGTACTGCAACTTGAGCTCCTCTGAAGATGATGCCACCAGCAGCTCTCTAAAGTTCCAGTATTTCCTGACAGCCTCTGGTACTTCCTTCCAATGAACTGGCCAACCTTGTTTAATCATGTGGCTCAATGCAATCTGTTCTGGATCTGTGATCGCTGACTTCTTCACCTCTACCAATCTCTGGTCCTTCACTCGCACAAAGTCCCTCTCCTCAACCACCTCCAACTCACTGTAGTATTGACCGCAAAGTTGTATGGCCATGACCCCTTGCAGGGCTAGGCTCTCATTCTCCGCAGCTGGTGACTCAGTAGGTAGTCTGGACAATACGTCTGCAATTACCTCCAGGTTGATAGACTACTTCAATGTCATATCTCTGCAATACCAGACGCATGCACTGTAAATGTTTAGGAGCTGCTAGTATGGATGTTTTGGTGATAACTTACAGGGGCTTATGGTCCGTTTCCACTTGAACCTTTTCCCCATGTATATACTGATCAAATTTGCTACAAGCAAACACGATAGCTAAGCATTCCAACTCCAGGGCCACATAGTTCTTCTCAGCCTTGGTCAAAGATCTGTACACCGAGGCCACTGGTCGCCCTCCCTGCAACAAAGTAGCCCCCAGCCCTTCGGTACTGGCATCACACTGTATCAACACAGGCTTGATGACATTATAAAACGCTAAAATTTGATCCTTGCAAATCATGTCCTTGAACCTCTCCAGAGCTGACTGCTCTTATACTCCCAACTGGAACTCAATGTCAATGTTCTTATCGGCCAGGTGACATAAGGGCTCGCTGGTAGCAACAGGTTAGGAATAAATTTAGCTAGGCACATTCCCAAAAAACGTCTCACCAGATATCTGTCGCGGACTTTGGGGTGGCCATCTGTTGAATGGCTTTAACCTTGGTAGGGTCTGGACTCCCTCCCTTGCTTGAAATCCGGTGGCCAATGTACTGCAGCTCAGACATATAAAGTCTCATCTTCTCTTAGTTAAACTTGATATTGCACTTCTGAGCTTTCATCAACAGTTGTACAAGTGCCTCGTCATGCCTTTGTTGAGCTTCTTCATCTGCCAAAGACCAAAACATCATCTGCGACAACTGCCACACCCTTAATTCCATAAAAGGCTACCTGGAGTCGCTGCTGGAACTCTTCTGGGGCTGACGAGATTCCAAATGGCATCCTTAGCCACTTTCGGACCCCAAAATATAGTTAAGAAGCTAGATCGATCACTCAGTTTCACATGCATAAAACCATCCTTGACATCAAGTAAGCTGAATACTCTGGCTTTCTTCAGAACGCGTAGGACATCTTCCAAGACTGGCATATTCTTCTGGGTCTCTTCTGAGTGGCACTTTAGCAAAGGAGCTTCTTTCCCACTTTCTTTACAGTTATCAGCAACAACTCCTCTGAGGTTTGGGCTTTCCTCCACTAGATGTACAGTTCCCCTCTTCTTGCGCATTCTTGCAAAATGATTATAGGTCAAACATCTTTCGCACTGTTGACCATATGCCGGATGTCTTGGTGGATGGCTCTGACCACACCGTGAGCAGCTGGCACCATCCTTTTTCACTTCCAGCTTCCCACACCTGCCCATGGCTCTGAGCCTGTTGCTCTTCCTTTCCAAGACCTGCGCCATCTTCTTTCCAATTTCCTAGCCCAGTTGCAAAGGCAGTGTAGCTCTTGAGGAGTTCCTGGAGTCAATGGCTGCCACTTTTTCCCCCAACTCTGTCTTTACCCCCAAAGACTGCATGTCTGCTGCAGTGGCTTCCATAGCTTGACACATTCTTATTGCTCTCTCCAGGTCTAGGTTGTCAGTTTCAAATAACTGTCTCTGCATTCTCTCACTCTCCATGCCTCGAATCAATACATGAAACATAAAGTCATCCTTGAAAACCCCGAAATCACAATCCTTCACTTGCTTGCGAATTTCGCAAGGTCCGATCCCCCCCAGGTATATGGTCACGTCCACCGTGTGGACGGGCAGGACGGAGTTCTTGGTGGAGTGGGGTGGGTGGTGGTCGAAGCTGAGAGTTACGACTGCCTGAGCGCGTGCTAGACTGACGAGAGGGAAGTGCGCATGCGCGGGTATACCGTGCTCATGTTAACCACGGTTAACTACTTTAACCTTCATTTAACATTACCGCACTAGCATCGAAAGCGGGGCGGGGTGACCGACTCCGCGTGAGCTCCTATGGATAGTTTGGGGAATACCGGGTTGTCACGTGACCCCTGCGGTAGGGGTGTGTGGGAGGACCTGCGATTAGTACCCTGTATCGGGTTCGCGCCCTGCCCTGGGTTCGCAAGGCCCGATCCCCCAAGGGTCAATGAGCGGTAGTGAGGTGACCCCACAGACCCCCAAACGTAGGAATTAGAACCTTATTGTGAGGGAAGAAATAAAATTAAACACGGCGAAAAAAGGCGATCGCGAACTGCTGGCTCAGTTTATAGGCGGGCAATGGTAGCCGTCACCGAAGCGAGGCGTTCGCGAGGCATTCGAATGTAGGAAACGAAAGCCGCGCTGCTCCACCGACCAAGTGCTTGGATCGTGGAGTCCTCGATGCCGGCCGCCGTGGCTGCTGTCGCGGCCCCAATCCTGAAGCTGTGGCCAGCGTACTCACTTGGGTTCACCGATAGGGTTGCCAACGCCTTCCTGACCTCTGATATAAATCGTGGCTTCTGGAGGGGTACCAGATCCTTTGTGAGGAAGAAAGGCCCGGCGGAGGTGCCCCGCACCGCTATAAATGCCAGCGTTGCTGAGATGGGGCAGATGTCACTGTGCGAAGGACCGATATAGATATCGGCACCCGTCCCAAATTGATCACATTTGGCCTGAGGTGTATCTTTACTACAGATGGCGACGAGGGGTGGTTGAAGGAGATGTCACTCCACTTCAACTGGGCCCGATTGACCTTTTTGGAGGACGTAAGGAGTTCTCCGAGACGAAAAAACCCGAAATAGCACAGCGCCGCTGTGGCCCAATAGAGCTGCCGGTCCGCGTCATCGCACTTGGCCCAGTATTTCTGCAGGCCCCCCAGGATAGCGGGAGTGACCGGGAGGCGAACCTTCTTCGGCTTGCCCGATGTGGCCAGAACGCGCCTGATGCCCGCTTGTATTCTGTCCAACCGGGGCATGGTGGATTGTGTGCGAGGGTCCGGAAACCCCAGAGTTGCAAAGTAGCATAACGTGCGCTCGGAAACGGGAAAAGGGGAAGGAATGCTGTAAGTGTCACAGAACGTGAGGAACCGGCGTGTTCCGGATTGATAGGTGCGGTGGGTGGATTCTGCTAAACCCTGCGCATAGTAGAATTGAAGCGCGCTGTCCAATCCGGAGACAGCCAATCGAGGTCCTTGCAAAGCAAGGCGTCCAACAGCCCGGCCGGGAGGGGAGTGGGTGATGGGTCCGCCCCTTGTACCTGCAGATGAAAAATTGGGAGCACATTACGGGAGAGTGCGTCTGCCGCCGTGTTTTGGGCTCCGGGTAGGTGAGTACAATGCACCGTGAACCTGTGGTAAGCCTCGATGTAGAAGAGGCAGCGCATTAAGTGCATCAGGTGATCGACTTTAGAAGACCGCGATGACAGCGAGGCGACGACTGCCGAATTGTCGCAATGATAGGTGACATGGGCAGCGGCGGGCCAATGCGGTCCCCAGACGGCGGCTGACAATATTATTGGCAGCATTTCCTTAACCGTGATGGGGAGTGATTGGGACCTCTCGTCCCATCGTAGCTGGAACCAGTGGAGGTTCCAGAAAGCCCCGCAGCCCCACGAACCGGATGCATCGGTGTAAAGCTGGTGGGGTGGACCAGCCGGGGGGTTAGTGAAACCGACGCCGTTCCATTGCTCTATGAACACACGCCACCAGGATAGGTCTGCGCGGAACTCCCTGCCAAGGCGGATCAGATGATGACCGCGCGCTGAACCCGATATGAGCGCGATCATGCGGCGGAGAAAAGCGCGCCCTGGTCTGACGACTTTGCAGGCGTGGTGCAGGAGGCCTACGAGAGACTCCAGTTCTCGTCTACGACAGGTCTTCTTGTCGCCCCAGGCGCACAGCGACGCCTGTATCCGCGAAAGTTTGTCGAGTGGCAAGCGAATGGACCCTGCCTAAAACCTCGATGCCTAAAAACGTAAGCTGGGTGGTGGGGGCAACGCACTTTGCCACAGCTAGCGGAACACCCAGCTCGCGGCAGGTGCTCTCGAGTGTCCGGAGGTCGTCCGCGCACTGTGGCGAGCCGGGCGCGCCTACCACGACAAAGTCGTCGAGGTAATGCGCAACGTGGGACACACCTCTGCTCCGAATGATCCATTCGAGCGCGTCCGCCAGTGCGTTGAAGATTTTTGCCGCCGACCACAGACCGAAAGGCAGCATTGCGTCGCAGTACAGTTCCCCTTCCCACCTGATACCGAGGAGTGGACGGTCATCGGGATGGACCGGCACCAGGCGGTAGGCCGCCTCTATGTCGACTTTTGCGAGACGAGATCCCGGTCCCAGCGCGGTTACCATGGACACAACCGTGTCCACGGAGACGTATGACAACGAGCATAGGGCCGGGTCGATGCCGTCATTAACGCTACGCCCGGCTGGGAAGGAGAGGTCGGTGATGATCCTCCATTTGCCCGGCGTGTGACCCTTGGGAACCACGCCGAGCCGGTTGCACCGCACGACGCCTGCGAGGCTCAGATGAAGGGGGCCCAGGATGCGATTGCGTTCTAACTCCGACGAGATGAAGGCGGACACTACTTCCGGGTGGGCGGCGGCGGAAGGCATATTAGCCGCGGCTGAGAGCAGCGGCTGCGATCGCGCAAATCCCACCCGAAAACCAGCAGAGATCCCTTCGCTGAGATAATCCCGGTAGCGAGCGTCGCGGTGGGCGGAGAGGGCGGAATGCCATGCCTCGGTGGAGAGGGGGGTGGAGCCGCCTTTGAAAGCCGAAGTGTCCGCCCCGACCCTGGGCCGGAGGGGTACGTGTGCCTGCAGCCGGACGAGGTGCCCGGTATAGAGGTATGCGTCTGTAATATCAACGAAGAAACATGCATGTGAACGTGCGTGTGCTAAAGGGGGGGGGGGGGGGCCTATCATGCTATCATCGTAGGTCACGCTCGTGCAGAGCGGAGCGATGACACTAAACCTAACCCTAAACCTCCTATGACCTACGGGCCCTGGACCCGCGTGGTCACCAAGGTTTGGTTGAAATGCGAGTGCGGCCGGATTGCAGCGGAATGTGATTTGAAACGGATGAAATGATAAAAATGCAGGGATGAAATGAAAATATGCAGGGTATATGACATGCCGCGGGTGTATGATAAATATGCAATCAATGCATGTGAGCATATAGGCGATAGGCACATGGGTATAGTACACGCCAGATTTTTATAATTTTTTATTTTTTGTTGTTGCGTGAGTAGGGGTAGAAGGACGTCCCTCGCTGCCTGCCGGACCGGCATGTAGACGCCGGGTGGTCGCCCGAGCAGGAGGAGCAGCTATGCCTATATTTACAGGAGCTCAAATAGCATCGCTCCTGGTTAAAGCGCCGACACACCTCCTGCTGGCTGTTGGGGTTGGGTCGAAGAGAGGGTGCGTGTGGCGAGCTTAACGCGAGGGCGTCTGGGCACGCCTCGCTGCCATGATGCTCGCTCAGGCATCCCCTGCACCTGGCGAGAGGTTTAGCCCTCCCAGCGAATGCCTCGTTGTAGAGCGACTGGTCCTCGGTGCCCCAGCTAAGCGAGCGGGATGCTGCCGCCTGCCGGCGGTATAACCGGTCGTACGAGACCCATGCGTTGCCATCGAATGTTCTAGCCGACCGGACTATGCGCCGCATATATGCCCACATGTCCGCGGCTGCTAGCGGGTACTTCCTGCAAATTACCGATGCCATTAGAGAGTAGCATTCCACCCACACCGAGATGTCAGTAACGGGTGTGGAACGGCGGGGAAGTTTCAACGTCAAGCCGTGCGATGTTGCCTCGGCTGATGTATCAGGCAGCCATGCCTCCTGCAGCAGCTCGTAGGTCTCTACGAACTCCATGTTTTCGATTCGCGCGATGAGCTTTCCGGGGAGGCAGCTAGTGAGCCCCGCAGAGACAGGCGAACCCTCGCACCATCCCAGCAGCACAGACAACTGCTGCAGAGACGCGCCGTTGGGTTGGTTCTCGAAAGTTGGTAGCTGCATCATATCTGGGTCCATGCGACAAAAATTGTTATGAGTGTGAATGGGTGCGAACTAAGGGAGGACAATATATTTAACCCTCCTGCGCTCTGCTACCCTGCGACATGCACCCGCTCGTGCGCCGAGGTTCGGCTGAACGCGTGACTGGTTTTAATGAAAAACATGTATACTATTAATCGAGCGCGCTCCCGCTGCGAGACTTGACGCGCAGCCGAGCGGGTCGACATGCTGCGACGCTGCCAGCTGCATGATGCTTAGAGGTGGCGAGCCGTTGTGCGGCAACGCGGCGGGTTGCATGCCATGTGCGGGTGGCGGGCCGTTGTGCGGCAACGCGGCGGGTTGCATGCCATGTGTGGGTGGCGGGCCGTTGTGCGGCAACGCGGCGGGTTGCATGCCATGTGCGGGTGGTGAGCCGTTGTGCGGCAACGCGGCGGGTTGCGTGCCCAGAGGCGGCGGCCGGCATGCCGCAGCGCGGCGGGTTGTGTGTGCCAAGTGACTCGCGATGGCGGAGCGCGGCCCCTGCAGGTGGAATGAGGCTAAGAAACAGATGCTGTCACTAACACGACATACCCGGTCCGGTTTGCGCCCCCGAAGCTAGCACCGCGCGGCGAGGTACTCAAGGAGATGGAGCGTGACCCCCTGCAGCAGGACGGCGGGGGGGGGGGGGGGGTTGCGGACAGTGAGCTAACTGAGAACATGTCATGCCTAGTTAGCCAGTGCGGAGCACAGCTCCCTGGTCCGGCGAGACACGGGCCCGCGGTCAGCTTGCGGCGACGGAGCGCGGCTCCCTGGGCAAAAAACGAGAGAGGGGGGGGGGGTTATAACACAATAGGTGACTCACTCATATTGACGGGAGACTGCGACCCCTGTTCCGTATGCTGCTGAGACCGAGAGGAGCTCCCCTCTTCGCTGTCCCTCTGATCACGATGCTGCCCTGTTTCCAGGGTGGGAGCGCGTGCAGGAGGCTGGAGATGAAGAGCCAACCAAGCCAACTGCTCGGCTGAAAACGGGGCGGGATGAGACGGTCGGGTGTCTACTGGAGCGGTAGAATTGGTAACGCTTGGTTCACTCATCGAAGCTGAGAGTTACGACTGCCTGAGCGCGTGCTACACAGCCAAATTGCGTTTCCTGGGCCAAACCTGTATACATAGCACAAGGTATATGTCACCGTATATGGCTCAAAATGTTGACACAGTCCGGTCCATACCATGTGGAGCAGTCCTCTGGTGAGACTTTGGTACACCATACGCTAATCAATATGATAGCGTATTTTAAACAGACTGATAACATACTGTACCAGAAGTGCGGTTTCCCATATAAGGACTTGTTGATAGCTGTTGCTTACAATTGTATTCATATTCTTATTGTAATCGCCATTTTTGGAAATCTATTATTAAAGTGTACAATAGACATTATAGCAATACATAGTGTTGTTCCAGTCATGCTTAAATATAAGCGTGTCCTCCTGAACAATTTCACGCTCAACATTCCTAATTGATGCCCCAGTCTCCTTGAATAGGCAAGTAGCACTGCACTGATGAACAAAAGACACAGGTCGTTGTATATTGTTGCCAGCAGTGCAGAAGATAGTGGTAGATAGGTCCAGGAGTGGGCAGTCATACTCATTCACCAGAGGCTGTCCATCAGGTAACGTGAGCTCATGAAAGCTTTGCACCAAGCAATGCACACTGCCATCCTGAAGTTTAAACGTTGCCAGCAAGATCCCATACTTCATCTAAAGAAAGCGGAACATACTCCACATAATAGCATTTATGTAAAAATGGGACTTACATTGCACTGTGAAATGACAAGTTCAATATAGTCTCCAGAACTGACCAGAACAGTATTCTGGGACACAACTGACCGATGCTCCAGCACTTTATCAGTAAGGGCAAACATGCCCAGGACAATATCATACTGCATGCCACACTGTAGCAAGTGACCAAGGGTGGTGGCATGCTTTCCCGCAGATATAAGTTGCAGTGTTGAAATGGTATGTGATGTACGCATTGACTGAGAAGCAGATACACACTCATCCTTAATATATTAATAAGCACGCACACCCACGCCCAAACATACACTAAACACATGCCCACACATATTCACACACATACACTTGTGCCCACACACTCCACACACACACACACACATACACACACACACACACACACACACACACACACGAACCTTTCTTGCTACTCCAGGTTGATAAATGGCCTTGTGTCCAAGCAGCTCTCGCATGGAGATACCGCGAACCATGTGTTGTAGTAATGGAGTGAAATATAGTTCTTTTAGAGCACCTCCACACCTAAACATGATCACCAGATGTTCAAAGATTATAAAAAGCAGGATAGATAGCCTACCTTTCACCATTTCCGCCACCATGACATATGTGACGCAAGTGTTGCAAAGTGCAGAACCATTTAGCTATATCACGGCTAGGGGCCAGTCGGTTCCCGAATACATTGTACATCCTTACATTAGAGTTGAATGACTCAAACCTTGAAGGACAACATGATGCTAGAATTATAAACAAACCAGAACTAATTATTTACCTTTCAGCTGAGAAAGATGAGCATGGCCCAAATTTCACCATGCTATCAACAAGATGGAGAATGAGGTGTGTCTTCTGCTTTTCGAGCAAAGAAGGCATGTGTTGTTTGACAGCGTTCACAAAAGCTTGACACACACTTTTCCATTCATCCAACAACACAGGTTTGAAGAAGTCGCAATACGCAATTCTGAACACCTAAAGAAACATAGAATAGTCTCACACATTATATGTTGATGGCAATGCTTACCTTGGAAAACGCAAGAAGTACTTCCTTTTGCCCATCACTGAGGTATGGACCTAAAATGAATAGTGCCATCTGCGTCCATCCTTTGAAGTCACGTCCAACAAATGACTGATAGTAGTAACAGACACTGCCATGTAGCTTGGTACTAAAACCAGACGTGTTGAAAGCCCTCACCCGGGCCTGGATTTCCCTCTTCTGGTGTGATGACATCTTTGGCATTACATCTTTCAGGATGTGCTTACAAGAACCAAGTAATAAGGTGTGCAAAACTTCAACAGGTATGCTCCTATGAGAAAGATGTGATAAGCTTTTAAAATTTTGTTTAGTACTTACAGGTAGAGGTCAGCAGGTATGTATAGCAGAGGGTTGTAATCCTCCCGCAATCCGAAGCATTTCCTCATCTCGACCCTGTCGGCTTCTGTAAGCAGGGCGTTGATTTGAGCAATCTGCTGTAATGCCATATCCTTTGTCCTTAGTGCACACAAAGTGTCAGGGTTTTCCTTTCTGGTAGTCTGAAAAAGTATAGTTTTTGACAAATTGAAGATATTATACAATACAGTCATAGTACTCACCATGCACCGAGGACAATGCTTTAAAGCTGCACTGCCAAGATGGTTAAGCAGCTCTGAAGCCCTTGGGTTATCGCACACTATGCACATCAATGGAGCAACCACCAGGACTGTTTCTTGGTGCGATGCATCAAATGTGAATACCCCTTCAGTCTCCAGCGCTGTCAGTTGCTGGGCAATTGGTTCACTCAGATCAAGTGGAGACACACTGTCGGAACTGCACACAAAATTGATGTTCTCAATCCTGGTGTTAAGATGACGTGGAAGACCAGCAAAGGAGAGATACCAAGATTCAAATTTGTGCCACTTCTTAGATCGGTTACCACTGGTATCATCAGAAAAAAGAATAAGTGGTAACATCACTACTCTTTTCCCATCTGCTCTTGCTTTGAGAGGGTGTGAGGCAAGATGAGCAGCAGTTTCCTAAACAAAGTTGCTTTAAAAAATATATACACATTGATTATGCACATACCTGCTTGTCCATCCGTGCAAAACCAGAACCTGATGACACTACCTGTACAATGTGGACTGGAGGTGTGGCCAAACCTACAATATTAGACACTGGAACATTCATTATGCCATAGGAAATGAGACTGTCTGAAGACAGATGTGTCACAGTTGTGTCTGGTACCATGTGCTGAAACTGAAAGAGATCCAAAAGGATCTCAATGTGGGCCAGAATGTCTTTCGAGGTTGCCTGTGTAAAAAACAACATTAAAAAGCATAAACACAGTTTCACGAGCTAACCCAATGATAGAATTTCTGAACAACTCCTGTGACAGTTCCAAACTCTTGGTGTTTGATATGAACACACTCCTTCAAAAACACTGATGTTCCATTGTGAAGCTTAACCATAGGTGAAAAGAAACGGGGATCATTGCGCCAAGCACCTCCATGGTACATTTCCCTGAAAAGAGTAAAGCCTTAATCTAAACAGTTCAATACTACATAAAAATTGCCTACGTGTATGTGTCAAGGCCTTCAACTGGATACCACATCAAGTTGCTAGATAAATGAGGCTGTCCAACGCATTGGGAAACTATTGACTCCAATGGAATTGAATAGAAAGGTATGCCTTTACGGTTAACATGCTACACGTATGAAATTTCAAGTGAGTACATGTAAGAAACATTTATTGAGGACAAATACCCTAACAGGTTCTTTCATGTCCGGTAGTTGAAATTTCTTCACAGTTGCAAGACTAGGAACAGTGATGCCCATTTTTTTCAAAATAAACCACACAAAAGACAGATTCTTTTCCCCCTTTTATGAATTTAACAAAAAAATTACAACAAACTCAATGAAGGCTAACATACCATTGGATGTGGGGAGTTGACCAGGAAAAAAAGGAGTGCAAAGATCTTAGATGGAAATGGATGATAGTTGCCTGTGCTTGATTGTCCTAGACCATCACACCAGTCCACAATATCCGGGTCATCATCATCATCATCAACTGCATCCTCCACATCATCAGACGAGTCATCGATATCTGCAGTGGGTTGTTGCTCAGCATGGAACACATCTTCACTATGCATCTGCAGTGGTTGCTCATCATGAATGGCAACCTAGATATAATAAGGACTGCAATTTATAGATACTGAAATGCACCATCAACTATACCTCTTCATTTTCAACAGGCTGCATGAAGCCTGACAACTCTTCAACAAAGGTGATATGCGAGCGGCTAGCAACATGCTTGTTGTACTGGCTTTGGTACTGAAAACTTTGACCACATGGTTCACAGTCAAATTCTGAGCATGTTGAGCATACAACAAGTGGTTATGAAGTCGCATACATTGCAACAACACTATAACGTATTTTATAAGCTACATGAAGGTATACTGTGTGTGTGTGAGCATGGAACACATCTTCACTATGCATCGATCTGGAGTGGTTACTCATCATGAATATACTGTGCATGGTTCTAGGGGGGGGGGGAGGTGGGTTTAGAACCCCCCCCCCCCCCCCGTATCCGCCAGTGTGTAGCAACATGCCTGAAATTTTTATTAATGCGCACTACAAATTCAGACACGGACTTCTTTTTACTTTACCTATCTCCCTATTCAAACACCAATATTACATTAGATATTACAAGAATGTAGAATATCGGTCCGACCTACGTTAGTAAGTACCCATACGTTTACTTACGTTTCGACATGTTGCTCACGCCGAAGGGTATCGATGAATAATATTATTATTATTGTACATCGTTAATAAGATAATTGCCGCGTACGCGTATGGCGCGTCAGTAAATTGGCGCCAGCTTAATATTACTTTACCGCGCCCGCGCCATCGTGGCGCGTATTAGCTAGCTAAGCGCGGCAAAAGGGCTTCAGCTGCTTGCAGGAAATTGGCGCCAGCTACTACTGGCCGCGCTCATCGCGTCCGCGCGCGCCATCGTGGCGCGTATAGCTAAGCGCGGTAAATGGGCTCCAGCTGCTCACCGAGCCCGCTCCATTGTGCTCAATGCGGCTTACCCTAGCTGTCTAATATAAATACCCTGCCCCGGATCACATCCTGACTGCGACGAATAATAGATTTGTGTAGGAAAATGTCTACGGTTCCCCGAGCATCATCCCACGATCATTCTCAGACGGATAGTGTTCGTTACCAACCTTATCCAATAGGACCTGATGCGGGTATTCGACCATCTACATCCCGCACTAATGATCGTGTACCTGCACCTGCGGGTAGAGGCACTAGTGCAGTTGGTCTTCTACACGCGTCTGCTCCTGCAGTTCAGAGGCCCCCGGTCACAACACCAGCCACTCCTCCTCATCCGCTGCAAGCGACCTTGGACAGGATTATTACGGGCATAAATGAGATCTCGCTAACCTTAACTGGTGTGCAGTTAGAGCAGCAGAGGCAGGCCACTCAACTAAATGACCTATTGCAATCCTCCTTTACCATAGAGAAAAGCGGTTACAAGGTATATCAGTTATATATAAGGGTGTAGACAAAGGGGGGGGGGGGGTCGCGGGTCTAAATCCCCAACCACAATTAGCCCCCCCACCCTTAAAAACTTGTCTACGCCCTTGGAAGATACTGCATATGCATGCATGTAGAATTAAACAATGCATGCATGCATGTATGTCTTTTATACTTATCCGTATGCAGGATGAGTTGCTTATGGAAACAGGCCTGCTATTCTGCAAGACCTTGAATAGGAAGCCAGACCATAAATCCATTCTGGTCTGCCTGCTTGCATGCATGGGAATTCAAGTTATATATCTTTGCCTATATATAGGTAATTGTGGCAAAGGTGCTAAAAGGTGATTTTACAAAGAAGTATAAAAAAAGACGCTGCCACTGTTTTTATGAGAAGTCGTCTTGGGGAGCTTCGTGCCGAAGAGCGGCGCAGAGTAATACATGCATGCATACATAAATCGGTGTACTGCATTGCCATAATTTTGCATTTATTTCTAAGGTGCTCGGACAAGGTTCTTGCCTTGGATACCTATCTTTAAGTTGTGAACAGTTTGTGGATAAGTTCCTGCCATCGCTGAAGGTAGAGCAAGAAGCTATTCCGCTGTATCCCAGTCATGTGGCTATCCTGGTACGTACGCGTGTATGCGTTTAATATCTGGATCGATTCGTTTCTATATTGCAGCGCAAATACTGCAGAAGTGTGCTGAATAGCAAAGAAAAAACGTATAAAGGATTGGATGCTTGGTTAAAGATGCATCACCAGGATGGCATACCATCAGTGTTCCAGCTGCAGTCAGCGATGGAAGAAGAGGATGCATTCCTTCACCCTCCCGTAGAATTCGTCGCGCATAACTCCCCGAGTTATGTGCCAATTCATGATGGCACTGACGATGGCCAGTAGAAGCCTATAACTACGCAAGTCTGAGTTTTGGACAGTTAGATCTATGCGTAGACATTTCATATATCTATCTCCTCTCACATAAAATCAAGAGTTACATAAAACGCGCAATCTAAAATTTCTCAGCACTGGTTCCATATATGTATTAAATCTGAGGGTCTTATGTCAAAAAGTCTGGTACATATTGTTGCCTTTATGTACCAGAATGTAGCGTCATTCTGACAGTGGCTGTCAAAATAATCTGGGCCAGATTGTGGTTTGCTATCATACCATGATCCAAGTATGGTCGACATTCTTGTCTCAGAATGTTGCACCTATCATATCTGGTGCAGTTTGTAACAATTTGGCTGTGTAGACCAGAGATAATATATATATTATCTCTGGCTAGACTGACGAGAGGGAAGTGCGCATGCGCGGGTATACCGTGCTCATGTTAACCACGGTTAACTACTTTCACCTTCATTTAAACCAAAGTTATAGAATTGTGTGCGTTTACACCGAAGTTATATGTTAGTTATATCCGCAGTTATAGTTTGTATAACCATAGTCTGCTCGCAGTGTAAACATAGATTGAATACCTTACGGTACGGGATCGGAAACGCAGTATCTAACGCCTTAGAGTCGCGTGTTCTATCATCGTTTCGCTGAACTAATTAAGTTCGCGCGGGCTTTCTTGGTGTGAAACTGTAGAATCGGGTCAAGACGAAGACATCAGAAGGTAAAAGAGACAGATCACGATTCCCTAAAGTCTTGAGATGGTTTCAAACTCTTTTGGTTCGTTCACAAAAATAATATCTAAAGCTTTAGAATGCGTGTGATCACAAAACTAGCTGATCAAGCCTTGCCAAAGCGAAGTGAGATTTTGGGGCGAATTGCCGTGGCAACATGCATCATGTTCAAGCGACAAAGCATGCCTTATAAGAATGCTCAATGAGTGAAGCGTGGCGTAGTGCTAGTTTAAAGAAAATAAATCTTATCGCTTTTAAGATATATAGCTTCAAACACAAAAATATACCTAAAATACCTTACGCGCCAGTCAATTTGTTGTACCATCATGGTTGATGAACTTGGCTTTAAAGTTAGTTTTACAAAAAGAACAATGGCCGATTGGTGACTAGGGGGGTTTTGAAGCTTTTTGTACTTATAGAAGCGTACTTACAGCCCTGTATATGTGATGATTAAATTAGGACATGTTTCGACGAGGAAGATTGTCAAGGAAACGCAAGTTCGAGCACAAAAGGCGCCAATGCAGTGAATTTACTGTCTCAATTGGGATTGATATTTGGAAGAATACCAGGAGGGCCCATCTGCAACAGCAGCAACTGAGTGAAGTAACTGCACTGTTGTGCAGACACTGCTTCCTCGAATAATGACGTCATACTACCGCGAAACATTGATATTACCAATGCAATGTATTGCGTTTCCTATCCCGTACCGTTAGGTATTTAATCTATGGTGTAAACAACCGTCTGCTTGATGAATTCATTGGTTCGCGTAACGATCGAACGGCACAACTTTGCCCCCCATACTTACATGCATGTACAGCATGATCAAGCAGCAGAACTAGTATCAAAACTGCAGGATGATGTGGACCTTTCCCTCTATCGAAATAAGAAAACTTTTTTAACGCGTGACAGATTCCGAATCCAGGAACCTCGTTCTCAACGGAATACCATCAGTTCCGTATATTGGAGTATCCGGGATATTTCGCATAACTTTTGTTGCTCATGAATAACGGTTTAAAAAGTCGAATGTATTATTCCGGATACTCGTGAATCCAGAATCATTTGATCTTTGAATATCCGGACGCTATGAATAATGGTTTCCGTATACTGGAAGATCGAATGAAATCATCTGAATACTCGAGTATCCGGGATATTTCGTTCGACTTCGTTGTTCGTTACAACGATCGAATGTATTATTCCGGTACTCAAGTATCCAGGATATTTCGTTCGACTTCGTTGTTCAGGAATAACGTTGCAAAGATCAATTGTATTATTCCGGTTTTTTGGGATTTGCAAGAACTAAAATGTGTCAGAGCTGAAGCTTCAACGTTTGTATTGGGTATAAAATGTTGATAGATCAGTTGGATGATGGAATATTCTTCTTTTCTCCCTACAGGTTGAGGTTTCAGGACTTGCATTGTTTGAAAGTGAAACGGGTCCGAGCGGTTACCTGAAAAACTTTTAAACATCATAGCTAGTATGTAGCCAAGCACTTTGCCATACTATTTGAGCTAAATACAAGCATTAAACATCAGTTTTTAGCGTTTGGTGCTGTACCGCATCTTGTTGATTGATATATGTATATTACAAGTATATAAAAACCTTTTCTAACGAGAAAGTTGGTGGGCATATAGGATTGACAATGGTGGTGTAAAAAGCACGGAAACAAGTGTGACAGAAATGTTACTGGAAAATTGAAATAGGCCTATATTTAGCCCATTTTCTCAGGCGTGCGCTGCCTAAATGTGACTGGGCTAAATATAGGCCTATTTCAATTTTCCAGTAACATTTCTGTCACACTTGTTTCCGTGCTTTTTACACCACCATTGTCAATCCTATATGCCCACCAACTTTCTCGTTAGAAAAGGTTTTTATATACTTGTTTCATAAGTTTTTTTTTCTCCGTGTCAACGAAGCTTCATAACTGTAATGTGATGAGGAACGATGTGCAATGGACAAATGTCTATACCTTACGAACGCTTTGTGCATTGCCCCGACCACAAGTTACTATATAACTTTAATAAATACGTACTAGTATGTAAAAAATTTAGCCCACTCACGTCTCAACATATAGTGCACGGTCTGTTGTATGGGCTAAATATAGACCTATTTCAAATTTTCAGGATTATTAAATGCACAGCTCGCAGGTATTTAGTATACCCATACCGTATATGATACTTTTTCGTTGTAGCTTCTTTCTCAATTATGACCTTAAAGGGCACCGCGCCGGTAAATTCTGAAGCGTTTGGTATCATTGCCGTTCTTTAAAACCATTCCTAGCGTGAGTTATACTTGACGGAGAAGAAGAAGAAGACGACGACGACGACGACCAACAATTTTTTTGGGAATGGGCACGAGAGGCAGGTTTTTTGTTTGTCTGGAAGCGCATAGTTTAATGACATGAAACTAGCACGAAAACGTAGATCTTGGTGTTGTCGTTCGATAGCTGCAAAGTGATAAGCAATCCGTTTCTTCGTTGTCCCTCCCGACGCGATTTAAAAATTTTAATGACATTCATCACTCCTCAATCAATCCTATATTGAACCTGCTGACGCAGGTTCAGATTCTTTGTGTCGCGCATGCGCTTATTATACTCTCTCTAGAGTACGTAAGAATCCATTTGTAACATACGTCTACATTATTGTGTAAATTGGTAGCAAAAGCATGTCTGCTATTATACCCGTTGTAGGAACACTCCACAATACAGGTTTTTGATATTGTTGTATTTGCTTGATCAAATCACTCTTACTTCCTGACTTCTTTAGGCTGTGTTCTTGCAAAAAGACTTGAAACTGCTTCACCTTCAGGTGATATAGCTTAGGTCCTCAACAGACCAATCAATTTCAGTATCATTTGATTGGAGACTATTACAATGTGCAGTCCTTCCACTTTTAACCTCTCTACTACTCCCTTCTTGTTCAGCAGAATACTTATGTTGACCAATTCATTGGTACAACAAACTAACAACTGGGACTTCGAGAGTAACAGAAGTCCGTCTGTGTATAGAGCAACAAGTCTGGCTTGCACTGCCTCTGCAGACACCTTATGACGGCTTTTTAACTGTACTTCCCTCTACACCCTGTCCCAAACCTTCCTGCCAGCATTGTGCAATAAATTCTCTTGCTCATCTGTGGATGTTGATTTTTTGTATAATGAGCCCAACAAACGAAAATTTCCCTCAAATGAGGCATACAACTGATACTTCATTTGTTCTTATACTTTCAACCATGACTGCTGACTGACCACCATCCATTGTAAAGTCTCGAGTTGCCAGGACATTACTTGCATAATGCAGTGCAGCATTTATGGCAATACATGCTGCCTTGTAGAACCTTTACATTTGTGTTTCTCTTTGCAAAAAATGTCGATGGCAGAGCTCACATTGTGGGGAAATGCACCATATTTCTTTAATAGCTTCTGTCTTGGTGCAATCCATTTCCTCATTGTTCAGTTGTCGTTTGATCTTACCAGGAATACTGGTTTACCGAAAACGTGCCTTAGTAGTATGTCTCAGAACCCATATTATGAAACTGAACTTTGCATCCACTAAAATTTTCCCCTGCATTACTAAACGGGTCTGGCTCATAAGAAGAACAGGAGGCAGGGGTCATATTCTTGATTAGAGATGAAGAGTTAATGCACTTCTTGATGTTCGTAACAAATAAAATACGAAAGCAAGCATGGGGAATTGACAACAGCAAAAAAAAAATAAACAATGAAAGGGACCGCTTAACTAACCTTTTCTACATACCAAAACAAAAGGAAAAAGAAATCTATGCTGTAAAATAGTTTCAATTGTATATAAGAAATTAGAACTATCTTATTTGATAAATCAGTGCACTCCAACAATGTAACTAAACTAAGTTATTAACAGCTTGGTTTGTGATGATCAAACGTGGTAAGCGACTGAACATCGATCAATTTCAATAACAGTTTAACATGACTTATGTGATCTCATGGATTATATTTTTGATAGTTGAATCGATATTGCTTCACGATGTTAAAAGTGTCGTACCTTTCCAATCGCAATAGAACAGTGATTATATAAGTACGCATTGTAGTTTTAGGTAAACAAAATAATAGCTTGGTTTATCGAGACTAATCAAAGTGATCTCATTGCTCTTTTTAGTCGATAACGATTTCATAAATGCCTTATAATGGTTTCGTGTATTCACAAATAGGTACATGAGCGTAATGTTTACCTAACGCAATTCAAAGGTGTCTGTCATGCATTCTTTCGGCTTATATACAGCATATAGCAAAGCACTGAAACTAAGCAGCGTTATCTACCGTGACAAGTCATTGATATAATTACTCCATTACGGTATGATCCACGGATGTACATGGTTTCAAGTGGTTATGTTTCTGTACGCATTTTGCTTATTTCTTAAGAAAGCACTGCAACTACATCATGATATATCAACACTAGTGATTACGTTTGGATCTCACAATTGTTGTTGCGTTTACAGGTTTTCATTTATTACTAAATAACTATAGAAGATCGTTTACCATGATCAATCATGCAATCAATCATCAATCATGCAATTATGGCAATCACATTGAACATCATACTACAGTATGTATGATCCATGGATTGATATGATTTCATGTGGTTACTGATGGATCAGAAGGGGCTGAGGCTGCTGAATTATGCACCTAGGCTGCATTAGTGGCTCTTTCGAAATCACTGCAATTCCAATGGTCTTGACTGCAAAGAGTGTTACTAAATTGTGAATCCTGCACTAACATCCTATGATCAGCATTGAACGACATCTTCTCATACTTTTACACCTTTGCCTCCTATTTCCTTTTCAAACCACCTTTCTTGTTAGCGTTTGTTTTTCTTGTCTGCTTTTTCTTTTCTGCTTGATCATTTTTTGATTTTTTATTATTCATCTTATTGTCCATGTGAATACAATAGCCTCTTTAATAAAAGATCGAGAACTTATGCTGCCCCCCCCCCCCCCCTCCCCCCCACTTTCAATTACTGGAATTGAGTTCCATCATTATGGTGTCTATTGTTATTGTAACAAAGCTATCATGGTTTAATAACGACATTGTAATTATAGTGACTGAGCTTAGTAGTAGCTGTGCATTATAAACTAGACACGTCATCTTATTGAAGTAAAGTAAATGTAAGCTTATATCGATTACAACGTGGGCATATTGTGAATATAACTAAGCACTGTAACTATTTACATTACATGGTTATCACGACCGATCATTTGCATTTCATTGGTGGAAATAGTCCTGCATGGTTCATGCTCATATTAACAGTTTTTAATAGCTTATCTCAAAAGGACATTTAAGCATGCATTGTGCCCATTTCATGTATCAGAACAGTAAACATTAAAACAATATACTATTTTACATTGTGATCGATGCGAATTTATGTTGATTCAAGTCGTAAGTGATAGCTTATAATGCATTATGATGAAACAGTAGCAATGCACGTACTGTGTTTAATGAGCGCCCTAAAAGTACAACAATAGATCATGGCAATTATAATGATCTTAGTAATGCAGTATCTTTGTTGTGGTTGTGAGTAATTATAAGTAGTTAAAACCTGGACATCAGGAGGGGCTAAGGCAGCTGAATTATACACCTAGGCTGCATTATTGGCTCTTTCGAATTCACTGCAATTCCAATGGTCTAGACTGCAAAGAGTGTTACTAAAGTGTGAATCCTGCACTAAAATCCTATGATCAGCATTGAACAAAATCTTTTGGCGGGCTTTACTGTAAGTGATTCTATAAAGAAACTGTTTCAATTCCACCCCACTGGGAATTCGCGATCCCATATCAACAGCAGTAACTTTCTTCGAAAATGTATAGCTCAGAGTATAGTAGATGGATTGAGTAATTCAGTATTTAATCACAGACCATCGTTCGAACATACAAATAAAGAAATTGAAATCCAATACCGGAACCTTTTTTAACGAAAACAAGAAAAGATGCCTTACAAGAGTGGTTTATTTTATTTATTTATCATTGTCTGCATAGTTGGTGTGAATGTCTATAATAGTTATTAATGCTTAATAGCTTGCAAATAACAATAATCGCTTACTTAAGTAGAACTTTGGATATGTACGCATTGTGCTTAACTTGTACTCCCGTCGTCATGGTTTATCGCTTTGTTAATCATGGATCATAAGGTATTGGTTTAACATCTGTGAGATCACTTCGATTGGGCACTATTAACTACTGTTGCTGTGTTTAGATATAACGCATGTCAACTAAAATAGGCTAATTCCTACCCAATGATCAAGACATTATGGATTGATGAGATGAATCGATCGATCGATAAAGGGACAATTCAAACATAACCACGTTCTGTTCCGATAAGTTCATAATTCTTTCACGTACATCACTACTTGTAATTCTATCAGTGCACGAGGTATGTTAAGAGCTATTTGGAAATGAGCAATTTCAGCCATTAAAAGATGCCACATTTCATTAAGGATGATTGTTCATTTCTTTTTACCTAAATGTTTGTACAATGATACCAGAAATTAATCAATTGATAGTTGTAAGAGCAACGACCATCGTTTATTGAATTAGGTTCCAAATTATAAGGGCGTTTCTTAACGTATTTTACATCATTTCTGCAGTAGTCACCAAGTCTTTAATCCAAAAATGAATACATATCCCTAACAAACATTCCCTATTGATGTAATAGCTTATCTGCCAAATGTCTATGAAAAGCACTAGATAATAATGTATTGAGTTGTACTTCTTTGTGTTATTTTTCCTTAAAACAATATGTAGTATCAGTTGGTCAGTATTTTATACACAAATGTCAACCCAGAGTTAAACATGGTATATCAGCCTTAAATTTTTTGCAAATCTAGCTATATATTTTTACAATGAATTTTTTAAGTTCAATTGATGACTTTTTAGCCTCCTGGCAAGATCTTGGCATCCTGGCAGGATCTTGGCCATCTTGCCAAGAATCATGGCCAAGAATTTGTTGCTGGGTCAATTAGCCCGTATATGGGGGTTTATAACCGGTAAAATCACAAGCATCTGTGCGAGGTCAAATAATGCCCCAATGATGGCAAATGGCATGTGTGGTAATGATATTCACACGTCAAATCCCCACCTGATCCCGACTTTACCCCCAGGGTGGGTGGTCTCATATGTCAATGATAGGAGCATTATATCAAAATGGCAGGGTTGTATTGATGTATTCAGTGGTTAAAATACTTACGAGCGCGCATGTTAGCGTAACAACAAAAACAACTGACACAACCTCTTCACCTCCTACAACATTTTAGTTTTAAAAAATCAAGGTGGGATATTTTACAAACCTATACAGGGTGTGTGGGCAATTGTAACAGCCATGGTGTGTGTGAATGCTTTTAATGTAGTCTGTCTCGCCTTGCCTTGGTGGATTTCCACTGCATATCTATGCCTCTTGCTTTCTGGTTCAAATCGTTAGCACAGAACCTCCTTAGCAGTGTCGTATATTTGCTTCCATTGTTAAGACCCTTGAAACAAGTTGTGCCATTCCATTTTCACAAGTAACCACATGAATTTGGTGGGGTTGTCCCACTAGTACCGGGTGCTTCAAAATGGTCAACTCACACAGTCCAATAAAATGCAACCGTATCCGACATAGCACTGCTATTGCCAACTATGCCAAGTGATAGATGGCTAGGATCATATTTTCAGTTGACAGTAGCATATTTCAAAGCATATTTCAAGATTTGTTCTATTGCCATATAAGTCTAAATTGTGATATTAAATTAACCCTCAGAGCTGAGGAAATTCTGGCAACCTCATTACGAACTGCAGTTGGACTATCTTCTGATGTAAGTTTTATTATGTGATAAAATCACTACTTAAGGTTAATATATAAATTGTTGGACTTTTAACTTTCAGAACTGGAATAGATTTGTACCAGATGTACAATCGTTTAGCACACTATTCAATGATGGACAAATATCTATCCGCCATCTTTGTCTAAACGGGTTTGTTATATTGGACCAATGGTATGTGATAGCATGCATAATAGCACAGGTGTTATTTATGTCTTCTTTAAACTGTAGTGGAATCAGAGCTACAATGAAAGGACTGAATGTCATTGACTCCATCATTGTTGAATTGCTATACGATGTCTGTTGCAGAGCCGAATGATGTGATCAAATTGACAAATCAATGTGTGACATGGGGCTAATAATGATTGCATGTTTTAATGACATTAATTTTGTTGTATATGAAAATTTCAGGCTTACGGTGATGAACATGGCTGATAAAGGAAGTTAGTGGTTTATTAATGGTCTATCTATCTATCTCAATAGAACAGTATTTATGCATGCACTGTTCTTATCTCATATAACTAAGTGCAGTATGTGTACGTCATAAGTAATATAGTGATCTCATTGACATTACTCCAATATGTTAGGTTCCATGATTATTATAACTAAGCACTTTAACTATAATATACTTTATGGTAACCAGTCATAGTGATCTTAGAGATCTAATTACTCCAATAAGTTATGATCCATGTGTGATATGGTTTCAATTGTTTATAGAAAGTTTATTAATAATAGTTCTTAATAACATCTCTGAGCACGTGGGTATTATGTTGTATAATTAGAACGCAACTTATGTTGCAGTATATAAGTAACAGTTGCGTTCGTATTTTCGTTGAAAAATACAGGCTGTCTATCTATGCTTCATGCAACTACCATATCCCCAAATATATATATAAACCTGTTCGCAAAGTAGTCCTATTAACGCTTCCAAACCTGCATAAATAGAAGTCCCGCGCATCCGTGGTCACTTACTAGGAAGGCCTTACTCCAATCCACCAAAAGATTCAAGCTGATTTAATTGTTGGCAGTCCAGGTAAAGCCTTCAGAGCATTTATTGGCATCACTTTATGAGCAATAGCCGATTCATGCAAATTTGAAACACTTGAAATTATGCCCGCACAAATCAAAAATGATCTTTCATGCAGCAAATTCATAGTTTGTGGAGCTAAGATGACAAAAGGGAAGAATCTCTGAATGCATATGCATTCAACTATTAAGGGCCTTTGCAATGAGGTCTCCCACATAATGCCCTCCCCCCGCCACAACACGAAGTCATATTATTGTCACCTTACGTGGTAATAGGTTATATACCATATTACGAGAAACTCAATGGATTATATGACGTTGGACCGTTACCGCTATAGCGATGCGGTGTACACTAATTATGGAGTCGCTTAAGTCGTCATGCGGCCGGAACGAACGCACGCGATTTCGTTTGTGCCTGCGTGAGTGTGTTGTGTGTTGTGTGTGTGTGTGTGTGTGTGTGTGTGTGTGTATGTGTGTGAGGAAGGGTAGGGGCGGCATTTAATATGGAAGGGGGGTTCCCCCTCCCCCCCCCTCCCAAGGCTATGCTAGATCCGCCCACTCGTGAGTTCTCGAGTTACTCTCGCTGGTGGTGCGTCTTTTGTAAGGGTGAACGGAAAAGATTGGGGGGTATGGCAAAGCATACGCGCGTGAGGTACGTCGTGACATTCGTGCCTACTTACTGAGGTCACGTATAAAAAGGGCATCAAAAATAGTCCCTTACGCAAGACATTTGTCCTTCGTATGTGGTCCATCGACGTCATGGCGCTCTGATAGGCTAAGTGAATCGATTGACGCTCTGGATGCTCGAAGCAACACCCCTACAACAGCGATGTGAAGGACCGCTACTCCACACTTCCACTTCTCCAACTGTTCATGCCTGGATGGTTCGAGAGACTTGGACGTTTTTAAAACGCTTTGTTTTGGCTATTGCGGTTTTTATTTATTGATTGAAATTATATAAAGCTATATTAATATGATCATAAAGGTTAATGCTCAGGTATGTTAAGACTGGCTACACTGTATTTGGAATTTGAATTTTAGGCGAATTTAAACATTACAACATGCCGCTTTTCTGTTTGGGTACTTCTTGAAGCTATTCTCTTTATACCAAATCTTTGTTTAATGATCCCGCAAATTAATTCGATAGTTGTCATAGCAACCTTAGTAGTTTAATGCATCGCGCTCCGAAATATGGGGGCGTTTTCGCAAAACCCGGGTGATTTAATATTGTTGTTTGTGGACAAAAACAGTTATATATTGTTTATTTGATACTGGTCTAACTATTGTGGGTGGGCACAACGATATCTAACATCGTTTGCATAAGAAGTTGCACAACGAAAATGATGAATTTTGTGCTTAATTTTTCGCAGTTTTAATGTTTGTCTGCAAGCGCTCGAAGCGTTTCGAAATAATGATCAAAAAAGCCTAGTATAATGATTAAATATGGGTATCCCAGAAGTAGAAGAACTGCAGAAACATGCGAAAAACTATTCTTTAATCACCCGGGTTTTCAATTATTTCACCGTGCGTAACCGTTGTCATAGAAACAACATTATATATTAATTACGCGTTATCAATCGAAAATGTATTGGACATTATTAATCAGTGGTAACGTCTGTGTATGAATATTTATGAATAAACGCCTCATTTGGCAGCCATTTAAAAATTTTAAGTCTTAACACACCTGAGTGATATTTAGCATTCCGTTTTGTGCATATAGTACATACATTTTATATTGGTAGAAATAGAACTTACAATTTTCGCTGATCCCTTGATCCCTTTTTTTATTTTACATGTAATTACAAATCCTATATGCCACCATCTTTCTCAGAGAAAATATCAATTACAAACCTGCTTTACACATCAGTTATTGAATAACATGGTATATCTAGAACAAATGAAGGCGATGTGATTGATAAAGATATCCAATAAGGTCCGTGCACTGATATAGTTTCTAGAGGCAATAGTTCGTGATCTATCGTTATTGATGTGCATTCATTCGTATAATATAATACGGTGACAATTTATTATGACGTATAATCGCGATCTCAATACTAATAACTCATAATGCACTATCGTTCTAATGCTATTGCATAGTCGTCATGCTTTCATTCTGTTTATCTAATAATGCTACACAGAAAGTATACTTCGTTGCCAATCGTGACGAATGATGGAGTTCTCATTGATCTAATTGCTCCATTACATTACATGCGCGCATTGATATGGTTTCTATTGTATAGTCCATCCCTAGAGAACGGTGGCCATACATGCATTGTGCTCTTCTCATACCAGAATGCACGAAAACTGACGACCGAAGGAGTGGATAAACCATTTTGTACAGATTTTCTCACTGTTCATTGCATAAATTATAAAAGCTGAACGCATGTGTAACCTACCTTGAAACCATATCAATGCGTGGATCAAAGCATTTTGGAGTAAATAGCTCAATATAGCGCTATGCTTATGATGTAACAGCTAAGATGACTAATATATGATTGTAAAACAGTTAATGCACTTCTTGATGTTCGCAACAAATGAAATACGAAAGCAAGCTTGAGGAATTGGCAACAGCAAACACAAAATAAATAATGAGAGACCGCTTAGCCAACGTAGAAACATACCAAAACAAAAGGAAAAAGAAATCCATGCTGTGTAATAGTTTCAATTGTATATAAGAAATTAACTATAACTATCTTATCGGATAAAATCAGTGCGCTCCAACGATGTAACTAAAAAAAGTTACTGAACAGCTTGGTTAGTGATTACTAGCATCAATTATTATCTGTTATGATAAATGAATTTGTATGGGTTAAAGTAGTTATTTGCGTAACGGAATAATACAGTGGTTATACATCAGTTGTGCTTTTCTCGTATATAGTTGCGCAGTAACTGAACGAAGTATTGGAGGAAAACAGCATTTAAATCTATCGATCAAACAGTTTGGATTGATGAGATCAATGTGATCACTAAACAAACGATGCTAATGCATGGATCCATAAAATATATGATAATCATAATTGATTATGATTTACCAGTAAAGCACGATTGCATACTTAATTAACCACCGTTGCACGCCGTTGCTAACGGCTAGTAAAAGCTGCCCGTCGATGGCTAATCATGCCATTTGCATGGATCCAAAATATATATAGATAAATGCAATAACCAGGAAAGCCCAATTCCATGCTTAAACCACCGTTCTGTTGTTGCTCTAGGGCAGTAAAAATAATACCCTTCATGTATGCATGGATATTTAAATCAATAACAGTCAATTTTGTAAATGATAATTCAATATCAATGCAATGGGAATATAGGTTAGTCATGATTAACCACGTTGTTCATAACCGCTGTTTGAACATCATGAAACCAAACCAATGCATAGTCGAAAACATTGTGGAGTATTTAATATTTAGTTCAAAAAGCGTTGTTACCCAGACATAATAGCGACCAATTAAACCTATCGGTCTCCCAACATTTATGTGTAATCTTTTCAATGTGAACATCATTGTTGACGCTGATGAAATCACTGTGTAAAGTTTGAATGCATGGTTGTGATAAAATCAAACGTAAACACACTATTCCCTTGTGATCTCTTAATAACCTACGAACACGTTATAGTTGCTTTACATGTGTGCGTAATTAAACGATTGGCTAAAATAATAAACCATTATTTTTAAAAAGGATTATAGCTTGTTTATATAAGATAAATGAATGCGTACGATTTTTTCTTTGGATATAGGAGATATTATTATTTAACATGGATATGCAGTAACAACACTGTTGAAATACAAAGTTCAGACTCTATGCTACGTAGACCAGCTTCGTATACAGCATTGCCCTGACCAGGTGATTTAGTCGGTCATAGTAACGATGACAGCGATAACTCACGAAGAACCATAATTATCAGTTTCAAAAAGCAAACTATTGAGGAATGACAACCGACGCATGACATACGAGAGTAACAATGCATCAGCACTGGTCTTGTGCGATAGGCTACAATGGGATTGGGCTTTTAATAGAAACGATTATGCTCAGTTTGGTTTTATATTTATGAGATACGAGCAATAATAGCTCTATTTAAGGAGATAACCACTGCACCAATGGAAAAATATTAGTTTAGTGAGTTTCCCATGATTAATTCACGATGCACCGTTACAGTACATTCTAATGCAAATCTCAATCATGTCATGGTATGTACTACAAAATTTTTAATGGAAACGTTTCACTTGCAATTAGAATTGTTCGTCGTAAAGAGATATCATTTTGATTTCATTTTGTTCACCACTCTTTGGCTAGTGAAATTGCATCCACGACAACAAATGGGGAATGTTAAAAGATGGTAGTTAGCCAGTTGCAATAGTGGTAATGATTGCATTGTGTGGTTTTTTCATAGAGCTAAACAATAACTGAACAGCTCGACCAATCTCAGAAACAATAATCTAATCAAGGAATGTTTACATCCTTGCAGTGAAAATGGTTTCTATAGACCTATGCTTTTTGCAAGCATTTTATTTATCTAAGTAATAATTTGTCTCCTTAAATAACACAGTAACTGTAGCATTGATTCAGTAATACAAAACTCTCCATGAGAGGCCATTATTTCTTCCACCGACGTTACCACGCGATTCATTATGTTACATACACTTTCGATTGATACCACTATTAATTGCATGATTACGTGCGGTGAGATAATTGAATTGAATGTTGGGATTGGAAACCACGATGATTAAAATATTGTTTTTCGCATGTTTCAGCAGTTTGTCTTATTCAAGAATACCGATTGATAATCACTACTTGTACAGAGGCATATTTTTTCGTATTTTGAAACGCAGATAGGCGCTTGCAGACAAAGCTTTATCAAATCAGCGAAAAATAAAGAAAAAAAATTCTTTGTTATGATGTTAATTTTTCTACAAACATTAGTTGACCAGTAGAAAATGGATAGATAAGTACACTTCGTTTGTGTCCATGCCAACGATGTTCATTCATCCGGGGTTTTTTTTTGCAAAATACGTTAAGAAACGTCCTTATAATTGGGAACCTAATTCAATAAACGATGGACACTATCTAATGCAGTATCTTTGTTGTGGTAGTGAGTGATTATAAGTAGTTGAAACCTGGACATCAGGAGGGGCTAAATTATACACCTAGGCTGCATTAGTGGCTCTTTTGAAGTCACTGCTATTCCAATGGTCTAGACTGCAAAGATTGTTACTAAAGTGTGAATCCTGCACTAAAATCCTATGATCAGCATTGAACGAAATCTTTTGGCGGGCTTTACTGTAAGTGATTCTATAAAGAAACTGTTTCATTTCCACCGCACGGGAATTCGCGATCCCATATCAAAAGCAGTAACTTTCTTCGAAAATGTATAGCTCAGAGTATAGTAGATGGATTGAGTATTTAATCACATAGACCGTCGTTCGAACATTCAAATAAAGAAATTGAAATCCAATACCGGAACCTTTTTTACCAACTTTTCACAAAAACAAGAAAAGATGCCTTTTTATTTTATTTATTTATAATTGTCTGCATAGTTGGTGTGAATGTCTATAATTGTTATTAATGCTTAATAGCTTGCAAATAACAATAATCGCTTACTTAAGTAGAACTTTGGATATGTACGCATTGTGCTTAACTTGTACTCCCGTCGTAATGGTTTATCGCTTTATTAATCATGGATCATAAGGTATTGGTTTAACATCTGTGAGATCACTTCGATTGGGCACGATTAACTACTGTTGCTGTGTTTAGATATAACGCATGTCAACTAAAATAGGCTAATTCCTACCCAATGATCAAGACATTATGGATTGATGAGATGAATCGATCGATCGATAAAAGGACAATTCAAACATACACACGTTTAGTTCCGATAAGTTCATAATTCTTTCATGTACATCACTACTTGTAATTCTATCAGTAAACGAGGTATGTTAAGAGCTATTTGGAAATCAGCAATTTCAACCATTAAAAGTTTCAACCATTAAAAGATGCCACATTTCATTAAGGATTGTTCATTTCTTTTTACTTAAATGTTTGTACAAAGGTGCCAGAAATTAATCAATTGATAGTTGTAAGAGCAACGACCATCGTTTATTGAATTAGGTTCCCAATTATAAGGGCGTTTCTTAACGTATTTTGCAAAAAAAAACCCCGGATGAATGAACATCGTTGGCACGGACACAAACGAAGTATACTATCTATCCATTTTCTACTGGTGAACTAATGTTTGTAGAAAAATTTTGTCTGCAACCGCCTATCTGCCTTTCAAAATACGAAAAATTATGCCTCTGTACAAGTAGTGATTATCAATCGATAAGACAAACTGCTGAAACATGCGAAAAACAATTTCATCAGCGTCAACAATGATGTTCACATTGAAAAGATTACACATAAATGTTGGGAGACCGATAGGTTTAATTGGTCGCTATTATGTCTGGGTAACAACGCTTTTTGAACTAAATATTAAATACTCCACAATGTTTTCGACTATGCATTGGTTTCGTTTCATGATGTTCAAAAAGCGGTTATGAACAACGTGGTTAATCATGACTAATCTATATTCCCATTGCATTGATATTGAATTATCATTTACAAAATTGACTGTTATTGATTTAAATATCCATGCATACATGAAGGGTATTATTTTTACTAGCCTATGGAATTGGGCTTTCCTGGTTAATAATGATTATTGCATTTATTTTGGATCCATGCAAATGGCATGATTAGCCATTTCGCGAAGGGCAGCTTTTACTAGCCTAACGCAACGGCGTGCAACGTTGGTTAAGTATGCTATCGTGCTTTACTGGTAAATCATAATCAATTACGATTATCATATATTTTATGGATCCATGCATTAGCATCGTTTGTCTAGTTACCATATTGATCTCATCAATCCAAACAGTTTGATCGATAGATTTAAATGCTGTTTCCTCCATACTTCTTCGTTCAGTTACTGCGCATAGTTATACGAGAAAAGCACAACTGATGTATAACCACTGAATTACGCAAATAACTACTTTAACCCATACAAATTCATTTATCATAACAGATACTAATTGATGCTGGTAATAAAGCATTGAGAGTTACAGTGTTCATATTCATTCGTAAAACACAATGCAAGCAAAATCTATCGATATCGGTTAATGAAACCATGTCCAGGTTTTAACTACTTACTAATCACTTACAACCACACCGAAGATACTGCATTACTAAGATTAGTATAATTGCCATGATCTATTGTTGTACTTTTAGGGCGCTTATTAAGCACAGAAAGTGCATTGCTACTGTTTCATCATAATGCATTATAAGCTATCACTTACGACTTGAAACAACATCGATCATAATGTAAAGGAGTATATTGTTTTAATGGTTCTGATACATGAAATGGGCACAATGCATGCTTAAATGTCCTTTTGAGATAAGCTATTCAAAACTGTTATAATGAGCATGAAACCATGCAAGACTAATATCAGTATTTCCACCAATGAAATGCATACGATCGGTCGTGATAACGTTACATGTATTGTAAATAGTTACTGTGCTTAGTTATATTGCTTGCATTTACTTTATTTCAATGAGACGACGTGTCTAGTTTATAATGCACAGCTACTACTAAGCTCAGTCACTATAATTACAACGTCGTTATAACCATGATAGCTTTGTTACAATAACAATAGACACAATAATGATGGAACTCAATTCCAGTAATTGAATGTGGGGGGGGGGGGGGCATAAGTTCTCGATCTTTTATTAAAGAGGCTATTGTATTCACATGGACAATAAGATGAATAATAAAAAATAAACAAAATGATCAAGCAGAAAAGAAAAAGCAGACAAGAAAAACAATCGCTAACAAGATAGGTGGTTTGAAAAGGAAATAGGAGGCAAAGGTGTAAGAGTATGAGAACAAGGTTTGTATAAAGAGCAAAAAATACTCTTCAAATGATCAATCAGCAGTGTCAGTCAAGCTGTGACGATGCATAGTGTGTAATATTCTCATGTGTGCACGAATGTGCAGCAACAAATACCAGCTCCTGCACAGACACATTCTGTCAATCTGATTTAGTGGCTTTTTTGTATGGAGTATTAGTGATGAAATGTTCAATGGTTATCAAAACTTCGCTGACTATTGTGTCACGTTCTGACTAATTATGCATAGCGGAAACCATTGTTAGCGATTTCTAGTAATTGCTCGAATGAGTCACTAACTGCACCTTTGTTAATTACGTTGTAATTGATGCATATCAAGTCGTTTTATAACGTATTGAAGTTTCGAAACAGTGGCAAAGCATGTACTGTGCTTATTTCAAAGAACTTAGCACCTAAAAGTACCATCAGGTTGACAAATCATTGCGTTAGTAGCACAACGTGTTATTGTACACAATCATGGGTTTAACCTCTTGGTGGTATAATGAGGTCTAACTGTGTGTTTACCACTAGCATTAACAAAATAGTCAGCGAGTTGTTTTCGTGACCCAATGAACATAATCTCAGTGATTTGATTACTCACACTGTTGTCTTTGGAAAGGTTTAAGAGTACAAATTATACCAATCGCTTTTAGAATCTTCTGGAAGGATATCTTCAGGTATCAAATATATGAATAAAGCATGAAACTGACACACGTAATCATTTCGTAATGCGGGTGCTAAATTGAAGCATTCCCATGGCAACATTCACGTATAATTAGAATTGTGCAGCGTTATAACAGGTGGGAATTTTTTCACCACGTTTGCCTAGCGAGCTGAATACCTTCCCGTCAACAAAAAAGAGAAGACCTAAACGACGAGTGGAATACCTTCAAAATCGCACCGGTCGACGAGTTAGGGTCCTCCCGCTTCGGTACAATGCTGATCCTCAACATAAGCGGGTGTCTGCTCGTGACGTTAATTATTTTCGAAATTGGGGGCGATCTTCAATTAAAGAGGCTACGTCATAACTATAAGTTGTCAGTACTTGCCAAGTATTCCCTGACATCATCGACAATATATTAGAGGAAACAAGTAAAGAAAAACATTCTCTAACGAGAAAGTTGGTGGGAATAGGAATTGAAGGCAAAGGTGGTGTAAAAAGGAGGTTTTGGGAAAAGAAAAATGAGACAAAAATCCTATATTTAGCACTGACATGTTAATGTTCATATAGGATTTTTGTCTCGATGTATTCTTTTTGCCTCTGACTGCTCGCTCCATCTTAACCTCGTATCAACTGCTCTACCATTCCCAATCTCCACAGGGTTCTGGGAAGTTCATGGTCATACACTACAGCAATATCACCAATTGCAATCACTTCTTGACCATTAGTTTTGTTAGCATATAGATCATATAGATCGGTCCCCTTAATTTAGCCTTAACCATCTATGTCAAAAATGACTCAGTGCTGCACCAAATATCTCATTCTTCGTGTCAGACTAAAATATTTAAGCTGTTGTTCTCCATATGTTGGATCAAGGTTATAGTACACATTGGGTCAGGTAAGCTGAAAAATCGATGACCAACTTTAGATGTGAAGGTGCAAGTGGTTCTTCCATGTCATCACATGACACTAGGAGATAGGATGTGAGTTCAGTGTGATCTCCACTTCAGTGACGACAGTCAAAAGCTCATCGTATAGGATCCTGTTTAGATCGTCCAACAGTTCTCTTGAGACATCTCATCATTTGTTCCTCTCAAATATTCCTTCTCAAAAAGGAGCTCTTTCAAAACCCAATTTAGATGAATTTCTGCAAAAAAGTTTTGCTGAACAGGGTCTTTGAGCTTCGTTGAGATGACTTTTCCATTATCTGAAATCATTCAACTTCGTCATTCTGAGAATCTTCTGAAGCCTTGCAATAATGCATCAGTTGTTAGGTTTGGGACTATGCACCGGTCTAGTCACACAGCATGTGTAGAGACATCCACATTTTGGTGGCTGAGTCATTTACTATGTAAAGAGGTCCTGCAAAGTCCACTCCTTTGTATGCAAATGGTTGAGCTTCTTGGACACTTAATGCAGGCAATGATCTAGGGGGTGGTGGAGGCTCAACTATCTAATCTTCTTCAAATTTTTCACAACCTGCCTTCCCAGAAAAATCCAAAACCGTGATCTCAGTTCTGTCAATGTATCCTTGTCAATGCAGAACTTTCTCATGGCAACTCTTCACAATTAGAGCTGTAGTATGGTTGGAGAATCTGATACTTGGCGAATTCCGCAGTATTCACTCTAAGTCCCTTGCACCTCCGTAGCCTTCATTGTCAACAAACATACCAAACTGTTGCTGAACTTGTGTTCTTGAAGTAGGGACTCTTGGAAGATTTTTATCCAGTAGATTTCAACCCTTGCCAAGTCGAAATTAAAACTCTGACTCTTTTGTCAGTCATTTCTAGTGAACAGCCAAGCAGCTAGAAAATAATTTTCAGTTTCATTGGTTCGTTATTGCAATACACATTGCACGGTGTAAGCTTCAAGCGTATAGCGTTGTAGCTATGAAAGAAGAATGAGGTTGGAGAGTACCTAAATTGTGCCGTAAAAATGATTTCAAACATTGGTGCAAGACCTTAAGTTCATTGAGCAACGTATTGATCTATCAATCCATGTTTGATTATAGGGTGAGGAATTAGCCTATTTAAATACAGTAGTTGGCATTCTACTTCTTATACACATGCAAAGCTATCTGGGCCTATTCCAGTGGACCTTCAGGGTAGATGTGTTGTAACAGAAGAAATAGGGGACAGAGTGGATGTACATTTACGCCCTCTACAATGGAAATACAGGAAGGAATGCAGACTTCTTAGCACTGACGAAGTTGATGAATTAAACATGCATTGAGGATATCAGACTAGAGCTTGACACCTAGATTCAGGGTGCAATTATGTTCATGATGATGACAAAACCTAGTTAGATAATCATAATCAAAAATATCATAATCAAATATAGAATTGTGTGTTGCCTATTCCCTTATCACCCTCAATGGGCTAGAGCACTAAGGAAGCTCACAACGCCCACTGAGTTCACTAAAGCGCGGAACTAGATTGATTATCTTTCTAGGTGTTATCATCATGAACATAATTGCACCCTGAGTTGTCAAGCTCTACTCTGATATCCTCAATGCATGTTTCATTTGCAGCACTAAATCAACTTCGGCAGTACTAAGAAGTCTGCATTCCTTCGTGCATTTCTGTCCCCTATTTCCTCTGTTACAACACATCTGCCCTAAAGGTCCACTGGAACAACCCAGATAGCTTTGCATGAGTATAAGAAGTGTCAGAAATAACGTTCTGAGCTACCGCTGTGATTCCTTTCACCATGCAATAAGTCACTGAAAGTAAGCTTAAGTACAATTATATCACGAACAGTTTTTAGTAATGAGCCTGCCATCTGTCTCCGATGCTGTAATGTTTTAGTGAGTAAAGCATTTCCACTAATCTTACATACAGCCACACGACCAGCTCTAGCTTATATGTGTCTTTTGTGCCAACTAAGGATGGGTCATCTTAAAGGAATCATTTAACTGATCTACCATGTGCTACTAATGTGTATGGCTTTTTCAACGCCACCCTGTTCTATAATTGTATATTATCATTGGGCTCATATAAGGAGTATCTATACAATGGAATAAGCAGTACATATGATTATTTACGAAAACATACAATACACATAAGCACATACATGTCTAAGAGTTTACAAACACTTGCAATTGATTAGCAACGTCTTACCACACCGGTACTAGAAAGAATTTTGATCAAAATTATTTGTTAGAGTTGAAGAAAAATGGCAGCAATCTGATGTTGTGATGCTTGTTATGGTGACTAAAACTGGTAATTGGAGTTAGCAGTACCTATCATTTGCGAACCTCCGTCCTGACAACCATAAAAGAGGCGTGGCAGAACGAATCCCATACATTTTGATCTGGCACTTCAGAGGTCTTCAAAGGTCTTGAAATATCGTCATTGGATCTGATCAGGTGCTAACTGGGAATGTAATGAGAGGGGGTTGTGAACCATCGTCGATTGAAGTAAAATTTGGTTGGGTCCTGTCGAGACCTGTTAAGGGTATCTTAAGTGAACCGTCTTTTGCAAATCCTGTTTGCAAATCCTAACAAAGTAATGGGATTTGGAGTATTTCGGGATCAACAACCTTCGCTGTCTGCAAACATTGTTGACGGTTTGACAACAGATACAAAGTGAAACTGCCATGGAAAGACTCAAATTCCACCTAACCTGATAAATATGAATTGAGTCATTGCAATTACGATTTTTAATGAAAAACATCATCAGCAAAGTCCAGACATTCTCAGGCAATATGATACTGTGATCAGAGAGCAAATGGATTAAGCGATCGTTGAAATTGTGGTTTAACCTTTCATTGGCAAAATAGGGGAAGTTCGCATATCATTCTGTCATTAGATTGGAGAAGTAAATCACAAAGCTGAGGGTAGTGTATGATGCTTAAGCAAGATCAAATGCATTTTCTCTGAAAGAATGTCTTTCTGATGGTCCTACCTTTGGCCAAAACATCACTGACAACTTTCGTCCTCACAAGATTGCCCTAGTGGGAGACATAGAAAAGGAATTACTTATGATGTCCGTTGATAAAGAAAACATATTGATGTGTCACAATTTCTATAGCTGAATGATATTGAAAAGGAATTGCCCGCGGTGATACGTTTCACACTGGTAGTATCAAGTCATTATCTTCTCAATGCTACAGTACACCATCTAATGAAACAAAGACTCCATTGAGGCATCATTTGTCCTGAATATGTTGATGATGTTACGTTTGGTGCAGATGATGAAAGAGGTGTTAATAGTTTGTGAAGGCAAAGAATAAGTTGTATGACGGTGGGGAGAAAATAATGTATCATTGGTGGATGTCAGAATCAACCATCAGGAACAGCTGCAACCACTTTAGACCAAAATAAGACTTGGGAAGACAAGTAAAATAGAAGATGTGTAAAATACCCTTGGTCATGAGCTGTCTACGGGTGTAGACATTGGTTCACGTGGACATGGTTGGACGTCTTTCTGAGTCCGTATTAGTTGACATAGCCTTGGGACGATTGGCTCTTCGTCGAGTCGGACCAGCTATATTCTGCTACTCCTCCATGCGGATGATGTTTTGTGTTCCAGCTAACCAAAATATATTGTTTAAATCTATTCGACAAAGTATTGGCCCTTAAAAAGCTACTGAAGTACAAAGCGCTTTATTACTGCCATTGTTTATAACAACCAAGCAAGTGTGACTAAGCTTAGTAGCAGCTGTGCATCATTTTTCATCAACTTTTCATTGACGTAATTATTGGTAGTTTTTAATTTAAGCATGCATCGTTCCCATTTCATATATCAGTACTGATATTGGATTTCAAATACTGGACTTAATTTCCGGTGTATGCTCGAAAGACGGTTTAATTTATAAATACTGAGAAGACTAAACTAAATTACTCTTGGTTGAATGCGATTGATGAGCTGTACAACATTTTCGTACAGCTTTTGAGAGGCGATAACGAATTCCCATTCCACCATGACGGGGAGGATACAAGAAGGAAATCATGTCATTGGTATACTATCATTTTAATCTAGATGCCACTAAATTGCTGAAATTATTAATGCGACTTTTATGCCATTTGTTGTAGCAGCTGATGGGGGGCTGGGTCTTGGGGCAAAGACATCAATGCGAGATGCAATAGTCAAACAGTGAAGTGCCTGGGTTATTGTGCGTGTAAGGATGCTGTTCTTCTTGCAACTGATCTGTGCATTCGTACCTCCTACCAGTAGAGGGAATAGGAGAAGGGTGGAAATTAAAGGAGCTAGGCAAACACACTTGCCAGAATGAGTTTAAGGACAGCTTCTGTTATATTTTATTTATTAATTTATTTTTTCTACATATAGTATGTGTGAATATCTAACATGGTTATTAATACTTAATTGCATCAATTAATAACAATCGTTAAACTTTGATTATGGACGTATAGGGTTAAATTTGTAGTGATGACGTCATCGTTCTTCTGATTAATTCTTAATTCATATCATGGATCACAAGATTTCATCAATGAGACAACTTGCGCACGATGAACTAATGTTGTTGTGTTTACTATGCCAACTTTTGTATTTAAATAGGCTAATTCCTCACCAATAATCAAACATGGATAACATGTCAGTGCTTAATATAGGATTTTTGTCTCATTTTTCTTTTCCCAAAACCTCCTTTTTACACCACCTTTGCCTTCAATTCCTATTCCCACCAACTTTCTCGTTAGAGAATGTTTTTCTTTACTTGTTTTCTCTATTTATATATTCTTGATGATGTTTGGCAAGTACTGACAACTTATAGTTATGACGTAGCCTCTTTAAATGAAGATCGCGACACCCGCTTATGTTAAGGATCAGCATTGTGCCGAAGCGGGAGGACCCTAACTCGTCGACCGGTGCGATTTTGAAGGTATTCCACTCGTCGTTTAGGTCTCCTCTTTTTTGTTGACGGGAACAGCTCGCTAGGCAAACGTGGTGAAAAAATTCCCACCTGTTATAACGCTGCACAATTCTAATTATACGTGAATGTTGCCATGGGAATGCTTCAATTTAGCACCCGCATTACGAAATGATTACGTGTGTCAGTTTCATGCTTTATTCATATATCTGATACCTGAAGATATCCTTCCAGAAGATTCTAAATGCGATTGGTATAATTTGTACTCTTTTAAATCTTTCGAAAGACAGTGTGAGTAATCAAATCACTGAGATTATGTTCATTGGGTCACGAAAACAACTCGCTGACTATTTTGTAATAATTGAGCACAGTGGAAACCAATGCTAGTGGTAACTTCCTAATAATTGCTTGAGTACTCGGATCATAACAGGTTTGGAGTATCAGTAATAACTACGTTAGTTGGACCTATAGTACGGGTCGTGGTCGAAATTTTTAAAATTTAAATTTAAACACACAGTTAGACCTCATTATACCACCAAGAGGTTAAACCCATGATGGTGTACAATAACACGTTGTGCTAGTAACGCAATGATTTGTCAACCTGATGGTACTTTTAGGTGCTAAGTTCTTTGAAATAAGCACAGTACATGCTTTGCCACTGTTTCGAAACTTCAATACGTTTTGATATGCATCAATTACAACGTAATTAACAAAGGTGCAGTTAGTGACTCATTCGAGCAATTACTAGAAATCGCTAACAATGGTTTCCGCTATGCATAATTAGTCAGGACGTGACACAATAGTCAGCGAAGTTTTTATAACCATTGAACATTTCATTGATTTTGTCACTAATACTCCATACAGAAAAGCCTCTAAATCAGATTGACAGAATGTGTCTGTGCAGGAGCTGGTATTTGTTGCTGCACATTCATGTACATATCAGAATATTACATAATATGCATCGTTACAGGAAGGAAATGCTTGACTGACACTGCTTTAAGGAGACAAATTATTGACATTATTACTTAGATAAATAAAATGCTTGCAAAGAGCATATATCTATAGAAACCATTTTCTCTGCAAGGATGATAACATTCCTTGATTAGATCATTGCTTCTGAGATTGGTCGAGCTGTTCAGTTATTGTTTAGCTCTATGTAAAAACCACAATGCAATCATTACCACTATTGCAACTAGCTAACTACCATCTTTTAATATACCCCCATTTGTTGTCGTGGATGCAATTTCACTAGCCAAAGAGTGGTGAACAAAATGAAATCAACATGATATCTCTTTACGACGAACAATTCTAATTGCAAATGAAACGTTTCCATTAAAAATTTTGTAGTACATACCATGACATGATTGAGATTTGCATTAGAATGTACTGTAACGGTGCATCGTGAATTAATCATGGGAAACTCATTAAACTAATATTTTTCCATTGGTACAGTGGTTATCTCCTTAAATAGAGATATTATTGCTCGTATCTATAAATATAAAACCAAACTGAGCATAATCGTTTCTATTAAAAGCCCAATCCCATTGTAGCCTATCGCACAAGACCAGTGCTGATGCATTGTGACTCTCGTATGTCATGTTATTCCTCAATAGTTTTCTTTTTGAAACTGATAATTATGGCACTTCGTGAGTTATCGCTGTCATCTTTACTATGACCGACTAAATCACCTGGTCAGGGCAATGCTGTATACGAAGCTGGTCTACGTAGCATAGAGTCTAGACTTTGTATTTCAACAGTGTTGCTACTGCATTTCCGTGTTTAATAATAATAATATGACCTCTATCTCCAAAGTAAAATTCTTACGCATTCATTTATCTTATATAAACAAGCTATAATCCTTTTTAAAAATAATGGTTTATTATTATAGCCAATCATTTAATTACGCACACATGTAAAGCAACTATAACGAGTTCGTAGGTTATTAATTTTTAGGAGATCACAAGAGAATAGTGTTTTTTCGTCACAAGCATGCATTCAAACTTTACATAGTGATTTCATCAGCGTCAACAATGATGTTCACATTGAAAAGATTACACATAAATGTTGGGAGACCGATAGGTTTAATAGTCTCTATTATATCTGGGTAACAACGCTTTTTGAACTAAATATTAAATACTCCACAATGTTTTCGACTATGCATTGGTTTGGTTTCATGATGTTCAAACAGCGGTTATGAACAACGAGGTTAATCATGACTAATCTATATTCCCATTGCATTGATATTGAATTATCATTTACAAAATTGACTGTTATTGATTTAAATATCCATGATACATGAAGGGTATTATTTTTACTAGTCTAGAGCAACAACAGAACTGTGGATTAAGCATGCAATTGGGCTTTCCTGGTTAATAATGATTATTGCATTTATTTTGTATCCATGCAAATGGCATGATTAGCCATTTCGCGAAGGGCAGCTTTTACTAGCCTAACGCAACGGCGTGCAACGTTGGTTAAGTATGCAATCGTGCTTTACTGGTAAATCATAATCAATTATGATTATCAAATATTTTATGGATCTATGCATTAGCATCGTTTGTCTAGTGATCACATTGACCTCATCAATCCAAACTGTTTGATCGATAGATTTAAATACTGTTTCCTCCATACTTCGTTCAGTTAACTGATTACCAGCTAAATTATTCATAACGTAAATCCACTTCCGGCCAAATTAATTTTGCTATAGTTTTAAATGTGATGTACGTTACTCAAAACTCTGTCAGCATTAGTTCGGCGCTTAAACGGATGAAGTTTAGTATGAGAAGGTATGTTACTTTGTTTTATACATCCATGGACTATAGCTTCACCGCAAGACCGCCGTCAAAACATTGATTTTTCATTCTATAAACCGTACGCGCGCGTACGCTAGTGTTCCGATTTTGTCGAATGAAGCTGACGTTTGTCAGCAACCTAACTACGAAAAACTGGTAGAGAATTCTTCAACCTTCTTGGAAATGTATAGATGCCGTTGTACTCTTTTGTATGGAGTGAATAAAGACCTTCGTTCGAATATGCATATTCTTCCAATTAGTGCACGGCTGGTATTTCTATACGAGAGTTTATGAGCGCAAGTACCTGGATGCCTCTTGTATCTGTTTATTACCCCCTAATTTTGACAAATTTGTCATAACAACACTGCCTGTTCACTTAAAATTATTTTCGTCCAACATAACCGGCTGCGCGTCTTTAGACGCTTACGGCTGCCACGTAACGTAATGATTGCGCGTCTTTAGACGCTTACGGCTGGTAATCAGTTAATACGCATAGTTATACGAGAAAAGCACAACTGATGTATAACCACTGAATTACGATTACGCAAATAACTACTTTAACCCATACAAATTCATTCATCGTAACAGATAATGATTGATGCTGGTAATAAAGCATTGAGAGTTAGTGTTCATATTCATTCGTAAGTCACAATGCAAGCAGAATCTGTGTTCTGTCGATATCGGTTAATCAAGCCGTGTCCATGTTTTAACTACATTACAACCACAACAAAGATACTGCATTATAATTGCCGTGATCTATTATTGTACTTTAAGGGCGCTTATTAAGCACAGTACGTGCATTGCTACTGTTTCATCATAATGCATTATAAGCTATCACTTACGAATTGAAACAATGTAATACATTGAATGTGAGGGGGGCGGGGGGGGGGCATAAGTTCTCGATCTTTTATTAAAGCGTCTATTGTGTTCATATGGACAATAAGATGAATAATAAAAAATAAACAAAATGATCAAGCAGAAAAGAAAAAGCAGACATGAAAAACAATCACTAACAAGAAAGGTGGTTTGAAAAGGAAATAGGAGGCAAAGGTGTAAGAGTATGTATAAAGAGCAAAAAATCCTTTGATATTCTAATTACAGGATTTTAGCAACTCTTCAAATGATCAATCAGCAGTGTCAGTCAAGCAATTCCTTCCTGTGACGATGCATAGTGTGAAATATTCTCATGTGAGCACGAATGTGCAGCAACAAATACCAGCTCCTGCACAGACACATTCTGTCAATCTGATTTAGTGGCTTTTTTGTATGGAGTATTAGTGATAAAAATGTTCAATGGATATCAAAACTTCGCTGACTATTGTGTCACGTTCTGACTAATTATGCATATCGGAAACCATTGTTAGCGATTTCTAGTAATTGCTCGAATGAGTCACTAACTGCACCTTTGTTAATTACGTTGTAATTGATGCATATCAAAACGTATTGAAGTTTCGAAACAGTGGCAAAGCATGTACTGTGCTTATTTCAAAGAACTTAGCACCTAAAAGTACCATCAGGTTGACAAATCATTGCGTTACTAGCACAACGTGTTATTGTACACCATCATGGGTTTAACCTCTTGGTGGTATAATGAGGTCTAACTGTGTGTTTAAATTTAAATTTTAAAAATTTCGACCACGACCCGTACTATAGGTCCAACTAACGTAGTTATTACTGATACTCCAAACCTGTTATGATCCGAGTACTCAAGCAATTATTAGGAAGTTACCACTAGCATTGGTTTCCACTGTGCTCAATTATTACAAAATAGTCAGCGAGTTGTTTTCGTGACCCAATGAACATAATCTCAGTGATTTGATTACTCACACTGTCTTTCGAAAGATTTAAAAGAGTACAAATTATACCAATCGCATTTAGAATCTTCTGGAAGGATATCTTCAGGTATCAGATATATGAATAAAGCATGAAACTGACACACGTAATCATTTCGTAATGCGGGTGCTAAATTGAAGCATTCCCATGGCAACATTCACGTATAATTAGAATTGTGCAGCGTTATAACAGGTGGGAATTTTTTCACCACGTTTGCCTAGCGAGCTGTTCCCGTCAACAAAAAAGAGGAGACCTAAACGACGAGTGGAATACCTTCAAAATCGCACCGGTCGACGAGTTAGGGTCCTCCCGCTTCGGCACAATGCTGATCCTTAACATAAGCGGGTGTCGCGATCTTCATTTAAAGAGGCTACGTCATAACTATAAGTTGTCAGTACTTGCCAAACATCATCAAGAATATATAAATAGAGAAAACAAGTAAAGAAAAACATTCTCTAACGAGAAAGTTGGTGGGAATAGGAATTGAAGGCAAAGGTGGTGTAAAAAGGAGGTTTTGGGAAAAGAAAAATGAGACAAAAATCCTATATTAAGCACTGACATGTTATCCATGTTTGATTATTGGTGAGGAATTAGCCTATTTAAATACAAAAGTTGGCATAGTAAACACAACAACATTAGTTCATCGTGCGCAAGTTGTCTCATTGATGAAATCTTGTGATCCATGATATGAATTAAGAATTAATCAGAAGAACGATGACGTCATCACTACAAATTTAACCCTATACGTCCATAATCAAAGTTTAACGATTGTTATTAATTGATGCAATTAAGTATTAATAACCATGTTAGATATTCACACATACTATATGTAGAAAAAATAAATTAATAAATAAAATATAACAGAAGCTGTCCTTAAACTCATTCTGGCAAGTGTGTTTGCCTAGCTCCTTTAATTTCCACCCTTCTCCTATTCCCTCTACTGGTAGGAGGTACGAATGCACAGATCAGTTGCAAGAAGAACAGCATCCTTACACGCACAATAACCCAGGCACTTCACTGTTTGACTATTGCATCTCGCATTGATGTCTTTGCCCCAAGACCCAGCCCCCCATCAGCTGCTACAACAAATGGCATAAAAGTCGCATTAATAATTTCAGCAATTTAGTGGCATCTAGATTAAAATGATAGTATACCAATGACATGATTTCCTTCTTGTATCCTCCCCGTCATGGTGGAATGGGAATTCGTTATCGCCTCTCAAAAGCTGTACGAAAATGTTGTACAGCTCATCAATCGCATTCAACCAAGAGTAATTTAGTTTAGTCTTCTCAGTATTTATAAATTAAACCGTCTTTCGAGCATACACCGGAAATTAAGTCCAGTATTTGAAATCCAATATCAGTACTGATATATGAAATGGGAACGATGCATGCTTAAATTAAAAACTACCAATAATTACGTCAATGAAAAGTTGATGAAAAATGATGCACAGCTGCTACTAAGCTTAGTCACACTTGCTTGGTTGTTATAAACAATGGCAGTAATAAAGCGCTTTGTACTTCAGTAGCTTTTTAAGGGCCAATACTTTGTCGAATAGATTTAAACAATATATTTTGGTTAGCTGGAACACAAAACATCATCCGCATGGAGGAGTAGCAGAATATAGCTGGTCCGACTCGACGAAGAGCCAATCGTCCCAAGGCTATGTCAACTAATACGGACTCAGAAAGACGTCCAACCATGTCCACGTGAACCAATGTCTACACCCGTAGACAGCTCATGACCAAGGGTATTTTACACATCTTCTATTTTACTTGTCTTCCCAAGTCTTATTTTGGTCTAAAGTGGTTGCAGCTGTTCCTGATGGTTGATTCTGACATCCACCAATGATACATTATTTTCTCCCCACCGTCATACAACTTATTCTTTGCCTTCACAAACTATTAACACCTCTTTCATCATCTGCACCAAACGTAACATCATCAACATATTCAGGACAAATGATGCCTCAATGGAGTCTTTGTTTCATTAGATGGTGTACTGTAGCATTGAGAAGATAATGACTTGATACTACCAGTGTGAAACGTATCACCGCGGGCAATTCCTTTTCAATATCATTCAGCTATAGAAATTGTGACACATCAATATGTTTTCTTTATCAACGGACATCATAAGTAATTCCTTTTCTATGTCTCCCACTAGGGCAATCTTGTGAGGACGAAAGTTGTCAGTGATGTTTTGGCCAAAGGTAGGACCATCAGAAAGACATTCTTTCAGAGAAAATGCATTTGATCTTGCTTAAGCATCATACACTACCCTCAGCTTTGTGATTTACTTCTCCAATCTAATGACAGAATGATATGCGAACTTCCCCTATTTTGCCAATGAAAGGTTAAACCACAATTTCAACGATCGCTTAATCCATTTGCTCTCTGATCACAGTATCATATTGCCTGAGAATGTCTGGACTTTGCTGATGATGTTTTTCATTAAAAATCGTAATTGCAATGACTCAATTCATATTTATCAGGTTAGGTGGAATTTGAGTCTTTCCATGGCAGTTTCACTTTGTATCTGTTGTCAAACCGTCAACAATGTTTGCAGACAGCGAAGGTTGTTGATCCCGAAATACTCCAAATCCCATTACTTTGTTAGGATTTGCAAACAGGATTTGCAAAAGACGGTTCACTTAAGATACCCTTAACAGGTCTCGACAGGACCCAACCAAATTTTACTTCAATCGACGATGGTTCACAACCCCCTCTCATTACATTCCCAGTTAGCACCTGATCAGATCCAATGACGATATTTCAAGACCTTTGAAGACCTCTGAAGTGCCAGATCAAAATGTATGGGATTCGTTCTGCCACGCCTCTTTTATGGTTGTCAGGACGGAGGTTCGCAAATGATAGGTACTGCTAACTCCAATTACCAGTTTTAGTCACCATAACAAGCATCACAACATCAGATTGCTGCCATTTTTCTTCAACTCTAACAAATAATTTTGATCAAAATTCTTTCTAGTACCGGTGTGGTAAGACGTTGCTAATCAATTGCAAGTGTTTGTAAACTCTTAGACATGTATGTGCTTATGTGTATTGTATGTTTTCGTAAATAATCATATGTACTGCTTATTCCATTGTATAGATACTCCTTATATGAGCCCAATGATAATATACAATTATAGAACAGGGTGGCGTTGAAAAAGCCATACACATTAGTAGCACATGGTAGATCAGTTAAATGATTCCTTTAAGATGACCCATCCTTAGTTGGCACAAAAGACACATATAAGCTAGAGCTGGTCGTGTGGCTGTATGTAAGATTAGTGGAAATGCTTTACTCACTAAAACATTACAGCATCGGAGACAGATGGCAGGCTCATTACTAAAAACTGTTCGTGATATAATTGTACTTAAGCTTACTTTCAGTGACTTATTGCATGGTGAAAGGAATCACAGCGGTAGCTCAGAACGTTATTTCTGACACTTCTTATACTCATGCAAAGCTATCTGGGTTGTTCCAGTGGACCTTTAGGGCAGATGTGTTGTAACAGAGGAAATAGGGGACAGAAATGCACGAAGGAATGCAGACTTCTTAGTACTGCCGAAGTTGATTTAGTGCTGCAAATGAAACATGCATTGAGGATATCAGAGTAGAGCTTGACAACTCAGGGTGCAATTATGTTCATGATGATAACACCTAGAAAGATAATCAATCTAGTTCCGCGCTTTAGTGAACTCAGTGGGCGTTGTGAGCTTCCTTAGTGCTCTAGCCCATTGAGGGTGATAAGGGAATAGGCAACACACAATTCTATATTTGATTATGATATTTTTGATTATGATTATCTAACTAGGTTTTGTCATCATCATGAACATAATTGCACCCTGAATCTAGGTGTCAAGCTCTAGTCTGATATCCTCAATGCATGTTTAATTCATCAACTTCGTCAGTGCTAAGAAGTCTGCATTCCTTCCTGTATTTCCATTGTAGAGGGCGTAAATGTACATCCACTCTGTCCCCTATTTCTTCTGTTACAACACATCTACCCTGAAGGTCCACTGGAATAGGCCCAGATAGCTTTGCATGTGTATAAGAAGTAGAATGCCAACTACTGTATTTAAATAGGCTAATTCCTCACCCTATAATCAAACATGGATTGATAGATCAATACGTTGCTCAATGAACTTAAGGTCTTGCACCAATGTTTGAAATCATTTTTACGGCACAATTTAGGTACTCTCCAACCTCATTCTTCTTTCATAGCTACAACGCTATACGCTTGAAGCTTACACCGTGCAATGTGTATTGCAATAACGAACCAATGAAACTGAAAATTATTTTCTAGCTGCTTGGCTGTTCACTAGAAATGACTGACAAAAGAGTCAGAGTTTTAATTTCGACTTGGCAAGGGTTGAAATCTACTGGATAAAAATCTTCCAAGAGTCCCTACTTCAAGAACACAAGTTCAGCAACAGTTTGGTATGTTTGTTGACAATGAAGGCTACGGAGGTGCAAGGGACTTAGAGTGAATACTGCGGAATTCGCCAAGTATCAGATTCTCCAACCATACTACAGCTCTAATTGTGAAGAGTTGCCATGAGAAAGTTCTGCATTGACAAGGATACATTGACAGAACTGAGATCACGGTTTTGGATTTTTCTGGGAAGGCAGGTTGTGAAAAATTTGAAGAAGATTAGATAGTTGAGCCTCCACCACCCCCTAGATCATTGCCTGCATTAAGTGTCCAAGAAGCTCAACCATTTGCATACAAAGGAGTGGACTTTGCAGGACCTCTTTACATAGTAAATGACTCAGCCACCAAAATGTGGATGTCTCTACACATGCTGTGTGACTAGACCGGTGCATAGTCCCAAACCTAACAACTGATGCATTATTGCAAGGCTTCAGAAGATTCTCAGAATGACGAAGTTGAATGATTTCAGATAATGGAAAAGTCATCTCAACGAAGCTCAAAGACCCTGTTCAGCAAAACTTTTTTGCAGAAATTGGGTTTTGAAAGAGCTCCTTTTTGAGAAGGAATATTTGAGAGGAACAAATGATGAGATGTCTCAAGAGAACTGTTGGACGATCTAAACAGGATCCTATACGATGAGCTTTTGACTGTCGTCACTGAAGTGGAGATCACACTGAACTCACATCCTATCTCCTAGTGTCATGTGATGACATGGAAGAACCACTTGCACCTTCACATCTAAAGTTGGTCATCGATTTTTCAGCTTACCTGACCCAATGTGTACTATAACCTTGATCCAACATATGGAGAACAACAGCTTAAATATTTTAGTCTGACACGAAGAATGAGATATTTGGTGCAGCACTGAGTCATTTTTGACATAGATGGTTAAGGCTAAATTAAGGGGACCGATCTATATGATCTATATGCTAACAAAACTAATGGTCAAGAAGTGATTGCAATTGGTGATATTGCTGTAGTGTATGACCATGAACTTCCCAGAACCCTGTGGAGATTGGGAATGGTAGAGCAGTTGATACGAGGTTAAGATGGAGCGAGCAGTCAGAGGCAAAAAGAATACATCGAGACAAAAATCCTATATGAACATTAACATGTCAGTGCTAAATATAGGATTTTTGTCTCATTTTTCTTTTCCCAAAACCTCCTTTTTACACCACCTTTGCCTTCAATTCCTATTCCCACCAACTTTCTCGTTAGAGAATGTTTTTCTTTACTTGTTTCCTCTAATATATTGTCGATGATGTCAGGGAATACTTGGCAAGTACTGACAACTTATAGTTATGACGTAGCCTCTTTAATTGAAGATCGCCCCCAATTTCGAAAATAATTAACGTCACGAGCAGACACCCGCTTATGTTGAGGATCAGCATTGTACCGAAGCGGGAGGACCCTAACTCGTCGACCGGTGCGATTTTGAAGGTATTCCACTCGTCGTTTAGGTCTTCTCTTTTTTGTTGACGGGAAGGTATTCAGCTCGCTAGGCAAACGTGGTGAAAAAATTCCCACCTGTTATAACGCTGCACAATTCTAATTATACGTGAATGTTGCCATGGGAATGCTTCAATTTAGCACCCGCATTACGAAATGATTACGTGTGTCAGTTTCATGCTTTATTCATATATTTGATACCTGAAGATATCCTTCCAGAAGATTCTAAAAGCGATTGGTATAATTTGTACTCTTAAACCTTTCCAAAGACAACAGTGTGAGTAATCAAATCACTGAGATTATGTTCATTGGGTCACGAAAACAACTCGCTGACTATTTTGTTAATGCTAGTGGTAAACACACAGTTAGACCTCATTATACCACCAAGAGGTTAAACCCATGATTGTGTACAATAACACGTTGTGCTACTAACGCAATGATTTGTCAACCTGATGGTACTTTTAGGTGCTAAGTTCTTTGAAATAAGCACAGTACATGCTTTGCCACTGTTTCGAAACTTCAATACGTTATAAAACGACTTGATATGCATCAATTACAACGTAATTAACAAAGGTGCAGTTAGTGACTCATTCGAGCAATTACTAGAAATCGCTAACAATGGTTTCCGCTATGCATAATTAGTCAGAACGTGACACAATAGTCAGCGAAGTTTTGATAACCATTGAACATTTCATCACTAATACTCCATACAAAAAAGCCACTAAATCAGATTGACAGAATGTGTCTGTGCAGGAGCTGGTATTTGTTGCTGCACATTCGTGCACACATGAGAATATTACACACTATGCATCGTCACAGCTTGACTGACACTGCTGATTGATCATTTGAAGAGTATTTTTTGCTCTTTATACAAACCTTGTTCTCATACTCTTACACCTTTGCCTCCTATTTCCTTTTCAAACCACCTATCTTGTTAGCGATTGTTTTTCTTGTCTGCTTTTTCTTTTCTGCTTGATCATTTTGTTTATTTTTTATTATTCATCTTATTGTCCATGTGAATACAATAGCCTCTTTAATAAAAGATCGAGAACTTATGCCCCCCCCCCCCCCACATTCAATTACTGGAATTGAGTTCCATCATTATTGTGTCTATTGTTATTGTAACAAAGCTATCATGGTTATAACGACGTTGTAATTATAGTGACTGAGCTTAGTAGTAGCTGTGCATTATAAACTAGACACGTCGTCTCATTGAAATAAAGTAAATGCAAGCAATATAACTAAGCACAGTAACTATTTACAATACATGTAACGTTATCACGACCGATCGTATGCATTTCATTGGTGGAAATACTGATATTAGTCTTGCATGGTTTCATGCTCATATTAACAGTTTTGAATAGCTTATCTCAAAAGGACATTTAAGCATGCATTGTGCCCATTTCATGTATCAGAACCATTAAAACAATATACTCCTTTACATTATGATCGATGTTGTTTCAAGTCGTAAGTGATAGCTTATAATGCATTATGATGAAACAGTAGCAATGCACTTTCTGTGCTTAATAAGCGCCCTAAAAGTACAACAATAGATCATGGCAATTATACTAATCTTAGTAATGCAGTATCTTCGGTGTGGTTGTAAGTGATTAGTAAGTAGTTAAAACCTGGACATGGTTTCATTAACCGATATCGATAGATTTTGCTTGCATTGTGTTTTACGAATGAATATGAACACTGTAACTCTCAATGCTTTATTACCAGCATCAATTAGTATCTGTTATGATAAATGAATTTGTATGGGTTAAAGTAGTTATTTGCGTAATTCAGTGGTTATACATCAGTTGTGCTTTTCTCGTATAACTATGCGCAGTAACTGAACGAAGAAGTATGGAGGAAACAGCATTTAAATCTATCGATCAAACTGTTTGGATTGATGAGATCAATATGGTAACTAGACAAACGATGCTAATGCATGGATCCATAAAATATATGATAATCGTAATTGATTATGATTTACCAGTAAAGCACGATAGCATACTTAACCAACGTTGCACGCCGTTGCGTTAGGCTAGTAAAAGCTGCCCTTCGCGAAATGGCTAATCATGCCATTTGCATGGATCCAAAATAAATGCAATAATCATTATTAACCAGGAAAGCCCAATTCCATAGGCTAGTAAAAATAATACCCTTCATGTATGCATGGATATTTAAATCAATAACAGTCAATTTTGTAAATGATAATTCAATATCAATGCAATGGGAATATAGATTAGTCATGATTAACCACGTTGTTCATAACCGCTTTTTGAACATCATGAAACGAAACCAATGCATAGTCGAAAACATTGTGGAGTATTTAATATTTAGTTCAAAAAGCGTTGTTACCCAGACATAATAGCGACCAATTAAACCTATCGGTCTCCCAACATTTATGTGTAATCTTTTCAATGTGAACATCATTGTTGACGCTGATGAAATTGTTTTTCGCATGTTTCAGCAGTTTGTCTTATCGATTGATAATCACTACTTGTACAGAGGCATAATTTTTCGTATTTTGAAAGGCAGATAGGCGGTTGCAGACAAAATTTTTCTACAAACATTAGTTCACCAGTAGAAAATGGATAGATAGTATACTTCGTTTGTGTCCGTGCCAACGATGTTCATTCATCCGGGGTTTTTTTTTGCAAAATACGTTAAGAAACGCCCTTATAATTGGGAACCTAATTCAATAAACGATGGTCGTTGCTCTTACAACTATCAATTGATTAATTTCTGGCACCTTTGTACAAACATTTAAGTAAAAAGAAATGAACAATCCTTAATGAAATGTGGCATCTTTTAATGGTTGAAACTTTTAATGGTTGAAATTGCTGATTTCCAAATAGCTCTTAACATACCTCGTTTACTGATAGAATTACAAGTAGTGATGTACATGAAAGAATTATGAACTTATCGGAACTAAACGTGTGTATGTTTGAATTGTCCTTTTATCGATCGATCGATTCATCTCATCAATCCATAATGTCTTGATCATTGGGTAGGAATTAGCCTATTTTAGTTGACATGCGTTATATCTAAACACAGCAACAGTAGTTAATCGTGCCCAATCGAAGTGATCTCACAGATGTTAAACCAATACCTTATGATCCATGATTAATAAAGCGATAAACCATTACGACGGGAGTACAAGTTAAGCACAATGCGTACATATCCAAAGTTCTACTTAAGTAAGCGATTATTGTTATTTGCAAGCTATTAAGCATTAATAACAATTATAGACATTCACACCAACTATGCAGACAATTATAAATAAATAAAATAAAAAGGCATCTTTTCTTGTTTTTGTGAAAAGTTGGTAAAAAAGGTTCCGGTATTGGATTTCAATTTCTTTATTTGAATGTTCGAACGACGGTCTATGTGATTAAATACTCAATCCATCTACTATACTCTGAGCTATACATTTTCGAAGAAAGTTACTGCTTTTGATATGGGATCGCGAATTCCCGTGCGGTGGAAATGAAACAGTTTCTTTATAGAATCACTTACAGTAAAGCCCGCCAAAAGATTTCGTTCAATGCTGATCATAGGATTTTAGTGCAGGATTCACACTTTAGTAACAATCTTTGCAGTCTAGACCATTGGAATAGCAGTGACTTCAAAAGAGCCACTAATGCAGCCTAGGTGTATAATTTAGCCCCTCCTGATGTCCAGGTTTCAACTACTTATAATCACTCACTACCACAACAAAGATACTGCATTAGATAGTGTCCATCGTTTATTGAATTAGGTTCCCAATTATAAGGACGTTTCTTAACGTATTTTGCAAAAAAAAACCCCGGATGAATGAACATCGTTGGCATGGACACAAACGAAGTGTACTTATCTATCCATTTTCTACTGGTCAACTAATGTTTGTAGAAAAATTAACATCATAACAAAGAATTTTTTTTCTTTATTTTTCGCTGATTTGATAAAGCTTTGTCTGCAAGCGCCTATCTGCGTTTCAAAATACGAAAAAATATGCCTCTGTACAAGTAGTGATTATCAATCGGTATTCTTGAATAAGACAAACTGCTGAAACATGCGAAAAACAATATTTTAATCATCGTGGTTTCCAATCCCAACATTCAATTCAATTATCTCACCGCACGTAATCATGCAATTAATAGTGGTATCAATCGAAAGTGTATGTAACATAATGAATCGCGTGGTAACGTCGGTGGAAGAAATAATGGCCTCTCATGGAGAGTTTTGTATTACTGAATCAATGCTACAGTTACTGTGTTATTTAAGGAGACAAATTATTACTTAGATAAATAAAATGCTTGCAAAAAGCATAGGTCTATAGAAACCATTTTCACTGCAAGGATGTAAACATTCCTTGATTAGATTATTGTTTCTGAGATTGGTCGAGCTGTTCAGTTATTGTTTAGCTCTATGAAAAAACCACACAATGCAATCATTACCACTATTGCAACTGGCTAACTACCATCTTTTAACATTCCCCATTTGTTGTCGTGGATGCAATTTCACTAGCCAAAGAGTGGTGAACAAAATGAAATCAAAATGATATCTCTTTACGACGAACAATTCTAATTGCAAGTGAAACGTTTCCATTAAAAATTTTGTAGTACATACCATGACATGATTGAGATTTGCATTAGAATGTACTGTAACGGTGCATCGTGAATTAATCATGGGAAACTCACTAAACTAATATTTTTCCATTGGTGCAGTGGTTATCTCCTTAAATAGAGCTATTATTGCTCGTATCTCATAAATATAAAACCAAACTGAGCATAATCGTTTCTATTAAAAGCCCAATCCCATTGTAGCCTATCGCACAAGACCAGTGCTGATGCATTGTTACTCTCGTATGTCATGCGTCGGTTGTCATTCCTCAATAGTTTGCTTTTTGAAACTGATAATTATGGTTCTTCGTGAGTTATCGCTGTCATCGTTACTATGACCGACTAAATCACCTGGTCAGGGCAATGCTGTATACGAAGCTGGTCTACGTAGCATAGAGTCTGAACTTTGTATTTCAACAGTGTTGTTACTGCATATCCATGTTAAATAATAATATCTCCTATCTCCAAAGAAAAAATCGTACGCATTCATTTATCTTATATAAACAAGCTATAATCCTTTTTAAAAATAATGGTTTATTATTTTAGCCAATCGTTTAATTACGCACACATGTAAAGCAACTATAACGTGTTCGTAGGTTATTAAGAGATCACAAGGGAATAGTGTGTTTACGTTTGATTTTATCACAACCATGCATTCAAACTTTACACAGTGATTTCATCAGCGTCAACAATGATGTTCACATTGAAAAGATTACACATAAATGTTGGGAGACCGATAGGTTTAATTGGTCGCTATTATGTCTGGGTAACAACGCTTTTTGAACTAAATATTAAATACTCCACAATGTTTTCGACTATGCATTGGTTTGGTTTCATGATGTTCAAACAGCGGTTATGAACAACGTGGTTAATCATGACTAACCTATATTCCCATTGCATTGATATTGAATTATCATTTACAAAATTGACTGTTATTGATTTAAATATCCATGCATACATGAAGGGTATTATTTTTACTGCCCTAGAGCAACAACAGAACGGTGGTTTAAGCATGGAATTGGGCTTTCCTGGTTATTGCATTTATCTATATATATTTTGGATCCATGCAAATGGCATGATTAGCCATCGACGGGCAGCTTTTACTAGCCGTTAGCAACGGCGTGCAACGGTGGTTAATTAAGTATGCAATCGTGCTTTACTGGTAAATCATAATCAATTATGATTATCATATATTTTATGGATCCATGCATTAGCATCGTTTGTTTAGTGATCACATTGATCTCATCAATCCAAACTGTTTGATCGATAGATTTAAATGCTGTTTTCCTCCAATACTTCGTTCAGTTACTGCGCAACTATATACGAGAAAAGCACAACTGATGTATAACCACTGTATTATTCCGTTACGCAAATAACTACTTTAACCCATACAAATTCATTTATCATAACAGATAATAATTGATGCTAGTAATCACTAACCAAGCTGTTCAGTAACTTTTTTTAGTTACATCGTTGGAGCGCACTGATTTTATCCGATAAGATAGTTATAGTTAATTTCTTATATACAATTGAAACTATTACACAGCATGGATTTCTTTTTCCTTTTGTTTTGGTATGTTTCTACGTTGGCTAAGCGGTCTCTCATTATTTATTTTGTGTTTGCTGTTGCCAATTCCTCAAGCTTGCTTTCGTATTTCATTTGTTGCGAACATCAAGAAGTGCATTAACTGTTTTACAATCATATATTAGTCATCTTAGCTGTTACATCATAAGCATAGCGCTATATTGAGCTATTTACTCCAAAATGCTTTGATCCACGCATTGATATGGTTTCAAGGTAGGTTACACATGCGTTCAGCTTTTATAATTTATGCAATGAACAGTGAGAAAATCTGTACAAAATGGTTTATCCACTCCTTCGGTCGTCAGTTTTCGTGCATTCTGGTATGAGAAGAGCACAATGCATGTATGGCCACCGTTCTCTAGGGATGGACTATACAATAGAAACCATATCAATGCGCGCATGTAATGTAATGGAGCAATTAGATCAATGAGAACTCCATCATTCGTCACGATTGGCAACGAAGTATACTTTCTGTGTAGCATTATTAGATAAACAGAATGAAAGCATGACGACTATGCAATAGCATTAGAACGATAGTGCATTATGAGTTATTAGTATTGAGATCGCGATTATACGTCATAATAAATTGTCACCGTATTATATTATACGAATGAATGCACATCAATAACGATAGATCACGAACTATTGCCTCTAGAAACTATATCAGTGCACGGACCTTATTGGATATCTTTATCAATCACATCGCCTTCATTTGTTCTAGATATACCATGTTATTCAATAACTGATGTGTAAAGCAGGTTTGTAATTGATATTTTCTCTGAGAAAGATGGTGGCATATAGGATTTGTAATTACATGTAAAATAAAAAAAGGGATCAAGGGATCAGCGAAAATTGTAAGTTCTATTTCTACCAATATAAAATGTATGTACTATATGCACAAAACGGAATGCTAAATATCACTCAGGTGTGTTAAGACTTAAAATTTTTAAATGGCTGCCAAATGAGGCGTTTATTCATAAATATTCATACACAGACGTTACCACTGATTAATAATGTCCAATACATTTTCGATTGATAACGCGTAATTAATATATAATGTTGTTTCTATGACAACGGTTACGCACGGTGAAATAATTGAAAACCCGGGTGATTAAAGAATAGTTTTTCGCATGTTTCTGCAGTTCTTCTACTTCTGGGATACCCATATTTAATCATTATACTAGGCTTTTTTGATCATTATTTCGAAACGCTTCGAGCGCTTGCAGACAAACATTAAAACTGCGAAAAATTAAGCACAAAATTCATCATTTTCGTTGTGCAACTTCTTATGCAAACGATGTTAGATATCGTTGTGCCCACCCACAATAGTTAGACCAGTATCAAATAAACAATATATAACTGTTTTTGTCCACAAACAACAATATTAAATCACCCGGGTTTTGCGAAAACGCCCCCATATTTCGGAGCGCGATGCATTAAACTACTAAGGTTGCTATGACAACTATCGAATTAATTTGCGGGATCATTAAACAAAGATTTGGTATAAAGAGAATAGCTTCAAGAAGTACCCAAACAGAAAAGCGGCATGTTGTAATGTTTAAATTCGCCTAAAATTCAAATTCCAAATACAGTGTAGCCAGTCTTAACATACCTGAGCATTAACCTTTATGATCATATTAATATAGCTTTATATAATTTCAATCAATAAATAAAAACCGCAATAGCCAAAACAAAGCGTTTTAAAAACGTCCAAGTCTCTCGAACCATCCAGGCATGAACAGTTGGAGAAGTGGAAGTGTGGAGTAGCGGTCCTTCACATCGCTGTTGTAGGGGTGTTGCTTCGAGCATCCAGAGCGTCAATCGATTCACTTAGCCTATCAGAGCGCCATGACGTCGATGGACCACATACGAAGGACAAATGTCTTGCGTAAGGGACTATTTTTGATGCCCTTTTTATACGTGACCTCAGTAAGTAGGCACGAATGTCACGACGTACCTCACGCGCGTATGCTTTGCCATACCCCCCAATCTTTTCCGTTCACCCTTACAAAAGACGCACCACCAGCGAGAGTAACTCGAGAACTCACGAGTGGGCGGATCTAGCATAGCCTTGGGAGGGGGGGGGGAGGGGGAACCCCCCTTCCATATTAAATGCCGCCCCTACCCTTCCTCACACACATACACACACACACACACACACACACACACAACACACAACACACTCACGCAGGCACAAACGAAATCGCGTGCGTTCGTTCCGGCCGCATGACGACTTAAGCGACTCCATAATTAGTGTACACCGCATCGCTATAGCGGTAACGGTCCAACGTCATATAATCCATTGAGTTTCTCGTAATATGGTATATAACCTATTACCACGTAAGGTGACAATAATATGACTTCGTGTTGTGGCGGGGGGAGGGCATTATGTGGGAGACCTCATTGCAAAGGCCCTTAATAGTTGAATGCATATGCATTCAGAGATTCTTCCCTTTTGTCATCTTAGCTCCACAAACTATGAATTTGCTGCATGAAAGATCATTTTTGATTTGTGCGGGCATAATTTCAAGTGTTTCAAATTTGCATGAATCGGCTATTGCTCATAAAGTGATGCCAATAAATGCTCTGAAGGCTTTACCTGGACTGCCAACAATTAAATCAGCTTGAATCTTTTGGTGGATTGGAGTAAGGCCTTCCTAGTAAGTGACCACGGATGCGCGGGACTTCTATTTATGCAGGTTTGGAAGCGTTAATAGGACTACTTTGCGAACAGGTTTATATATATATTTGGGGATATGGTAGTTGCATGAAGCATAGATAGACAGCCTGTATTTTTCAACGAAAATACGAACGCAACTGTTACTTATATACTGCAACATAAGTTGCGTTCTAATTATACAACATAATACCCACGTGCTCAGAGATGTTATTAAGAACTATTATTAATAAACTTTCTATAAACAATTGAAACCATATCACACATGGATCATAACTTATTGGAGTAATTAGATCTCTAAGATCACTATGACTGGTTACCATAAAGTATATTATAGTTAAAGTGCTTAGTTATAATAATCATGGAACCTAACATATTGGAGTAATGTCAATGAGATCACTATATTACTTATGACGTACACATACTGCACTTAGTTATATGAGATAAGAACAGTGCATGCATAAATACTGTTCTATTGAGATAGATAGATAGACCATTAATAAACCACTAACTTCCTTTATCAGCCATGTTCATCACCGTAAGCCTGAAATTTTCATATACAACAAAATTAATGTCATTAAAACATGCAATCATTATTAGCCCCATGTCACACATTGATTTGTCAATTTGATCACATCATTCGGCTCTGCAACAGACATCGTATAGCAATTCAACAATGATGGAGTCAATGACATTCAGTCCTTTCATTGTAGCTCTGATTCCACTACAGTTTAAAGAAGACATAAATAACACCTGTGCTATTATGCATGCTATCACATACCATTGGTCCAATATAACAAACCCGTTTAGACAAAGATGGCGGATAGATATTTGTCCATCATTGAATAGTGTGCTAAACGATTGTACATCTGGTACAAATCTATTCCAGTTCTGAAAGTTAAAAGTCCAACAATTTATATATTAACCTTAAGTAGTGATTTTATCACATAATAAAACTTACATCAGAAGATAGTCCAACTGCAGTTCGTAATGAGGTTGCCAGAATTTCCTCAGCTCTGAGGGTTAATTTAATATCACAATTTAGACTTATATGGCAATAGAACAAATCTTGAAATATGCTTTGAAATATGCTACTGTCAACTGAAAATATGATCCTAGCCATCTATCACTTGGCATAGTTGGCAATAGCAGTGCTATGTCGGATACGGTTGCATTTTATTGGACTGTGTGAGTTGACCATTTTGAAGCACCCGGTACTAGTGGGACAACCCCACCAAATTCATGTGGTTACTTGTGAAAATGGAATGGCACAACTTGTTTCAAGGGTCTTAACAATGGAAGCAAATATACGACACTGCTAAGGAGGTTCTGTGCTAACGATTTGAACCAGAAAGCAAGAGGCATAGATATGCAGTGGAAATCCACCAAGGCAAGGCGAGACAGACTACATTAAAAGCATTCACACACACCATGGCTGTTACAATTGCCCACACACCCTGTATAGGTTTGTAAAATATCCCACCTTGATTTTTTAAAACTAAAATGTTGTAGGAGGTGAAGAGTTGTTTTTGTTGTTACGCTAACATGCGCGCTCGTAAGTATTTTAACCACTGAATACATCAATACAACCCTGCCATTTTGATATAATGCTCCTATCATTGACATATGAGACCACCCACCCTGGGGGTAAAGTCGGGATCAGGTGGGGATTTGACGTGTGAATATCATTACCACACATGCCATTTGCCATCATTGGGGCATTATTTGACCTCGCACAGATGCTTGTGATTTTACCGGTTATAAACCCCCATATACGGGCTAATTGACCCAGCAACAAATTCTTGGCCATGATTCTTGGCAAGATGGCCAAGATCCTGCCAGGATGCCAAGATCTTGCCAGGAGGCTAAAAAGTCATCAATTGAACTTAAAAAATTCATTGTAAAAATATATAGCTAGATTTGCAAAAAATTTAAGGCTGATATACCATGTTTAACTCTGGGTTGACATTTGTGTATAAAATACTGACCAACTGATACTACATATTGTTTTAAGGAAAAATAACACAAAGAAGTACAACTCAATACATTATTATCTAGTGCTTTTCATAGACATTTGGCAGATAAGCTATTACATCAATAGGGAATGTTTGTTAGGGATATGTATTCATTTTTGGATTAAAGACTTGGTGACTACTGCAGAAATGATGTTTGTAACAGACACATTTTCACTTTTACGAAAAACCTGTCCACTGCTGCATTCACTAAATCCGGCCCTCCTAGCCTGAATATCTTTCAAAATGCCATCTGGCAGTCTCTCAATGATATCAAGGATAGCAACAGGCCCTTCCTTTAACATACAGAATTTCCTAATTGACCAAGTTCTTCGCAATCCTCTGTCCATTCAAATTCACACGCTGAACTTCACGTCTAGTCTAAGTTTTCTTATCTCTTGCATGGTTTTTGTTTTAAAGGTTGTAAGAACATTATCTGTGCCATTAATATGAAATCCAGCATTATGAATGGCATCAAGTTCTTCGTTCAATAAAACAGTATTCAATATTTTCAGTGATCTCCTTACTAAAAAACTGCAATGTTCTCTCATGTTTTGGACTTGCTAACTCATTGACATATGAACGAACGGCATATTTAATTGATCTTGACAAGCTGGGTAGAACGTTTTTTAATCCATGTCGATGATTTTTAATGTACCCATAAATATACCGAACCAGCACTTAAAAATAATAAAGCCTTAAAAAATGCATGATTCATTAAATGAAATAAGCTTGTAGAATAATTAGATATTCCGCAAACCATAACCATATAACCTAATTGACTACAAGTTGAATAAGCAATTACTTTTTTAAAATCATTTTGAACAACTCCGGTAGTAGCAGCAAAAAAGGCAGTTAAAGCCCCTAAAATTGTAACAATGGTTAAGGCTAATCTTATGTTCAAAACTAAACGGACAAAAGCAGCCAAATGTATAAGACCATGCAGTTGAGCAACTCTGTATCGCATCTACTTTGTAATACAAAGTGAATCAAATTATAGAAATGTCCCAAAATGTTACACATACTGCTCAGCCATCGTCTTCTGGTTCTGGTTGGAATTGGAATGCTTGGGTCTGTATTATACAACTTTCTTTTGTGGCCTAGTAAAAAAAATTCATATGCACAAGTACTACATTTGTATTAATAAAGCCATAACTATATTCATAACTATATTCATTTCACATGTATCTGGTTGCTATTATCCTAAACGTGCAAAACGATCATGAGGTAAGAGTGAATAAATAATCATCACTATAATTGATACGAGCAAGATGTTTAATTAACGCTAGCGTATATGCGTATGGATACCTAATTCACGAACCACTTTGCTTGTATCGTGTTGCTGTCCGTACTGGAACAAAAAGTTCAGGGTCCCTTATGTAGGCCTACTCTTTGTAATGTTTTCGCTTTCAACCTGCAGTGTGATCGCTCATTATGCTCAAATTTAGCGAAACCAAATACACGTAAGAAATTCGTACCACGTGCTTCATATTTATGCCGCCAAAAAGTGTGTCGAAGCGAACAGTGAAACCTCCTGGAAGATACCTACATAAGAACATCGAAATTGCTATCGATGGCAAACGAGCTGATGATTAAGTATTTATAATACGGGATCTACATGTCATGCATGTATATTATATACATATGTATTTCGAAGTCTTTAATTAAGATTGACATAGCTAGATACATGTAGATATATTGCATATCGGCAGTGTAGCTCAGTTTGTGAATACGTACAGAACGGCTCACGAACATCAAGTACACGTGCACAGCGTAACGGGGCGATGGCCAGCGCTAGCTATATATAGTTGGCCTGGTTTTACATATAAATGTTATGCTGCCAGCTAGAGATAAGGTGACTGGAAAGTTTAGCGGCTTGAATTGACGTGCACGACGTGCGGCAATGATCATGTGCATCTATATTATATATATGCATACGAAAAAAATTCACATCGCAGGCGTTTTTTAAACCCGTACCGGCGGACTGCTTATGGTTACGTATACTTCTCAGAGCGAGGCTGAGTTGGATATAAGCTTTTAGTCTTTTCTAGTTTACGCGCCATCAACTCCGCGTGAAATAAACAACGCCCACACTATATTTCAGGTTTGCGTCGACTTTCATATTGATTTTAGATCGCCTGAGTAGTGAAATGATGTGAATATAACTTTGCAATTTCTATATTCATATCAGAACCATGTATAGTTCTATGTTTCGAGAATATGCTTGCAACACATCATCGCTATCAACTGATATTAGTGATTACTTCACCCAGGATGACTTAAAGCCTGGAAAGAACCTCATCTGGGCCCATAAAGGAAAATGTTATTCTGTTCATTTCAAGCATTTAAAGAGTATGTATCCATCCACCAGTTAGAATAAGAAAAGAACTTGCTCTTATACCGGAGATGCAAACCCAAAAGATTGTGGATCTGATAATGATAGAAACAGTGATGACCAAGTGGTAAGCAGTGAAATGTACATGACTTTTACCAAGTACTGGGCACAGTCTTTAATATACTATCGACATGACAATAGGAATGTGGAAATGGAAAAGAAAGGGGGAAAGCAGTTCAGAAGAGACCAGCAATTGATTTAAATAGTAAGGTATGAGATCCGTTTTTTTCTCAAATTGAAGGTGTTGCGCATAATTGTTTTGAGAACAGCATTGTACTGCTGAAGTTGTGGTGATAAGAAGCATGGTGCTGTGCAAAGACAGTACAACAGCTTTGGAAGGGCAATGGAATGGCGCAAAAGAAGGTAGGCATCATGTGTTGATAGGAGTGGCAATCTCTCACCCATGATTTTTAGAAAATTAGTCTTCTCAGTAAGTACTGATGAACAAACAAATGAAAGTATTTAACAAGGAAATTGTAAAGACAACAATTCCAAGAAGATTTATTGCCTTCTGGAGGCCTATTTTGCACCAATTCATAGGGAATGCATTGTTCCTGTTCATAAAGGTTTGCACATGCACATAAAATATTGAGTAGTATAATGCTTGTGCTTTTATGGTTGTACCATGTAGGCACAACAGGCAACCTGCAGCTGGATGAGAGCCACTTCATATCTAAGTATATTTATTTTTATACATCACGTAACTAATGATGCATGTATCATGTATTTATCTGAATGTCAATTTATATATATTCCTGCTGGCCTAGGGCCTACATTACAGATCAATACAGAACTTTCATATGCTGCCATTTAATTTGCAATTAGACTGAACTTAAATCTAATCCATTTCATGTGCTATATTAAACATGCTTTACTTCCATCTAATTAATTAATAGCTATAGTGTACGTATATCATTGGCAATTGGAGAAGCCGCGATATTATAACATCATGGCTAAGATCTTGCCATCATATCTTGGATCATCTTGGGTAAGATCTTGGGCAAGGTCTTGGCCAGAACTTGGCTGGCATAATCTTGGCATCTTGGGAAAGGTCTCGGCAAGTTCTGGGCAAGCCTTGGGCAAGTTCTTGGCAGGAATCTTGCCCAAGAACTTTTTGCTGAGTGATTTAATAAAGTTCAAATCCCTCCTAATGCCCCGGGGGGGGGGGGGGGGGGGGGGGGGGGGGGGGGTTAGGTCTCACATTACAATCATAGGCGCATAATACTCATGTTAAATCTTGTTCCTTGGCCTTCTATGGCACTGCAGTCAACATATAGGGTGAGGCATTGAGGTAGTGCTTATTCATGATGCATTTGATCTTCTGCTTAGGATCCCTTATCCCAAAGTAAATTGTTAGTTCATGCTAAGGAGTTGAATTTAGCATGAATTGATTCTGCTCCGTGCTTTCCCATTAAGCCACCCACTCCATCCTGTGATTCTCTAGGAGATGGGTTTTTCATTCCCTCAAATGTGCTGACCAGAGTTGCAAACATCTTAATGGCATCATCTACCCAGAAAAGTAGCTTAAAGAAAAACTGACTTAGTTCCACCTCAAGGTTATCACCAAAAACTAAGGCAATCTGCTTTTTCTCGCTACCTGAGTATACCCCAGCTTGCTTCAATCACCTGTAAGAAAGATGGAAGGTTGTGTATGTTCATATTCCTTTGCTGCATGTGGCTAAGCTATTAAGAATCCATAGCCTATACCAAGGATACAAGCATGGACTTAATAACAAGCACTTGCTTCGGTGGTATGTTAATAGTGATTGATCCATTCACAAATTGCATTCCCTGTCATTTGACTGTGGTGCATCTATGTGAGTCAGCATAGATGATTTATTTCATGGCACTGCTCTTGCATGTGCCATGTGTGTGTATGTGTGTATACGTGTGTATGTGTGTGTATACGTGTGTGCATGTGTGTGTATACATGTGTGTGCATTTATGTGCATGTGTATGGATAGTGTAAAATTGGAACAAGGACAACAAAATTTAGCTATATCATCAGGTGTGTGTATATGGTGTGTGTGTGTGTGTACAAAGGAACAAATGCAACGAAATTTGGCTCTATACACGTGTGTGGCATACAATAGCACCCTCCTCCCACCTCATCCTGGTATTAATAACCCTCCTCCCACCTCATCCTGGTATTAATAACCCTCCTCCCACCTCTCCCCTCTCCATCACCTGATCAAATAGCTCAATATCATAAGTGTTGTCGTCGTCACCAAAGTAGACCCACGCCCTCACTGCCCGCCACGTTTCTCCTCAACCATTCGATGGCTTCATTCCGCTGCTCCACACCTCTGCACTTCCTCCACGTGGGCTCGCCTGGCTTCAGCTGGAGGCGTTCGGGCGTCCTGGTGTGGAGGTGTGTCGAAGGGACACACCACCATAACATCTTGCAGGAGTTGCAGAATCATGCTAGAACGGGATTGACAGCAGCGACAACGTGCGACAGATGGTGGATCCACTCTACCAGACAAATGGTAAGCGCACATACTAGTCTGTCACAGGGAAGCTACATTGGTTGTTTAGAGACAGGTAGAGCTCCCCAGCTCACTCATTACTGTGTGGCTGCTAATGATGGCTGTATGGGGTTCTTTATCAAAATTGGTGATGGTGATACAGGGCTCCATAACGTGCTCTACAATTCGCATATATTACTATAATTACAGCAGGAGTAATATGACTAAAAGAGAATCGTTCGCATTAATATTGTCTATGAATTTCCCCTCAATGCGGTTGTCAAGCACTTCTTTTTAACTATAATTACACAATACAATCACATGATTTACGCATTTATGTAACATGCTCAGATACATTTTACGGGTTTATTTCCAACATTCTCCCCCCCCCCCCCATTGACTGCATAAGAGTTATGTACGTTCCGTCCGGTATTGAACTCCTTAATGCAGCTCGCTATTGTTTGCTGTGCTCATTTGAATGCAGCTCGCTTTGGATGTTCCATTTGTTTGATGCATCATTCACTATCTGCATTTCTCATACAGTATTTTTGAGCACACTTCCAATGGTGTTGAATTGGTTGCTTCAGAAATGATGCATTTTTGGTTCCATTGTTCACTCTAGCACACCTCTGACAGCTCCATCTAATCAATTCCTCTACCTTCCACAATCTCCACAGGGTTCTAGGGAGGTCATGGTCATATATCACAACAACATCTCCAACTGCAATGACTTTGATTTTCACTAGTAGTAGCATATTGATGGCTATCCTTCAAGATATTCTTTTCTCCATCTATTCCAGAAATGATTTAACATGTACTCAGATATTTCATCCTTCGAATCAAACTAATAGATGTGGGTTGCTCTCCATATGCTGGATCGAGGTCTTTGGTACAAAATGGGTTAGGCAAGCGTAACAATCGATGACCAACCAGGTGTAAGTGGTTCTTCCATGTCTACACTAACTTTAATTGAATTTCTGCTAAGAATTTCTGAAGAACAGGGTCTTTGAGCATTGTTGATATCACCTTACTTGCAGATTTAAAGGTTTTCCCACTATCTGAAATCATTAGACAAGGGAAACCCTCTCCGTGCTGAGAACCTTCTGATGCTCCGCAGGAATGCTTCAGTTGTGAGAATTGGAACAATATCCAGATGTACTCTACTAGTCACGCAGCATGTGTAGAGACATATCCATACCTTAGTTTCTGTGCCATCAACTACACAGAGAGGTCCAGCAAAGTCGACTCCTGTGTATGCAAATGGTGGTGCTTCTTGAACTCTGAGCCCAGGCAGTGCAGGAGATGGTGGTATATTTTCTTGCACTATCGAACCTTTTGCATACAACAAAATGATACAACAACTTTCTCACCACTTGTCTTCCCCACACAATCCAAAATCGTGATCTCAGTTCAGTCAGAGTATCCTTGATCCCACCATGCAATACTTTCTCACAGCAGCTCCTCACAATCAGAGCTGTAACACGGTGGTTTGTGTCCAACAGAATCGGGTACTTGGCAAGTTCAGTCATTTCTGCTTCCTCTAATCATTCCCTACATCTCCACAATCCTTTGTTGTCAAAAAACAAACCAAACTGCTGCTTCCACAGGATGGGCTTGTGGTCCTTAAGTAATGACTCTTGCATTATCCTTATGCAGTAAATTTCAGCCCTTGCCAAATCACAATCAAATGTCTCACATGTGTAATGAGACATTTGATTGTGATTAATCTTCAGAACTCTCACAAATTTCATCACATAGGCAGTAACTCTCAAGAGCCTTTTAAATGAGCTGAAATCTTCACACTTTACTACAGCATAGATTAATGACCTTATAGATACGGGATTGGAAACGCTGTACATTGCACGATTCTATCATCGTTTCACGTATGCATGACGTCATGTTTGATGTAGGAGGTGGAACACTCTAGCTTTCTTCCAGGTTTCGAAACCGTCAGTGAAGTACATTGTCTAGTACACCTTTCGTATTTGCGCTTTGATGCTAGGCGACCTTGTCGATACATGACCTGCACGATACAACCATAAAAATATACATACGAGTGATACGACCAAGAAGAACGCGATCATTTATGTGCATAGTGGGCCGTATATCTTTAGAACCAATATGTGTAGAAGACTTTAACATACACCACGCAACCCATCGACCTTTCTAGAAAATACTAACCAAAAGCCATAGTTTTGTACCATGTCACAACAACAGCCTGCGAGCTGCTGGAGGTTCAAAACGCGCAAATTTGAGTTTGAAGCTCTGAATCTTTTTTTTAGCCAGCAGTATTGTTCCTAAAAGCTCAAGCCTTGGAGACGTTTAGCCACGAATGGGTGCCACTCGCATCTTAGAAGCAACAAACAGTATGGTAATTCCCATTGGTGTCTCAATCTTTAAAAATAAAACAGCCGCATATGCAGTCAGAGATGCATCAGAGAAGCTTTGAAGACTGCATACCATGTCTTCCTTTTCGATTCCAAGAAAATAACATCTTGGAACTGAGATTGATGGTGCTTGCTTTAGACTAGCTACTAATCCATTCCATTTTGATAGTAGTTCTCCAGAGATGGACTCATCCCAATTTAGCTTGGCTTCACTTAGCTCTTATGCTAACATCTTGAATAGAATCACGACTGGGGTGATGATACCTAATGGGTCATAAAATCTGGATGCAAGGCTGACTATGCTTCTCTTAGAAGGTTCCAAACCAATGCAAACCAAGCACTTTGTGTTCCTCTGAAGAAACTGCTCATCACCAAGTACATTCTTTGCATATGATTCATCTTCCTCAGCTATGTGTCGGTCAAAGTCTTCAATTGAGATTGAAAATGTTCCTGAAGTTTGATACTTTCTTGCAATGCTGCTGAACTAGAAACACATTTTCTCAAGTTGAACCCACACTCAGACAGCCACGTCTTTGACTTTACATACAGTTCAATTCCAATGTGCAAAACTATGGAGACTAGCGCCTGTGACTTGCAACTCTTAACAGCGACAAACCGACAGAAAGCAAGGAAAGCGTGGCCACACTTGGAGTGAAAGAGCTCAGAGTGAAAGACTGTGAAGGAGAAGGTTGCAACAAGAGGGATTTAAGAGAGAGGACCCAACCAAACGGGGTTATAATCAGAGTGCCAGGCAGGGACCAGGAGACAGAGTATGCTATAGATATGGACTATTGCACCGACCTTGGCAGTGTCCAGCCTGCCAAATGTAATGGTCCTAACCATTTCGCAAGGATGTGCTCATTGGGCCGCCCCACACATCTAGTGGAAGAGGTATGACTCGGTCTGATTCTGATGACGACAATGTGTGCTTGATTGCTGTGGAGAAAGTGGGTAAAAAGCTTCTTGCAAAAGTGCCCTTTAGGGTCAAGGATAGAAACCAGACAATTGTCTGTCAGCTTGACACCGTAGCCTCGTGCAACGTGTTTGCAGCATCTGACTACCGCAGACACGGCAGCTCAGGTCTGCAGAAGAGCCAGACAACACTTACAATGTACGATGGCACCGTGAGGAGATCCATGGGGCCATGGCAGACACAGGCGTACAACTGGCAGAAAGAGTTGACGTGGTTAGACTTTGATGCTGAAAACCAAACAGCACACTTTGCTGTCACTCGATACCTGTATCAGCCTGAGCCAACTGTCATTCGAAACTGAGTCTGTCTGCCTTGTAGAGGCAACACAGAATATATCCAAGGAAGTTCTGTTGAGGGATTACGAGGATGTCTTTAGAGGTATCGGCTGCCTTCAAAGAGAATACGATAGAGAATATGATATTAGTCCATCGCTCCAGTACAGAATGGACCCAGAAAGATCCCGCATGTGGTGCAAAAAGCAGTAACTGAGAAACTACAAGCTATGGAGAAAGAGGGGCTAATTGCAAAGGTAGACACCCCAACATCATGGATCAGTAACCTGCCGGCAGTGTGGAAGCCTGACATGGTTAGAGTCAGAGTATGTTTGGCTCAACACTGCTATCAAGAGGAATCATTTCCACATGCCGACTCTAGATGACGTGCTACCTACTCTGAACAAAGACAAGGTTTTCAGCCTGCTCGATGTGAAAGACGGGTTCATGCACATCAAGTTGACAGAATGCAGTAGTTTTTTCTTGACCACTTTTTGGGGACCACAAGGACATTAAAGGTGGCTGAGACTGACTACCTTTTGGCATCTCTTCAGCACCGGAGGAGTTCCAGCGCAGGTTGCAGGTGGCCTTGCATGTGTGGCTATCGTGGGCGATGATGTTCTAGTGTATGGGACTGGTGAGAGAGAAGAGGAGGCATGTCACAAGCATGACTAGGCTCTGGTACACCTCATGAACACGCTCGACAGTGCAATATCAAGTTCAACAAGCAGAAGCTGCGTCTACACATGCCTGAGCTATTGTATATTGGCCACCAAATCTCCAAAGAGGGTGTGAAGCCCGACCCAGCCAAAGTCAGAGCTATAAAGGGAATCACTGCCTAGGAATCAGCATCAGGCGTACAACGTTTCCTGGGTATGTGTAATTACCTGTCCAGGTTCATTCGCAATCTGTCACAAGCAAGTGAGCCACTCTGACGTCTTACGGAAGGGAAGGTAGAGTTTCATTGGGGACCCACTGAGCAGGCAGCGTTTGAAGAAGTGAAGAGTCTCATCAGTACCGACCAAACCTTGACCTTTTATGATGAGTGGTCATCCAGTGTGAAGCAAGCACCAAGGGACTGGGGGCAACCCTGCAGGCACCAAGAGGGATGACCCATTGCCTCAGCATCGAGGTCCCTGTCGAAGAGTGAAAAGAACTATGTGGCCATTGAGTTAGAGTGTTTGGCCATCGTGTTTGCGTGTCGGCAGTTCAACCAATACATTTATGGGAAGAAGACTCGGGTCAAAACAGATCATAAGCCACTGGAGGTTATTGCAAAAAAATCTATCCTGGTAGCTCCCAGATGACTGCTGCGTATGTTGCTGTCCCTACAGCGGTATCACCTGGACATAAAGTACTGCCCAGGAGAGCAACAGGTGATTGCTGACACCCCTGTCCTGGCTGCCAGGAAGAGGTCCCAAAGACTGAGGAGCTGACCAGACAAGAAGTATTTCAACTAACAATGGCCAAATAGGAAGCACAGGAGTTGTGAGATAATTGATGAGCGTGAATTTCTGCAGGTGTGAGATCAAAGGCTGGTCTCTGGAGATCCAGAAAGCAGCAATGGTGGATCTAGAACAGAAAACCTTAATGCAGGTTATTACTCAAAGGTGGCCCACCACCATTCCATTTTGGTCAGGAAGTACAGGAACTTTTATGAGACTCTAACAGTGCAGGACAGCCTTATCTACAAAGGTGGTCAGGTTGTGGTACCTGAATCAATGAGGGCTGACTGTTTAAGGACTGTTTAAGCTGACTGCATGCACGGCAGGCACGAGATGCTTTGTACTGGCCAAACATGGCCAAAGACATCACTTCCGTCACGGCACAGTGTTAAACCTGTGAGGACAATGGCATTGCACTACCCAAAGGAATATCGAGTGCATGCAATACCCAACCAAACTGCCCTGGGGAAAAGTTGGTATGGACTTGTTCCAATGTAAAGGAAGAGAAAACTTGATAATAGTTGATTATTTGACTGATTTCTTTGAGGTCTCCAACCTGTCAAACACCTTAGCCTCCACTGTAGTCCAAGCTGGCACAGCAGGGCGAGTAAGGCCACAGGTTGCTACCTTTACAGTATGAGGAACCTGTACTGGTACAGGATTTACAGGCTAGTAAGACCAAGTGGCTGAGAGGTCGAATGCATGGACCAGTTAACTGAGTGTTCATATATAGTGGACGTGGAGGGACAACTGCTCCATCAAAACAGGAAGTTCATGAAGCCCTCAAGTCATGCGCCAGAGTACCCAGTGGGAGAGATGACCGACAGGAGGCACACCCAGAACACCCAAGGGACTTTGAGTTGGGGCTGCAGGTCCCTAACAGTCCATGTGTAGTAGCTAGCTCAGCGTCAAGCAGCAACTCTAGGGAATTGCCCCTATCTCAAACCTCAGCGATCCAAGCCAATAGTCAGCCAGTTAACCCATCAACCACAAAACAGCCTCGGGCCACATGTAGTGGCTGGGTTATTCGAGAACCAGACCGGTTTAGGGACCTTGTGAAACTGTAGTGTCATCACTAGATTTTGTGCAAATATAAAGGGGAGATGTTTATGGTGCATACATAGGGGAGGGGCCTAGACGGGTGATCACATGCAGAGTACTGAGATACATTTTTGTGGTGTGGACACACGGTGAATATATCTGAGTTCATCTAACCACTGGGCAACCTCACACAGGGGGCATATGCCTATGCCCCCGGGCACATATTGGAAGAGCGTCATAAAGGGAGTAGGGGTGGGCGTTGGCCGATGAAATATATATAACTGTAAATACATACACATAATACATGCGTGTGCGGTATCAATTATTATCGTTATACTCGCCCTCAGCGTGCCCAAGAATGTTAGAATCAAGGATAGTTAATTATTACAATAATAAAATATGTAATAATTAACTATCCTTGATAGTCGAACAATTTCCCAGGTTCCCGGACCGTTCTGCATGGTTCAAGATGTTAGGAATGAAGAGAAGTGGTGCACAGAATCGAAAAAGGAAAGCCGAAGCCAAAAGGAGTGCTCAAAAATCAAGGAAGTTCCTTGAAGGTTACTTCCTAAACGCTGACGCTGGTTGTGATGCTGAAAAATCTGAAGACAAAGCCTACAACCTGCAGCTGTTGAAGAGGGCCCACCTAATTGGGCTAGTCCACAATGCAGTGTGGAAATAGAAAGTACCCAACTCAAGGTCCGTGAACCTGCAGCTGCAACACATGAAGGAATCATCAATCAGCAGGCTAGCAGCATACATGTAGATCCCATAGGTATGTCCTGTAGTGATAACAGTACAAATCAGTTGATTTCCTCTGTTCTTGGATTCCATGATGTGGGTTACCTTGAGTCCCATGTAAAGCATTGCCGTGAAAATCCATATTGCGTATCATATCTGTCACCGGCAATACAAAATGAATTAATTGGTCTGCTTGCAAGTGACATCCAGAGAAATAAGTACTACGGCATACTGTTGGATTCTACTCCTGATTTAGGGCATCGTGCGCAATTGTCCGATGTTTATTGATGTGAAGTTTAAGACCAAAGAGGTAAAAATCAGGGAATCCTTTTTGGATGTTTTGCACTGCGTGCCAAAGATACTGCTGCAATTGAACATGTTATAATCGAAAGATTGCAAGAAGACAAAATACCTCTAAGTGATTGTCGTCACAATGTTAAGACAATGCTTCAGTAATGGCAGGATACATTTCTGGTGTTCAAGAACGAATCCTTGCAAGAAACCATAGAGCATTGTTCTTAAATTGTGATAATCACAGTTTAAGTTCATTCTGCAAGCCAGGATGCAGAGGTTATAACATTTTTTGGGACAATTGAAGCAATCTATACATTCTTTTTCAACTCAACTCTTAGATGGAAAAAATTGAAAGAGGTTGTTTCCATAACATTCAAGTGTCATTGTGTGAAACAAGATGGTCCTCCAAAATGGATGCAGTAAAGACAGTATTCAGCAGCCTCAATAGTCTGGTGGATCTTCTAGAGAAGATGAGTGATGATTGTGATACTTCTCAAGACACCAGGACTGTTTCAGAAAGCTTGCTGCAAGCCGCATTAAGTTTCAACTTTTTAGTGCTTACAGCTTTGTGGCATGAAATTCTGGGAAAAATTGACCGAATACAAAGGAGATGAATCCAGGATCCAACTATGAACTTTGCTGAGGCTTCAACAGACTTAGAATCTTTGCAGCAGTATCTTTCTTATGAGTACTCGTGAAACTTTATGCAAAGACTCAGTTCACCATGGAAAGGAAAGATGTGAAAAATGGGGAGTGCCTGGAGAATTAGCATGTGATACAGCCTTTTCAGCAGATGATGAAATAATGCGCATCATGAAGGGACTTAACATGGAAATAACAACTCGGTTCACTAAATTGAGAAATCTGGATAATAAATTTGCGTTTATTCTAGGTGCCAAAAATCTTATCCAATGTGGCGATCTAAATCAGTTGCGCAATAGTTGCACATGGCTTGGAAACTTCTATGATGCTCATGGTATTAAACGAAATATGTGACTGCAAAATGCTTCGAAAAAATCTAAAGGATTTTTCCCTACAGAATCCCTTACAACTTCCCTATTGTGAAGATGTTTATCCAAATTTTTTTAAAATTCTTTTAACCACAGCGGTGTCAATCGCTAGCTGTGAATGTTCCTTTAGCAAGCTAAAACTTATATTGAATTATTAAGAGCCTCAATGGGACAGGATCACCTTAGTAATCTAGTCCTGCTAAGTGTTGAAAAAGGAAACACTGGATAAAATTTATTTTGATGATGTAATTGAAACATTCGCTGCTGTAAAAGCCACTATGACTACCGTCCTAAGATAAATTACAGAACGCTCATTCATTCCTCCCCTATCCCTCTTTATGTATTACACTTTTAATGATGCATATGAGATGTGTGCATAGGAGGGGGGGGGCACCTTTTAATCATCTTGCCCCATGGCACTCAATATCATTAAGCCACTGTAACCCCCTACTATATAGCGCCCTTCCCCCCCCCCTCCCCCACAACTATTATCTCCCACTGTTACAGAGGGCAAATCTATAAACAATCGACGGCAAACACATGCATTGATTGAAGTACCGCCCTTATCCAATCTCATGGTAGAGATGGCCTTTTCTAAAGAAAATAATGTAGCTCAAAAGTCAGACAAAGTTAGAGGCAATAAATTATCAAAGAAAAGGCACAGAGGGCTGTTTCAAAAAAGGTATTGTTCGGTGAGCGGACATTAAAATATGTATCTCTGCACAAGGATATTTAAGCTTTGAACCCCTGGGGGTAATGCCCTAAGCATGTACCATACAAAGAGAACCTAAGGGACAGAAATTATATTTGCCATAGAGAAATGGCATGGTATGATTCACTGCAAATAGCACATCGGTAGCATTAATCATTCGGAAGTTATGACGATTCAAACAAAGAGCATTTTTAATTGTATTAGATATAACGATACAACATTCTCATGAACTGTCCGATATACATCAAACATTAATTTTCATGTAGTAACATTTAGCGAGCTGCTCTGCGCTCACAAATGTGATTTTTGAAATCACGTTCAAGATTATGTGAGGGAATAAATGAAGTGTTTCAAGATGCACATACATGCCAGGATTTAGACATTATTATTCTTATGCAAGCAGTTACTACCATTTAGCACAATTATAAAATACAAGCCTATTTACCTCAACATCAATACACAACTTAAGTAATGAGAAATATTACCTTTTTTTCTTTGATAGATACTTCATGCTTTGCATCCCATGACCTTCACAAGTGACCTGTGTAACGTTAATGCAATCATGCTAATTTGAACACAAAATAATTGGGATGACCTGGTCAAATAATTGCATTATGTGGTAGTTAAACTTTGTTCATAATCAAAGCACCAACCAAACAAGGTAGCCAAAAGTAATTCTGAATAGAACATATTCAACACAATATCAGACTTCAATTCACTCCATGCAATAAAACACTTCACCTTCAGAACAAACTAACACCTTAATCTTCAGAACAAACTGATTTAAATATATAAACACATAGATATCCTAATCTGTTTTCAAAACTCAACTAATGAATCCACCAAGGTGAAGATAGGTCTCATTTATTGTAGTACTTTAAAATCCCATAACTTCCAAGGTTTTTATTTGTACATGCTGAAACTCTGCTAATATCTACAACTTTCATCTGCTCAAGAGATAGGTCAATTTCAAAACTCCTGTTGTGATTTTGATTTAAAAGATGTCCTGGATCCACAACAAAATCCCCAGATCCAGAATGCTGTTAAAAGGTGCAATTATCCAAATGTGCAGATAGGTTTATTGACTTTTGATTCGGCTGAACACAGAATTTATTGGACTAGATGTAAAAAAAACTACGTAACAGCGAGATGCAACCCCAAGCAAGATACAACAATTAAAACTAAAATTAACAAATTTAGGTACAGGACACTGCAAAGCATTACATCATGTCCATGTTGGCATGTTCCCATTTGGAATATTAATTTGCAAGTGAAAAATTCACATACAGTGATGAACATTAAAAGCGCATTTAAAAATCACTGGGGAAAATTAAGGATGTCATTATCCTTAAATAAGGATCATCTTTTATGTTGCATGCTTTTGCTAACCAAGCATGTTAGATAGCTTAAATGCTATTGTCCAATTGTATACTGATTAGCCTATGTCAGTATGATCAATTTCCTTGTGTAAAAATAGGGTAGTGGAACATTTTTATTTAAAGATTAAGATATCCTTAAATAGGGATCACAACAGTTGAGGTTATTCACCATAAAAACCATAACTGTTTAAAACTCCTGATCTTCACTGGTAGCCAGTTGCTCCAGCTGATTTTTCAAATAAATAACCTGTGGTTAATAAGTTATGTGTAATAATTTACAACACTTCAAATATGTGGTTGTATAATGACAAACATTCTGCAGGTGGTGCTGAATTGCCGCACTAGCATAACTGAGACCATGTGCACTGTAATTGTTCCGCTCCAACGAACAGTGTGCTGTCTACTCCTATCAATGAGTACAGTACTGTTTACAGTACTGTTTATAATGGTGGATCGAGGAATTTGATGTCCACGACCACGGGGGTGGTACAAGAGATGTAGAAAGTGTTGTCAATTCCCATACGATTAGAGCTCCACCACAGCTAGCCCCAGACTCAAGAGGACCACAACATTGCCAATATAGCTCTACCACTGGGATATGTCAACGAATCGCTTTTGTAACCACTATATGCCAACCAAAAACATTACTTATACTGCTATTGGGCACTAGCAGACATATCACATGTCTGATTGTGATGGCATGTCATGTGCGTATCCTGCAAGGAGGAGTAAAGGACACGTTGACTGAACTTAGGTCGAAGCATTGGGTAGGGAAGTCACTGTGTGAAGAAACTACTCCTAGAATGTCACAGGTTTTAAGAAAAACCATTTACGTTCCCAGCGTCACTTTCATTGCATTCAGAGTACAGAAATCTCCACCCTTCACTTACACAGGTGCACATGGACTTTGCTGGACCACTGTTAGTGACTTCAGCCTAGACATGCAAAAATTCATATGTCAGAAGTCTAGTGACCTCAAAATTAACTAACCAGTACTTCCTAGGTCACGGAAGTGTCCAAGAAGGTATGAAGATGGATCATATGATATTGATATTCCTGGCTGCATAGAGGATATTTACAATGAAGCTCTTGATTTGATCATACAAGGAATCAAGCAAAACTTTGATCTACCACAAACTGTATTCAAGCCTTGAAACTCTTCTAGTGAAAGCTGCTACAGGAGAGAAGTATGATGCAGAATTAGCGTTTGCTATAAGGGTGACTTTCACAGAGAACAATAATGCATGCAGCTTGGAATTTTAGCAAGTAATATTCCATGTGAAGCAGCTCAAAATCTTGATGCTGTCATTACTTACTTGCAAACGCTATCCCAGGTACAGAAGTAATTGCTATTGGAAGTATGTAGCCTTGCTTCATTGATCCTTGTTTTGCCCACCACCAATGCAGTGAGAGGTCCTTCACGTTTGAAGACATAACTGAGGTCACTATGACCCAGGCAAGCCTTAGCAATATTATGGTTCTACATATTCACAATCTTACAGATCAGCTCAGTTTGATAGAAATAGGGAATAAAAGGTTCCAGTCACAGAGAAGCTACTTTTGGAGCATTTCTGTCAACCGACTGAATATCACTTCGATTGAATATCACTTATGATCAAATGATTGCATTCTATTCATAAATGATTCAAGCCTGCAGTATGTTTATATTCTATAGCTGTTCCATGAAAACTGGTCAAATTTCGTATGGCTTTTGACGATAAAAGTTCCATGATTTGCAAAACTTCTGGGGCAAATCTTCAGAAGGGTGCATGCCCCCTCTTGTTCCTGCACCCACCCACTCTATACGCCTCCCCTTTCTACTATGAAACCTTGCCGCTACACTTTATAAGTCCTTCCTACGTCTCTGACCAGGCTGATATCCATGACAAATGAAAGATATTCCGGGGTTGAATAGGACTACTATGCTGACGGTCTATCAAATCCATCCATTTACTCACATGAATCGCTTTGTGTATGAAGAATTCATCTAGTATGAGGGCAAAGTACCATTTTTGAATGTGACCAAAGAAGAATCAAAACACGAAAAAACCTCACAGAAGCTCAGTACAAGTGAGAGTTTACATTCTAATCTTCAGTAATATTTCAGGAAGAACGAACTTGGTTTAGCAATACATTGTGATTGGCGATCCTTATTGGTGAAACTCCGGAGGTATTGTGTCCTCGTATAGCTGGAAAGCTAATGTACGAATGTCCAGCAGGAACTTTGCAGGAACACTGGTTCCTGCCACCTTTCGTGCAATAGTACTGCATTATTTGCGAAGTTATGATAATGATTATTTGAGCGATGTAAATATATACAGGTGCCAATGCTGCTTCTTCCCCAACTCCATGTGTTTGCTAGACACTGAGATATGCAGGGGTACTACTGAAGGCTCCCGCGGCATGGTCCCATTGTATTTGTTATTGCCTACTAGTGGAAAAAGCAGCATTTGTTATTAAATACTGAAATAGTTATGTAAGTGATGGTTCTTGTTTCCCCATAAATATGATGACTATAAAGTAATCCAAACGGGCTGGAAATAGAAACTAATAGGTACATTTGGTTCCCGCGTAATTATGAACGAAACTGGTTTTGTTTGGTAGTGCAGTATTTACAAAAGTGCATGCTCACAGAAAGAGAAGGTAAAACTTCAGTTGCACATATTCAACTCCATGTGGATATGAATGGCATATCTGCACACATCTATAATGGCCAAGAAAAGGTGAGGGCTATAGTTCAATGTCCCATATGTTTGCCCAGTAAACAAAACTGTCAGCGCACTTTGGGTGCATATAGAGAATTAAAGGCATGGCAAGCAGTGCCTCGTTCAGATCGATGCCCACAAATGACAACTACGGAACCCTTAGAGATATTGTAGCAGCCCTTGACTGTATAATTGGATAACCCATAACATTAGAGATCATTAAATAGGGTTGTTAGGGTGCACGTGATAAGGTCTGTAATTTTGTCTTTTGGTGTTCATGTTTCATGTTGGTATTAAGTTGACTCGCTACAATATCCAAACATGCCTCACAGTAGTAGTTTGCATTGCACCTTTTCCCCTGAGCTGTGCACACAGAAAACTCGCGACATGCACCTTTTTGATCCCACGAATAAAAATATAATAAAGTTAAATAGTTGGTAAGGATTTTTGAGGTATTCATTTGCATTTGCATTAAAAGCAGCAGAAATTGTGCAAACACTTTAGAACTACTATTTGCAGGAACTACATGGGAAAGAATGCTGTCCGTGCATACATTAAGCGAATTTTCATCTTTCGGCTTTGTCAACAGTTGAGCATGCATAATCAGATAATCCATTGAATACATATTTTAGAATATCCTGAGTATAGTCTGATTATAATTATACTCCAGCAGCAAGTCCAAATTTTTTTAAATAGTATTCAATTCATAAAATTTCTTAACAACTTTGGAAGTGTTGGTTTTAAAGCAATACCTTTAAAAAAGCTTCCTACATGTAGGTATCTGTAATGCACAACAGACCTTACATGTGCTAAAACATCTCATATGATAAATCATGCATTGTAAACATTATACAAGCACACGTTTATCATGATTCATATAATAAACTTACCTTTCCCATCCATTGTACGGGTTCTAATGTGTTGATTGCATGACAGTAGTCAGGGTGACAGGAGGAAAAAAATCTAAACAATACCACATTACATTGTAATCACAAACCTCAAAGTAGCAATATGTAACATGGCACAACATTTTTTCTTTGGAATTGCAGTAGCAGTTTCACATTTTATCTTATCATTATATACCCATTGATTGAAAAAAGTTCCATTCATGCACATCGTCAGTATGCTGCGTAAAAATTGATTTTGGTCTAAACAGACAAGAATACAAGAACAAAATGATTCGTTTACAATAATCTGGATCAAGCATTGACGATGCTAAGCTTTCTGAACGCAGAAATGTGGTTGCAAAAGATTTGCCAATTATTATATCAGTGCTTAAATTTTCTTCAATCCATCACTTATGAGGAAATTCAATGGGATATGCTTTACCTTTTGCGATGTGCACAGATGTACATATCATACATTATGGTGCATTACCTTGAATGAGCACCTAGAATTAATAGCATTACAAACATGTACAACACCAGACTGGATGTCAAACCTGGTCCTACTCCAATGTAGTCTCTACCCAACCAGTATGACAAACTGTGCTGACATTCTGCTCCCTTTGTAATCAAAACGTTCAAACTGAACAAGTTTCAATTTCAACATACAATGTTTGAGAAATTTGAAACTTCATATCTCATCATATTGGCATTCTCAAGAACCTATATAAATGGCACTTGAATAAAAATACATTAACTCACAACGTACCTCAACAGAATGTTCATACATATCAGCAATCTCTTCTGAACTTGGTAGACACTACACAAAGAAGAAAATAAATATTTTACCCATGACATTAACAGCAACAAAAGAAAACAGTGTACAGAATTGCAGATTAAAAGAGATAATAAATCCTGCACACTATTTCTCCTTCTTGAATTGACTTGGCCAATGGCGTTCCACGCTCAACAGTTAGTTGATATAAAGACAGATGTTGATCACATATCTGTACAACCTGCAGTATAAAACAGCATCAAAGCTCTGCACGAATTGTATAATGTTATTACTTCTGCTAGTTCCAGTGACCAATCATGAAAAGACTGCCCAGGCCTTCCAAATATTATGTCAACATTTATTCTTCTTTTGAATAGTGTGCTAGCATCAGATAATGTTCTAATTAAATGGAAATAACATAAGTAAACACACAACCATTTCTCATAATGAATGCAAGATGCACATTAGTTATGTATATGCAATTGCAATTGGAATTATTTATCCCACTTTAATTGTAACAGTACAAGTATACCCTAAAACCTTGTCACATGTGGATAATGCAATACCAAGTACGAGTGACAAGTTGTTAATAGTATGGACTCTTTCCATGTTACATAAAATGTATTTAGTGCAATAGGTCCACCAATCCCAGTGCATGTAAGGATGACCTCAATGCTCTGCCTACATCTGCTTTATCCAACCATTTCCTATCAAGTTTCAGCTTAAGTAAGTTGTACTAGATTGGTTCAACTTGAAAACATATTTCTGTTTATGTAGAATGCTAGACAGCATGATATGATTACTAATCACTTAAGGTTGCAACATTGATAAGAGTAGGACAGGAAAGAAGGAATTGATGTTAAGCCAACTCTATTTTACACGAAACATTTGCTGTATCTGACACCAAATGGCTCTTCATTTTAAAGTTTTGAAAGGAACGAACAGTAGGGAGGCAAATGAAAATAAAAAACCTGGTCCTGCATGTTTACAACTATTAGTGTGCCTAATCAGTTGTTTGCTGTTCTGATCCAGCAGTTGTATGCATCATGCAATTTAAAATCACTCCTGCAACATATAGAACATGGATGTGCTTCCAGTCAAAAGAATCTAATTATTGTTCTCTTTTCCATCACATGAAAAAATTAAATAAAATTTCAAAAGTATTTTCTGAGCACATACATAATAATAGATTGCTATGAAATTGAATGTCAAACCTAATGAATTCATCTAAGCCCTCATGATTTGCTCTTATGGGATCATTTACAAACAGTTCAAAAATGTCCAACTTATGATTAGACCTTGGTAGGTGCATACTCCTTCATTTCGTCCCACAACTGTTCGCCAACAGTGACTTCTGCCTCTCTGTACAATCAGACATTATATTTCTCCTACCAATGTAGACTGTTACCAGCCCAGCGGAAAATCTTGCCCAAGATTTAGCCAAGGTGGCAAGATTTTCGCTTAGATTATAAATAAAACTGAAACCATGATATGTACATGTGTATGAGTTTGGAATTAATACATATTCTAGGTATCCATCCTAGCTATAGGTTGCATTAATTTTATATCCACATCCATTTCCTTCTTTAATGTAATTGAAAAAGTGCATTTTTAGACATAATTGAATAGATAGAAATGTGTGGTCATGAAATTAACGCCTTGATTATACATAAATTTCAAACCCATATAGTTTTATTAAAGTTCTAAGCAAAATCTTGCCATCCTGGTAAAATCTTTTCCTCTGGGCAGGGTAACAGTATCATGGACAGGGTCCATATAGAACATGCAACATGACACACCTCTTCCACGATGTTCATAAATCAACTGAGGAGATTTGACAATCCTCATCGAAAGGTTAAACTAGAATATTGCTGCTACAATGGATACGTATAGCGTTACTTTAGTATTGTACACTGCTACAGGTACCCAGCCTTCATTTTCACATGCTCTTCAATGAAACTATCCAGTGAGTTGATTTCTAAATTACACGGTTAGTGCTAAGGAAATATGGTTCATAACCACCGAGTATTGTCAACTACAGCTATGCATTCAGTACTGCAACTTAAACCATCACAGTGCTGCTCAATATTATCTTAAGCAATTACGGCTTCTTTCACTTCAAGTCTAGTAACATTAAATTGATACAATAAATTAACAGCATCATTATGCCAAACCTTAAAGCATCCTGAGCAGAATGATCGCGATTTAGTAACTTCAAATCATTATTCCTGAGTGACTAAACACACACACACACACACACACACACACACAAGGAGATTGAAAACACCATACAGTGCTGATTAAAATGTATGACTTCTTAATCAATGGTACAAATCATTACATCACATGAACTTTACCACAGTGCTACATAAAAAGTACTACTACTACTACTATGCTAAACATTATACTTAATCAATTGTGGCATCCTACACTGAACAGGTCGAACATTATCTCCTGTTAAATAAGATGTTCAACTCATTATCCTGACCCCAACAAATAATGTCTATGCAGCAATAGTTGATGCAATTCAAATGTATTTGACACAGCAACACTTGCACAAAGTGTACTTGGTTTGAAAATTAAATTGGTAAACCTGTTCTTCACAGGAATATACATGTACGATTCCTCCATGAAATGCTACGCACTTGAGTGATCTTATTGAAATTACACATGTAGAATATAAAATTTACAGGTTATTGTGAATCATTACAACATATACAACACATATGAGACAAATTTCCCCTCAGATAAAAAATAGTTATAAAAGTGCACTTTGTCTTCATCTTATCACTTCCAAACAACCGACTTAACATTTGCAGCACATCTACCACACCATTTCTCTATGGCAAATTTCATTTCTGTTCTTTAGGTTCTCTTAGGAAGGTACATTCAAAGGGTATTATTACCCCTAGGGGTTTAGAACTTCAATATCCTTCTGCAGGAGGGGGGAGGGGGGGGAGGGGGTCCAAATCACTTCAAAATCCTTGTGGAATCTTCTGAACTGTTAACACTATCACCATCCTATTTTCAACACTTCATGGCAAGCCACTTCTATATGCAAAAATTATTTATGTAATGCGGTGTATTGCACAAGTGGGATACCAATGTTACATGGTGTGATAACCCAAGGGGATCACATCTTCAGGTAGGAGCATTCAAATCACTTCAAATTTTGTACATATTTAGAAGGGTCCTTTTGATCTGTTCGTTATACGTTATAGAGAAATAGTTGTGCAAAACCTACTCAACTCACACTGTAGATTTACGTACCTACCATACATTAAATCATTGGCGCAAATTGAGTAGGAAATCGTGCACGCACTTATGCAATAACCGTAACGGATGAAGGTAAAAAATAAAAAACTTTTCCAATCAATACCTTCTAATATGTATCAAATGTAAAGTGATTTGATCACTCTTACCTAGATGTGGCCGCTTTGAGAAGTGCCGAACCTTATAATGCCTGCATCCCACTTAAGCAAGATACCAATATGTATTTCGCATATAGAAATGGTGTGGCATGTAGTGTTCAAAATAGGAAGGCAATAGCGTTAACAGTTCAGAAATTCAGGTGATATAACCATTTGATATATATATATATAAACTCCACGGGTGAAAATCTCGTAGTACGTCCCATTTATTAAAGCAGCAATAGAACACTTACTGAATGAACCAAACTAACTCAGCAAATCATTTCACTGCTACAAATCACTCGTTGCCACTAAACCGAAAACTTGATTACCATACTTCATCGCAAAACAAGGTTTGAATGCAAATATATATTGCAGCAATCGAGAGCTAGAATTTATATAAACCTATACGAGAAATACGATGAACTGTCTCGTTTATAAGCATCCCACCAAGCTGTATCTGATTCAGATAGCAATAGTTTTGTTCCATGGATCTTCTGGAAACAGTGCTTATCACTCCTATAATAAATATTTAATAATGAAGCACAACAGTTTACATTGTTAACACATATACACAGGGATACACAATATAAATCACATGCTACTTGTGGTACCCACTACAGAGGCAGCACGCCCTGCTGGAGTGCAATGGACTCTCTCTGGAGAAGGAACAAGAAGGACTGGTGGTTATGTGTAATGGTCTGCTGATGCCTGCCAATATCAAAGAACAAACTGAGAGCATCAGGTCCTAGGGCACCAGAGGTCTCAATTGCAATTGGGACAAAATGGTGAGACCTGGTCAGCTGAGCGTATTTCTCCCGCTTTCTGGCTTCAGCAGTTGCTAGCTCGTTGCATCAGATATGTATGAGGTTGCAACGGTGTCAACACAAGTAAAGTCCCAAATAGGCCGAACTTCCATGCGGCACTGGAACAACTATCGGGTCACTTACCAACATGCATGTAGTGTTACAATGTATTATTTGTGTCAAAATAAGCACCCTGGACCCGACCAGAAGCCCTCAAGCACGCCCCTGCATGGTCCTCCCACCAAGAGAACATTAGGATAGGTCAGGAACTAGGACACCACTCCTTTATTCCAATCTTATCCAGAAAAGGGGTTGAGAAATAATCTTGTTTCATAAATGAAAATGGTCCTACCTTTTGAATAAATCATTACTATCACCTATGCAGTGATTCCATCAGGGTGGGGGGTGGGAGGGTGATCCTGGAGCTCAAGGGGTTTATCATGGGGTATTTGCGTGGCTGCCCCAATTTTTTCCTCTTGTTCCAGGCCTGGTATTTATGGTAAAGGATGTGCTGCAAATAGTACATCAATAACATTAATCGTTCGGAAGTGTCATAGTTATACAAATGGAGAGCATTTTTATATCTCTTTATTATATATAGCGAAGGGACATTTTCTCATGAACTGTCTCATATATATTTCTACAAATTTTTGTTGCATGTGGATTTCGAATATTGCACCCAAATCAAATCGATTTATTGCCTGAACTGTTTATACTATGAACTCCCACTTCTCAGTACTACACACCACACCATAATCTATACGTGAAAATTAATATTGGTGTCTCGCACAAGCAGTGTACAAATGTTACGAGGTACGATACCCCATGGGGTTCAAAACAGCCACACCTGTAGGTAAATGCATCCAAATTGCTTCGAATTTGGAGTGTCCTGTCGCTATTGTATTTTCATGTTAGTTAAATTTTTATCCATTACCAAGATATAGATTTGCAAAGTGAGCAATTTCCTGTTTTATTCACACCATACCAACAAGCAGCACAACATCCATACTTTATATTAATTAATTTGTAACTGAATGGTATTTATGCAGAGTTTTAACAATTATGCAAGCAGACAAAATGTGAATATGATTGCCTTTATTAATTGTATTGCTCATATTTGAAGACATTAATTGCAGCTATACACAGTAGAACTAACATTTACACTTCTTAAGAAATACGTATCACATCACAAAATAGTTACCTGCATTCCTATAGACAAACGGTTGATTCCAGCAAGTTTAAACTGCCTAAAAAATAATAATAATAATAATAATAATATATGTATATATAATACATAATACAAGAGAATACATGAAAGGAATAAATGCACATAGTCAGAAGGGAGCACAAATACGCATATATACATAATACACACCAACATATTATTATTATTTAACTAAAGTCAGAAGGGATCACAGTCCTAGCCAGTATGGCCCTTGCTATGGCTCTCACCAGGGTGATATTCAACCTTCCAAACATGTCACTGATCACCCTGGCTTTACGAAATGAGGAAGAGCCAAAGGCCAAGCGTGTGGCCAGTAGAACAAAGGTTCCTCTTGCTTCCTCACCCCAATTGCAGTAAGTTTCTACTGCTAGAGGCACACACCTCCAGCCTAGTTCAGCACATTTAGGGTCATTGGCTGTGTGCTTTCTGTTTTCTGCAGCTTCAGCAGCAGCACCCACCCTCCTACTTGCCTCAGCCAAAATAGCAGGGGTAAGAGGAGATGTGACCGTGATGTCAAAGGCCGCCGGCTTGCCTTGAGCCCAGTCCCTCACTAGCACATCAGCTGGGCAAGCGCGATCCAGTCCTGGAGTGAGGCCACTTCCAGCTTCTAACCTTGCTGCAATGTGGGCTTGGTGGCAAAAGCTCAGAAAGACATCACGCAACCTATTGTGACGTATAACTACATCGCCACCACGCCGGCAGGTAGCTGCATGATGGCCTAGAGGGTCCAATGCCACATCAGGGCAGAGACCACATGAAGAGCCTCTGGAAGTGTCCAAGCCCAACCACCACTTCACTGCTATCTGAAGCTCATTGGGATCTAAATGTAGCCCAAGACCTATAGAAGGCACAACTGAGAGCCAAGAGGCTGCATGGGGTGCAGATGTAGAAAGAAGACGTGCTTTGTCTGCGTCAGTTGCAGCTGCAATTACAAGCCCAAAAGAGTGGTCATCCAGCCTCTGAGACAAGATTCTCTGTGGGATCGGGGAAGCTAAAATAGACTCCACAGAGATGCCATCTGGAGGTGAGACCAAACCATTGTACTTGACAATTGACCGCATCAGGTGAGGGTTGTCAGCACTCCCCAGGCCAGAAAAGCTCAGTGATGCAATGTATGCCGCACAGGAATGGTGTGAAATTGAGCGCAGACCAAGACCACCATAGCTCAAGCCAAGTTGAGCCTGTTTCCAGGCTACATCAGAAATGTCTGTGGCTACACAGTTTGAAAAACACATCCTGACATCACTGTCAAAGGACTCCAGGGAGCTAAAGGCAAGGTGAGGGGGTGTTGTTCGAGCCACATGCACCATTTTGCAGAAGCCACCACACAAACGCACGAGGATAAGAGCTACCTGAGGATCAATACTGGCAACCTCTTCCAATTTAGAAAGCAGCTTTGAGGCAATCTTGCGCCTAGAAGCAATGAACTTTGAGCAAAACAAGAAGTCACCTATGGGGGCCCCAAGTATCTCCAAATGTGGCACCTGAGAACTCTTTATCATCACCGGGAAGGTGCTGCTCAGCTCATTACGACTATACAGCTCACATTTGGCAAGGTTGATAAAAATACCAAAAGGAGGACCCAATTCTTCAATCAAGTGCATCGCTCTAAGTACTGCAGATTTAGGGCCAGCCAGCACCCCATCATCCAGGAACCATGCATTGAAAAGCATCTCAATGCATTCAACATCCACATCGACTGCGGAGATGATTTTTTGGAGCACGAGAGCAAAAAGTAAAGGGTCTAGTGGGTCCCCCTGCTGAACCCCTGATTCTGAAGACACACGGCCCATCGGATGCCATAGTGCTGAATGTGTACCATAGCACCATAATACCCAAGGTAGGAGTTCAGGGAAGAGAGAAGCGCATTCATCCAGGATGGCTTGCCTTGAGACCAAGTTGAAGGCGTTCCTCATGTCTACCTTGAGCACCACGAAATCCTCATCATCCCAGTGGTCCTCAATGCACTTCCTCAAGCCATGGATGATCTTCTCTGATCCTGCAGTACATGCTACTCCAAACTGAAGTGGATGGAAAAGCTCAGATGCCTTGTCCTTGATGACAGCACACAGGCATTTCCCCGTCAACCTCCTTAATGTCTCCCCAACTGCGATGGGTCTGATGTCTGGTGGACAACCCGGCTTCACCTTATTTAGTGCAGTCAGGGAGCCCCCAGCCAGGTAGGTAGACACTTGAGAGGGTACGTTACCAGATGCCAGGAGGTTGACAACATCCCGAAGCGCACTGCAAATGGATGTGGGCAAAGGGATAGTGGCAGCATCTAGCAGGTGTTGGATCCTTAAGCCTGAAAGACCTGCTGCAGTATCCTTAGGAAAGGAATGTAAAATGGCAAGCATATTGAAATCCGGACCAATCGTGGCAGGAGTGGATGGTATCAATGGAGCTACAGGAGGTGGGCAACTGGGGTGCTTGGATAATAATAACTGCCATGTGGTATCTGTATTGGGAGCTAGTCCAGACGAGAGAAGTAGACGGCTAGCCTTTCCAAATAGACCGGCCCTGGCCATGGAAACTGCTGATTCAATTTGTCTTTTATCGTTTCCATGAGATTCATGTGCCACTGGGATAGCACGTCCTTTGGCAAGGTTCCAAAGTGTGCCAAACTCGTTTTTGGACCACAAGTCACATAAGTAGTTAATCGGTGTCTGTTTGAGGTGTCTTCCTTTGCTCTTTGTTGAAGGGAGTACACATTTTGGTAGCATCATTAGTTTTAGCCATGCGTCTTCTGAGTTGTCATTTACAGCTGATATGAGGGTGCTTGCAAGAATTCTAGCAAAGGCTGGCCTCGATCTGGCCGGGACAAAACGCAGGGTGGGGCAGCGAAGCTGAAAAACCTCTTCGAGAGACGGGAGGCTGTGGCTGGTTGTGGAGGTATCTGACAAGTTGGTGGGAGGGAGTACTACATCTGGAGTGATTGCTCTAGATCTACAGCGACTGCGATGTGAAACTGTCCTTGTATTGGACACAAGTTGATGGCAGGAAGTGCAGATAGAGAGGTTCTGATCAGTCAACCAAGAGCTAGGGACATCTCCTGGGAAAAGGCCACGTGCATGAAGTGACATGTGTGAATGCCACATGGTAGGAGCTAAGAGAGCTGTGCACCCTGGAACAAGGCATCTCTTCCGAGTAGAGTGGGAGCTTGAAGGATTATGTATCAGAGGGGAATCTGTACTTGGTGGTTCTGGCAGGGACGGGACTGAGGGCTCAGGAGACGCAACTTGACATGGAAGTTCCGAAAACGCTTGCCTTGATGTCGAGGGTGGCTGATGTGGGCCTGGAAACGGTAGATATTGCGATGGGGAGGAAGAAGATGAAGGCGGCGGCTGTAATGCGGACAGCTGTGCGGGAGACAGCGGTGGATTTGCGGACAGCTGCTGTGAATGTGCAGAAGACAGCGGTGGATTTGCGGACAGCTGCTGTGAATACAATAATGGGGAGCCTGGAGGAGGCAGACCATCTACGGCCGGGGAAGGCCTCGTTGATAGGAGAGGAATTACTTGTTGTGACGCCTGAGCCGATGAGCATGAAAGCGATAGGATGGGGAGCAGCGGCTGAGACGATGTCTGAGATGCTGTGGGTCTAATCGAAGCGTTAGCACACTTACCTTGCCTTCCTGGGTAGCAGTTGATGCAGACTTTATTGCCTTTAGCACAGGTGCAACCCTTACAAACCGCTCTCTTGCCATTGCAACTGCAGCAAGGCATATTATTATTATTATATACTTAATAATAATACATTGCATAACATGAACAGGAATACAAGATGCAGCAGAATAATAATAATAATAATTGTACTTAATAATAATAATAATTTGACATTTATGGCAGGCTGAACCTTCACCTGGTGAGAGCCAACGCCACAGCCATCCTCACCAGATGTGTCCTGTCTTAAACTATTGATATACTTCATAGTGTGTAATGTATTATTGTTGTTATAATAATAATAATAATAATAATAATCCTTTCCAGGTGGCTCCCATCTTAAAGTTTATTGAACTGTAGCATGAGTTATTAATAATTCATGCATGTTATTTCTCCTCCTAAATATTGTATTCCTATTCATGTATTCTCTATTATTATTATTATTATAATTATAATTGTATGCATATATGAATTAGTTGTTTTATAACTATTAATAATAATAATAGCACAAAATTAATCAATGCAGGCTTACTTGAGCTTCTGGAGCTGTCCAGAAGTTGGATTCACTTCAAGAGTTACTTCAGCATTAGGTGACATTCGAACATGCTTATTGATAGTTGTCAATATAGCTTCAATGGCAAACGGCTCAGCCAGACTTGGAGTTCCTATAAACATGGTGAGTGGATGTAGTATCAGTTATTTCTTTGACAGCTGCAACAATGTGCTTTAGCGATTAAACTTTATACTATCAAATTACAAAAATAACATTTTTAAACATGACTTCATCGCAGGTATTTAACCTTTAATATTCATATATCCTACGCATAGGATGGTCCTATGTGTAGGACGCAAGTTACAATTAATTTTTAGCAACCCATATGAACAGAGAACAAACCAAAAAACTCATTGTATTTGTAGAAATGGTTAACAATTCTGAATAAACTGGTACTTCCCTCAACTCTTCAATTATCACATACAGTCAATACTGCATTGCCAAAAGATGCATCTTCAGTAAATCACAAAGCAACTTCAAGTACCAACAAGTAATGTTGGAAAGATCAGAACGATGTGCAAAAGAAGGGGGGCAGTAAGAAAAGTCTTTGGCAATAGAAAAATAAAATAGTATAGTGTAGGTTTGGAATTGCTAGCTCCACAAGTGTTGAACAATACTATTTGTCAATTGCATGTTTAGAAATAGCCAAGTGAATGGACAAAATCATAAAAACAGCAGTGTGTTTTTGGTAAAAATGCCAGAACCAATTAGTGTTAGAACACTGGCATACAGTGTATCAAGTAGCACGCTTGTCAATCATCAAAAACCACTTTAAATAATTTAAATCTGTCATACTGTTTTCTATTACAATTAAATAGTATGCATAATGCATCTTTAAGAACCGCATCCGTTTATTAGCATTGTACAACAAAGGGTGTGATTTTAAAAATAAATTGACAATTGGTAAATTTGGCATGATAGACAAATCAAACAACAAAATGAACTGGGAAACCAAAAACTAGTACTTGGTCCTGGAGATTAATTGTTAATTCACATTACAATTAATCTCAATGATCCTAAAAATTCACAATTCAATAACTGGCCTGCACTTGTCATGTTTAATTTACCAGCTTTAATACTTACACATTCCACATGTATTGCTTGCCAAGTGACTGTTTTTGTTCATGCATGTCTAGTGTGGGTACAATCTCTGGTCTTATCTGGACAGTATCATACGGAGGTACAAAGTGCTGAGCCTCCTGCTTCAAGCTACAGTTGACTAAAAGCTTGGAACTTGATAAAATAATGTTGTTTTGATTTGGCACAGCACACATAATGATGCTAATAAAATACCAAATAGCAACACCAAAAGACAATTCTTACCTCCTCCAAAATAAACTGATGTTACTTCCTCAATAACACTCATTTTCAGACGTGTTGTGAGCTCTTGAACTAGACATGCCACCATATCATCGTGCTTAACATTGCGGCTTTCAAAAAACAATGTTTTGATTCCAGCATAAACACCTTATTCTTACCTGTTCAATACAAAGAAATAAACGCGATACCTTACTTACAATTCTGCTTGTACGTCATCATTTCATAATCTTCATAGATAAAGACAATTTAATACCAAGGTAAGGCTTAAAATCCCTCTAACATCTCTTGACCTTTGCAGTTACTTTATTCAGACTTTGGGGGGTAACACAACTAATGGTACTAATATCAAAAAATCGATTAGATGGCCAGTACTGTTATTTCGATCATCATGGTTCCTCCAATAATCATAAATATTATCCAAATCCAAAAATTAACTGAAGTGGTAATCCCTGATGTTGTTTAGAGGAAAGCTGCCTGCTCATATGTATTTGTGTGACTTAGACTTACAGTCATCATGCTATCTAGTCATCATAGCCAGATTCAAAAAAGGTTACAATCACCATTGCATGGCCTAAGTTGCAAAATAAGAGTGAAGGATGCTACCAATATCACTCAGCTGTAACGACATGATCCAAAAAGCATTAGTTGGCGTTCATGTTCCATTACATCAAAGCTGATGGGTCTTTGACAACGGCTTGTGCTTTTTTGATAATGCGATGTTTAATTTATGAAAGTAATTGTTTAGAGCTGTCATTCCATAACGTCAACAAACTCTACAATGATGAGATTACTGGTAAGTTCGAATTTAAAAAGCTTTATAAATACAAACCTAACCTTCACGTGGAACTATAGTCATGGACTGTCGAGAATAACATACAATCAATGGCGGCGGAACTGGGGAGGGGGGGGGGGGGGCCTGGCAAAAAATAAATTCATTAGTAGATTGCGCTAATGCACCTATCAATGGTCTCCCCCACCTATCCCAGTGCAGGCGAAGGTGGGGATTAGACATCCAGTTTTCAAAATGGGGCATTTTAATCAATCAAATCAAAAATCTTAGTCAATCCCCACACAAATGCCCCATCTGTGCCCGCACTGGGAGAGGTGGGGAGACTACTGATAGGCGCATAACTGGTTTAAAGTGGAACATACATTTAATAAAAGTAGATCTAATATATCATAACAATGATGCACAAATCTGCGCTACTTTCTGCCACGCCCACATAATAGTTTTACCCCCCGCACAGAAAAACACCTTCCGCCGCCCCTGTGTAACAATGAAACAAACCTTATGTATTTGTTGAAGTTGCAGTATGTACAGAGTTGCGAACAATAAGGCCACTGTAAATATATTATTATTATATAAGTACCCTAGTACGCCAAGGAGCTTACGTGGACGTATATTATTCCTTTCTGTGCTGCTTCAGAGAAACTTCGACATTCCGCATATCTCCGTGTGCTTATTAAAACAGCGCTACTGCTGGAAACTCGAGGAACGCATGTCGTCCAAAATTTCATCATCATGCATGCGTTATATCAGCTTTTTTTTAACCCGTAATATGTGACATAATATATATTGTAGAACCACATGAGAAAACATTTCTTGTTTACATCCTTGGATTCTGATCCATGTTCTCGGACCACATCTAAGATGAAATGTTTATTTTAGCCACTACTCCCTGGGAATGAGCAAAAATTACTAGTAAAATCCAAGGATGCTAAATGAAGAGGGAAAGTCTACAATATAATTATGATGTATTTACGTATTGCTGAACAATTTTCACAGGGCCCTCTAAAGTGGGGAGGCTCAACCTTAGTCAAAACGAACTGTGGGTGAGTTTTGAGGAACTTAAAAAGAACAGGGATATATATATACATACATAAGATAATATACAAAGAACACAGGATAGTTCATAGGGGCTCAATCCTACTAGGATGGTCGATGCCACTGATCTTGCAAGACAGGTATTCAGCCTGCCATATAGGTCATGTACCGGTATGACAAACTTTGGCTTGGAGCAGGTACGATGATTGCCAGCCTAGACGCCAACTGAGCAAACTCTTCACAGCCTCTTGACCCCTCGCACCATACGTCTCAATGACCAAAGGGATACAAACCCAACCTAGATCACCACATTTATTGTTGCTGTGCTTCCCGATCTCAGAGGCCTGAGCAGCTGCGCCTGGAGACATTCCCGCTTCCTACAATTTAAGTGAATTAAGCAGTGAGGTCACCAAAAAGTCAAATGCTGCAGGCTTGCCATGTGACCAGTTGTGGACGAGAGCATCTGCTGGTCTTGAGTGGTCATGGTCTTGAGTTAGGTTATTGCCTACTTCAACTTTGACACTTAGGTGAACCAAGCAACATGAATCAGCAAAAACACGTTATGACGATGTACAACATCTTCCCCTTGTTTGCATGGTAGCATGATGACCTAGGGGATCCAGGATGGAATCTTAGCAAAGGGAACAGTGAGAGCGACCTGACGTGTCTAAGCCAAGCCACCATTTAAGAGCAACATGGTACTAATTTGGTTCAAAGTGGAGGCCAAGACCTTCTGAGGGGACAACTGAAAGCTATGATGAAGAATGAGGGGCAGAGATGCCAAAGCTTTTCTTTCAAGCCCATAGCTCTTGACAGCCTGCAGGGATTTGGAGGATAGATTTGCTATCTTGGTATATTTTTACTACCTTCAATAATGTCTCAAGCAAACTCCAGAACAATTTTATCAACTAGGTTCTTATTTAACTGTTTATCATAATGTGCATTTTCGCAGAAAGTTTATGATATATGTAATTGAGTTAGTGTGCACCTGTATCCTTACTATTTTTCTTTTCATGTGAATTTCCCTCTTTGCATCTGCCATTGATTGCAGACAGCGAAGTTTGTCTTATTACGGCACTCAACAATATGAACCACGTAACCAGTAAACTTCAATTAATGCATTGAAAGCTATCATTGCAAAAACAAATCATGTGTAATTACATGACTTCTGCACATGATTTGTAAGCTAAAAGATAAAGGATGCATGTTTTTGTTGTGAGTGTTGCGCTACTCTAAAGGCCTTACTTTGTCATACATTATATGTATCTCCACTATCTAGCATGCATGTTTTTGGTAAATTAAAACATTCTATTGGTTGAGATGCATATGAGTAGAAGTTGAGGTGACAGATATGAAGGGCCAAAGGTGCAGTACAAAATTCTCTTAGATTGGCAATGCATCTAACGATACATTAAGACAATATGCAACACAAAATCAACTTGTAGCACCAACATGTTGACTGGGATACGACTTCTTCTGTTCTTCTATTAGCTGTTTCAATTTCACTGCAATTTTTAGATATTAATAACAATTCATTCTTTTGAATTGAACTCACACTTTTTTTCACTTAAGGTAGTTGCAAGGTCAGCTTTATAAAATACTAACCCAGATGTTTGCTTTGTGTAAACGCTCTGAAGGTAAACTGCATGTCACACACAAAGCAAATCTATACATCTAATCATTTGCAACACTGAGACATGTGAATAAAATGTATGAAGACACTGACAGGTGTATACACTGTTACTATAACTGCCTGACGTTCCTTAAAGCCAGTAGCCATGATGTATTCATTGCTAGGTGCTGTGTCCACATGTCTTATGAATTATCTTCACCCATCCCACTGCCTTAGTAAGCACATATAATATCAATATGAAAGTAAATTAACACTTCTAGAGTTTTTTGATTAGAAAAATTTACCATAAGTTAATATTCACCCACCAGTTAACCACAAAACATTTAAGTATGTGTAGAAGTTTATCCAAGATGGTCAGAAAATACATGTCAACACCACATAGCAACAGTTTAGCACAATAAAGGTTAGCAAGTGTCCTTGAAGGACACTGGTTGTGACAGCAGTGCTTGAATGTTCACCACCCTACCATGCTGAGTCTCCAATGTAGACTGGTACTTAGGGAGATAGTAAATGTGGCCAGGCTAGATACCAACCATGTCTAGCTTCTGTCCCTCAACACTCACAGCCAGTGGGACACATCCTAGCCCAGCATATAGCATCATTGGCATTGTGCTTTGCTGTTGAGCCACCAAAGCTCAGCAAGGTTTAGTGGTGAAGTGAAAGAACTGTCAAAAGCAACTGACTTGCATCTCAATGTTGAGAAAGAGGTCTAATAGTGGACCTAATTTAGATACTGTGCACTGTGGTTCACAGCAAGAATTCATGCAAATCAAAAGCCTATGTCTACAATCATCAATGTGCAGAAGAATGACAAGACAAAACACAGTACTTTAGCACCTAGGGGTTAAAATCCCCACCAGTAATAAATCTTTGTCCCCACTTATTTTCCCAAAGTTATACAAATCCTCCTAGTGATCCAATGCATGCTGCTAACTGAAAGATGAAGTTATGAACAAGTAATTTTTACTCAGTTCTCACACTTGACCCAATACAGGCTGTAGTAACTACTATGGCCTCTACACCCAAAACTGTGTTTTTGGACAGAACATAAGTTTGGATAGAGAGCGTACGTTTGGACAGACCATAAATTAAAAAAAACAGCTCATGTTTAAAAACATTTCAGGAAGTACAAAGGTACCGATACATGATTTTGACAACAGGTAGGCAGAAACATTTACAATTACACAGATATGTGGGCTTATACTTAAATATACGGTACTTACATTTCACTATGTCTCTAATGTGCTTGAATAAAATTATGATTTGCCCCGACCACAAAATAAGAACAGATGCTCTGTCAATGGCATCACGTTTGAACGAGTTTAGTCATTGAATGGTATGATGTCCTCAATGCTCCATGTGAAAACTTATGCTCATTCAGTCTTACAAAAATTTAACATGAAAGTACTTTAAGCTTGTGGTATTATTATATTTATTTTATTCTTTTAAAAGAATAAGTTATTTCATATCTATTATTTTAAAAGAATACAAAAAGGACTATAAATGACAATGCACACCAATATCTAACTAGCAGTTAAACTTTATGAAGGGATCCACCTGGAGAAGATTGCTGTCACATTTGCCCAGGTTGGGCCTAACATAGCACAGCTGGCTTTGTTTTGCCTAATGTTATGACATGATGGGAGGCAAGCATTAAAATGAGTCCATGTCTTCCTTTCCTTGGCACCACAGGACTCTGCGACCAGAGGTATACTGCCCAAGGTATTGCACTAGGGTCATTTCGGTGTGTTTGCTTTCTTCAGTACACAAGGGAGCTGCCCCAGCTGACAATCCCGCTACTAGTAGATAAAATTTTAGTGGTGTTGCCACTGAGATGTCAAAGGTAGCCGGTTTATCAAGGGCCGAGTTGGGTAGCAAAATAATATTATTGTAATCGTAATACATGTAGTTTACCAAAATCAAAGCTCAAAATCGAACCATCAGCTAAAACAGCTAAATCAAAGCGGATTCATGACTTCAAATGCAGCGCTTTTGGGGCTCCGCCCCAGACCAGATGGGGCAGCTTACAGCACTCCCCATAACTCCTTAGCTTGGGCGGGAGGGGTACCCTGGGCCCCATCCCGGTAGTATCATGCATTCATTATTTTTCTTTCAATACCTCGTAGCTTCATAACTATTTAATACACGAAATGAAGCTAATTCAAAGCACCAATGGTTATAATGTACTGCACCCTCAGTATATACGACGAATCAATGGAAGCATGTACCTTTATAGTTTGCGAACTAGACAACTCTGCATTGATGACCGTAAGTTCTGCTATCTGTAATGGAGCAGGCTGTAAAACGCTATATGCAAATGCAAGCACATCCGAACAACCTGTTTGTCAAGTGAAACTGCACGCTTCTGTAATGACCAGCTAGCCATTACATGCACCCTTTGTTCTAGTAATAACTATTATATTGCATAAAATATTATTTTAATACGTCGGTCGCCGGCCGGAGGGCGGAGGATCAAAGAGTGAAAGGTAATAGCCTAATAGGCAGAAGAAATTGTGATCAAACTCATGAACCGCTATATGAAAGAGCGCACATACGAACAACCGTTGCTATCAGAACATTCTATAAAACTTTACATCTAGCATAGTGCATGGGCATACATGTACCTGACCATAGATTATGATTGTGCCATGATAGTTTACTCACTGGCTTTAAAATGGGGCTATCAAATCCAAGTGACATTGAAACATCAGAGCAATCCAAACCCCTCTATACTGTTAATGAGGTGGTTTCGTACCCAGACCTAGTTCTACCACAGTACTGGGTGGATTACATCCCAACTATACGTGTAGCAGTGATGTCAAATTGGGTTTGGGTGCAAGACTACAAATATATAAGGAGGGTGTAGGTCATGGCAGGATCCGTTTTTCAAAAACCCACCACACTAATGCAGTAAAAGTAGAGCAACTAGAGGACCAACTGAACCAACCTCCATACATTTTTCTGTCTGAGGTCTTCCCTGCTCATTTGATTGGGTTGACAAAGTGGACCCAATAAAGAGGGCTTTCTCTCCAACAAGAATTCCTGCAAACCAAATGTCCATGTCTATGGAATGACACCATTTTTATTTTAACACTTATGGGGTAAAAATCCCCGCCACTAAATTTTGTCCCAAAGTTATGCAAATCCTCCTGGTCATACAATGCATGCAGATGTCATGCATGTAGTGTAACTGTACAGGTCAGAGTTATCATCTGCATAGAACTATACAAACAGACTAACCTTGGTTAATTGCTATGCAAACAGCAATGGCCAACCTAGCCACTTCTTGTTGCTATCAGAAAATTTGATTCACACTCTACAATTCATTAGCTGAAGAGGCATGCCTTGTAACACATCATCCCAGTATAACTAATTCTCATACTAAAATTTTGCCTTGCGGTAATACTTTAACCAGACCCCATTTATCATAGACTTAATGCCATGTGCGAGAAGCAATCTGGAATATCTATATGGCATGCATGCAGGTTCAGTGTTACACTGCCAGCAAGTAACTGATCATGACATGCAATTATGCAGAAGAATGTTATTAATATGAGCCGATCGCATATATATATATATATATATAAAATATAGCAGCATTGAGATCCAAGCATCCAGCTGCACATCCTGAAACTACTTTACCATCACCTCCTGATCATGATGATTTGGAGGGAGTTCTGTCTGTAAATGAATGTGATATCAGACAAGCTATCCGTTCCTTTCCCAAAGGCTCTGCTGGTGGCCCTGACTGCCTTCGCCCCCAACATCTGTTAGACCTTACCAGCTCCACAGCTGGTCCAGGTGGTGTGTCTCTCCTCCGCAGCCTTACTGCATTTACAAACCTTGTCCTGTCTGGAAACACTCCTGTCATAGTTCGTCCCTTTTTGTTCGGTGCATCATTGGTAGCCCTGAAAAAAAGAGATGGTGGATTGCGACCAATTGCAGTGGGATGTACCTTTCGTCGTCTAGCTGCTAAGTGTGCTAGCATGGCAGTTATGGAGCGCATGGGTGCTTTACTATCCCCAGTTCAACTTGGGTATGGTACTCCGCTGGGTGCAGAAGCTGCTGCCCACTCAGCTAGACGTTACCTTGCTAATCTACATCCAGATCATGTCATCCTCAAGCTAGACTTCAAGAATGCTTTTAATAGCATAAGGAGAGATAAAATGCTTGAAGCTGTTAAGCTACACACCCCTGAGCTGTTCCCCTTTATCTACTCCTGCTATTCAACCTCTTCTTCCCTTTTTTTTCATGACACCATCATCAGTTCTGCTGAAGGGGTACAACAGGGTGACCCTCTTGGTCCTTTGTTGTTTTGCCTTGTAATCTTTCCCTTGACACAGATGTTACATTCTGAATTTCGTATATTCTACCTTGATGATGCAACTTTAGGTGGCAATGAAGCAGATGTATGTGATGATTTTAAGATGATTGAAAGAGAAGCTGCTGCCGTTGGTCTGGAACTTAACCATCACAAATCAGAACTCATCTGTGCAGATCAAGCTGGTCTTGCTCTTTTTCACCTGGCACCTGACCTTTGTAGAGTCAGGCCCAACACTGCTACTTTGCTGGGCTCACCAATTGGTTCATCTGTTGATGAAGCATTGCTTGATAAAGTGGAAGCTCTCAGGAAAATGAAATCTCGCCTCAGTCTCCTGAGCAGCCAGGATGCCTTGATTCTGCTCCGCCACTCATTTGCCATCCCTAAGATTTTGTACATCCTCAGGACAGCTCCTTGTTTCTCATCTCCGTGCTTGGCTGTTTATGATGCTGAATTGCGCAGCACTCTGAGTGAGGTTCTGAATATCGATTTTTCTTGCGAGTCAGTTTGGTCCCAGGCTACTCTGCCAGTCTGTTTTGGTGGTATTGGGGTTCGTAGAGCTTCTCAGCTTGCACCGTCTGCCTTCTTGGCCTCCGCTGCTGGTTCCTACAACCTCATCAACCAAATTTTGCCTGCCCGGTTTTCTGACATTCCATACACAGCTGTTGATGCTGCTGTTACTCAGTGGAGAGAGGGTCACAACTATCCACCTCCTGTCTCTCCTTCATCTTCCAGACAAAAGGCATGGGACCTCCCTCATGTGGAAGAGACATATGATCAGCTCCTGCATAGTGCCTCTGACTGCAGGTCTCGTGCCAGGTTACTGGCTGCAGCCACTAAAGAGTCTGGGGCCTGGTTGCATGCCCTCCCTGTCTCTTCCCTAGGCCTGCGAATGGATGATCACACAACCAGGATAGCTGTTGGTCTTCGTCTGGGTACGCCACTTTGTCAACCCCACATCTGCCACCACTGTGGAGGTCATGTTGATGCCCTCGCTACTCATGGGCTCAGCTGCATTAAAAGTCAGGGTCGTTTTTCAAGGCATGTTGCTATCAATGCCATTATACATAGGTCACTGGCAGCAATAAACGTACCATCAACACTTGAGCCCATTGGCCTATGCAGATCAGATGGCAAGCGACCTGATGGTTGTTCCATTGCCCCATGGAAGTCTGGCCAGTGTCTTGTTTGGGACTTTACTTGTGTGGACACCTTTGCAGCCTCATACATGTCTGATGCCACAAGGGAAGCTAGAGCTGTAGCCACAGCTGCTGAAGCCAGGAAGAAGGAGAAATATGCTCTGCTGTCCAAATCCCACCATTTTGTCCCAGTAGCAATAGAGACCTCAGGTGCCCTTGGCCCTGATGCTCTCAGTTTGCTCACGGATATCAGCAGGCGTCAACAGAGCATCACTCATGACCACCAGTCTCTCCCTTTCCTTCTGCAAAGAGTGTCCTTTGCACTTCAGCAGGGCAATGCTGCCTCTGTAATGGGCACCACAAGTAGTGTGTAATTTATATAGAGTGTGTAATTAATATAGTGCATGCCTCTGTAATGTTTGGAAGTAGCGTATTAGAAAACTTAGAGCATCTTTTTGTCATTGGTTTCGATGCATGGATATTAGCTTCTTTTTTATTATATATATACATATTATTTTTTTTAATTTTTTTTAATTTTTTTATTTTAGGTGTACTAAGACATTCTTCACTTCAGCAGTAATATATGGTACTGGATACACAGGGTTACACTATATAAATTACATGCTACTTGTGGTGCCCAATACAGAGGCAGGATTGCCGTGCTGTAGTGCAAGGGACACTCTCTGGAGTAGGAATGGGAGGGACTGGTGATCATGTGTCATGCTCTGCTGACACCTGCTGATATCTGTAAGCAAACTGAGAGCATCAGGGCCAAGGGCACCTGAGGTCTCAATGGCAATTGGTACAAAATGGTGGAATTTGGACAGCAGAGCATATTTCTCCTTCATGGCTTCAGCAGCTGTGGCTACAGCTCTAGCTTCCCTTGTGGCATCAGATATGTATGAGGCTGCAAAGGTGTCCATACAAGTAAAGTCCCAAACAAGACACTGGCCAGACTTCCATGGGGCAATGGAACAACCATCAGGTCGCTTTGTTAACAAAGCTGCCCCTTGACTTTCAATGGTGCCTAAAAAGAGAGTCGAAGAAACAAGCTCTTCTGCACCACACTACCCCTCCTAGTAACAGAGCTGGGTTTGCACCTCGCTACCTACAAATTCTATGCAGCCATTAAGTGGAATTTGGGGATGGGTACCTCCAATGACCCCTTTGTCCCAATGCTGTGCACAACAATGGATACCCTGGGCCACCATACAACCTCATGTAAGAAGGGTGGAGATGTGGCTATCTGGCGCAATAAACTTGGGTGTTTTTGTAGAGTTCTGCCACCAGGCCTACCTGGTGAAATGAGTTCCAGTCTGAGATATCAAAAGAATGGCATTAATCTTGCCCCATTGTTCATGATTGAAAAGGAGCCAAATTTCACTGGTTTTGACCTTACTATGTCATCCCTCCTCTCTGCTACATAACTGTGTCATCTCTACATCACAAGCAGCCGAAGCCTGTAATGACTCCAAATGGAGTAAGCTGGGTGGGCATATGTGTCTCCTGGTGGTTGAGACTTATGGCAATTTGGGCAAAGCGCTATTATTAATACACACATTGTCGCATCATAGCTACCCAGCTTGCTATTGCTCAATCCAAAAGCAGGCTTGTAATTGAATTTTCAGCAGACTCAGCCTCACCTTGACAAGATGCACTGTGCAAGAGTGCTCAGTAGTTATATTATACAGTGTTCATTCTGTTAGGTTTTTAACGTTGTTAATGGTTCAATGTTACCAGATATACATACAATTAATAGAAATTTTCATTATTAAACAAAGTACATTATAGTGCATACAGACACACGATAGTACAAAGTCACCACAGACATTGCAATGTAAAAGGATGCTTCAAGCTGCATCAACCTAAAATGTGAAAATTAATTGTTTGTTACACATGCTTACAAAGACATGCTTACAATCATTTTGTAACACCTCAAAGCAAAAACTGTGTGTAAATGTGCACTCTACATGTGTAACGTACTTCTGTTTGATACACTGGTTTTGAAATGGGGCTATCAAATCCAAGTGACATTGAAGCATCAGAGCGATCTAAGTTCTCCTTATCTAGATAAAAATGCACATTACATGTGTAACTGTCAAGTGAATACTGAATACAATAATTAATAAGAATACATCATATTGAGATCGCATACTTGTTTCTATGGCCCATAAATCAACATCTTACAGTCCACGAGACCATCAAACATTCAAACATAACTTATTTAAACCCCAAATAAAGAAAAAGTACAATTGCTACATTGAGAGATAGAAGTAGGGATGTAGTTTTTCTAAAGCGCTCTATTGGATGACAGATGTCAAAAACAGCCTTTCAGAATGACAAATGCATAAATATGTGGATCTGAATGTACAGTATACTTAAACATTGCTAGAAACCCAAACATTTCTTCATGCAAACAAAAATTATCAAGCTTTATAACTCACCAGGTGAATCTTGGAACACTCTGTTTGAAAACTTCTGACGTAAAGCACGTGCAATGATTGCTCCTGGGTCGTCATTGTGAGCTGCTTGAGTATCTTGGCCTTTACGCATCGGAGTACCTCCAGGGGATCTGCAGGTGAAGGAATATAATAAATAGTATTTACTGAACTTGTAGAGACTGTTAATTTTTATTCATCATGTACAACTACTAAACAGATTTCCCCCTGCCCTGTAAAAATAATGACAATACACGTTGATCACCAATTGCAATACATCTCCATTTATTTCACCAAATGCAAAGCACTAAAGATACAATGTACAAGATAAAATGGTCTCACAGAGCTCTATTCCCTACCACTAATGCTAGGCTTGATTGGGGGGTATTGTATAAGTACAATAGTACCATAACTAGGGCCCTCACTGTCACAAATAAGCCTTTACTCGTATGCACTTAAATTACTGCATAGAAACCGACATCAACCACTAAGTAATCTCTTAGACAATACAAGACAATACATTATACTGCTTCAAACTGTTACCGAGCGAATGGTGCTGCCTTTAATCTCACACTTCCAATATCCTTCAGTACCGTGGACATCTCAGTCCTTGAAGTAGTAGCCCCATCACATACGTCCTTGGCATTTACATGGCCTACAACAGGTCTACTAGGTCCAGGAGTCTGGAAGTTTGCACATGTACAGCTTTACGCATATCAATGGTAAACGCTTGTACTTACATGCATGTTCATTAGCGGAAGAGGAGGAGCAGTAGGAGGAGGAGGAGGAGGAGGAGGTATTTGAGATCCTATAGAAGGTTAAGTAATGGGTTTATGGTGTATCAAACCAATATTATGGTATGAAAGCAATAATACAGTTAAGTAGATCTATGTACTTAAGACCTTAACACAAAATACATAAGGACATTAAGCATAACTACAAACCTGTGCAGAATGAAATATTAGAGAAAGGTGTTCATGTACAAGTACATTTCTTGTACAATTAAACAAAGTGGATGTTCAGCCTCACTAGCCACAATGCTTGCACTTTATTCTGTATAGCAATATTGGACGATGCAGCCCACTGCATCTTCATTCTATGTAGTTTGTAAACACTTCCTGCCACCACAAAGTTTCATAACAGATAGTTTGTGCTCCTCATATAGCTGTAGATACTGTGATTCCCTGTACGATATTTTTAATATCTAATGCATAATGCATTTCCTATAATACTGTACCCTTGAAACTCTTAAGTTGCATAACCTTGCCCATACGGGTTTTGTAAGGTAAACCTTACATTATACAAGGGTCATTCCACTATGACTTTGTATGGGAGCGTGCTTCACATCTTCAGATCATGATGCATTTACTCATATTTCTTTGGATGAATGTTACTTTAACCGTTTATTTAGTTAATAACTTGAATGGTTTGGGAAATATGCTCTCCTGAATAATTAATTTTTCCAGATAAATTTCAACTTGGCAGGCTCATAACTTTTCCATTTTTTGGCCAATACAGACATTTTTGACATTGAATTGAAGTTGAACTTAAGTGGAACCCATACTTAATAATCATTTTTGTGGGTGGTAAAAGGTTAAATAAATATTACGAGTAAAGCGCTGGTTTCAAAATTCGGATGACTTCCGGATTGATATTGAAGTTTTAAAAAATACAAACATCAAGGAAAAACTAACAGGTGTGGATCTACAGAAATTCTGAAAGGGAGGTCCAACATGAATAACTAATAGGGGCAGGGTGCGGGAGGGGGATGTGGCGTGGAAGCTTTTGGGGGTTCCATATGTGTCTGATATACAATTAAGGCACGCAATGAAGGCTAACTGCACACGTCACATGTGGTATAGGTGGGAGGGGGGGGGGGGGGGTTCCGGACCCCCCTTACCCCCTACTGCTTCCATCCTTGCGGCAACACGACAATAAATATCAATTCAGAAGCACGTGATTCAACGGTTAAGTAATAATTTCATCATCATTATTAGGGGGGTGTCCGGACCCCCAGGACCCCCTCGCTGGATCCGCCCTTGACTAATGTCCCACGTTATCGTTTATAAAATTCAGTGTATTGAGATTTTTTAACTCGGCTTATATTACTAAGTGGTGCTAAGTGTGTTACGTAGCTATCACGCCACAGCTATCAACACTGAGGTTTATCTATAATGATGCAGCTAATCTAAGTGAACCCGCATATTATAATCCCTGCATTGGAAGAACGCACGACGCGAGTACATCAGCTGGTTCGTCTAGAGGCGTGATCGCTGCCTCAGCTGGTTCGTCAACTAGTACAGGCGCGATCACTGCCGGTTCGCCTTCTATAGTACAGGCGTGATGGCTGCCGGTTCGCCTACTAGTACAGGCACGATCGCTGCAGCTAGGTTCGCCTACTAGTATAGCTGCCGGTTCGCCTTCAGGCGCATTCGGTTCTACTACTTGGATACCGTCACTGCCCGTGCATAATTGCCGCCATTACAAGAGGAGGGCCCGCTGTAGAGTTGTCGGCGTGGCTGGTTGCTTTTTACTTGCAACAAGAATGAAGCAATTTAATTTTCTATTCGTGCATTATAGGCGAGCTGACCTGAACAGCGCGCCCATTCTTCAAAAAGATGCTCTAATCATTTTTACTAGCTGAGCGCAATTTGTGGCCAGTGTCCTTAGTGGCGGTTCGCGATACACTTGTGGCGTATAAACGAAAACTTTAGATTAGTGCTTAATATACTGCATAACATTTAAGATGGCGGACACTCGTAAAACCCGATGTGGTCCCTAGAGCTTGTCTATTTTTATTTCATAAAAACAACAATATTGATGGTCCCGTCAATCTTGAAAAAAAAAATAATAAATCAGTGTTTTCGATCTGGAAACCATCTCAATTTAGAAATCCGCAAAATGATGATAATGTTTATTTAACCCTTTTATCACCTAAAGTTATTAAAATATTTATATTCTACGTAGATTGAGCTTCAATTTGACACCAAAGAAGTCACTACCAGATAAACAATGGAAAAGTTATGAGCCTGCCAAGTTGTTGATTTTCAGGGGGAAAAATAATTATTCAGTGTAGTATATTTCGTCAGGTTATTAATGAAATAATTCAAGTAACATTCATCTTTAGATAAACAAATATGAGTAATTGCATCAAGATCTGAAGATTTGAAGCACGCACTTACCCCACTTATAATGGCATGACCCAGAATGTAGGTTAAATTTACATATTCTAATGTGATGGTCATAATTTGTAACAAATATTTTGTAACCGCAATAAAATACTCAAAACACTTGAAGTTGTGCCTAATAACATTTTAAATGCTACATCCTTTCAAAATTTTTTTGAATGTGATAGAAATAACCCAATTCTCAGGGCATGTACACATTACACTTTTTATATTTGTCTTTTCTTCTTTAAAATGCATAATAATAACAGTACAATGGTTATAAACAAGGAACAAACAAGAAACAAAGATTGTAAAACTGAACTAGAACCCAGAGCATGCTGGGTCTACTTCATTATCGAGGACAAAGGCCTGAACTAGCAAGAATGGGTCTTGCATTTGATAGCAGAAATGCTTTTTAAGAGGAGATAAAACACATGTACCTATTTCTCCATGTGTACCTTTTTTGCATGTTACTGGTGCACTGTCTAAATGCAACCGTAACTGTTTATTTTTTGCACAAACCCAAATACACCACACGCACACATACACATAAGTACCTTGACACTTCTCTGCCTCTGCTAATGCATATGCTGCAATCCTAGTCTTAAGTGCTGCTAGTTCACTCTCAAGTGACGAAATCTTCTCTTTTGCTTTTGCTACATGAACCATCGTGAATAATTTGATATACATTCACAATGATTGTAACAGCACAACCATTAAACTGTATAAACAATGTACATTTATCATGTAGTTATCACCTGGGAAGCATTTTGAATTTTAATTTGTCTGCTAAGCAACAAACCTAATTAAAGCTGTAGGGATTCAATATTATTATTTTCCCCCTCCAAAAAACAGCTTGAGCAACATAGAACATCACACTTTTGTTAACCAACTACATATGTAAATGTATTGTCTGCATCTACATATGTATACATGTACACATTTATACCAAGGAGAATAATGGCACTTAACCCCCTATTCACTTGTTTGGAAATCGTGCTGATTGATCTGTAATATGGTGAAGTTAATTGGCATTGTATACAGGACCATGCATCATTTAAAAGTGATGGAAAGTGACACCATCCACTATATAAAATTAATTATTAATTATCTGAAAGCTTTATACATGGATTCTTATGCTTAATGAATAATATTTCCCACCTGAAGTTATTGAACTCGTAAACAAAAAAAAGGCGAATACCAGTAGTAGTTAACGTTTTTGCTTGCAATGCCATCCTTTTATTATTGAATTAACAGATCATATAAATAGCAAAGAATCAAATAACTGGAGCAATTTCAATAAACTAACATTTGGTTATAGACCATGAGGATGTAATAGCTAGAGAAAACCAATATTTGTAAACATGTGAGGGGAAAAACGTGGGATGAGGGAGGAGCACTTTTTCAGGCAACTAATAATACTTCTTGCATATAACACATAATTATTGCATACTGTGCGCATTTGTAGAGTACAGCAAGTGCAAGGATTTTATTTATCATGGGTAGGTAGGCAACTGGGCACGGGTGGGCTCATATAAGTCATAAGAAGCAAACGGTACCTTATTTCACGTGTGGGTAAGCCCAAAAGTCAAGGAGTGGGTAGCAGGTGGGTAAAGGGTGGGTAGATAAACCCCTGAAGAGGCATTCCTTTATTTCAGAAGCAATTAAGTAATGGCATGTACACGATTCTCTTTATTTCAGAAGCAAATAAGTAATGGCATGTACACGATTCTCTTTATTACAGAACCAATTGAAATTCAAGGCATGCACACAATCCTCTGGTATTCCTTTATTACAGAAGCAACTAAGGAACATATACCAAACACATTCCCTAGCAACTGTCTTCATACCGGCCAATTTCTCACTTTGATCTTGTGTTTCTGTCAGCTCACAATTGCTATCTGTAATTAACCTGTCAGGTGTTAGTTCTAATATGCTTGCATCTGGTGAAATTGTCTCATCAAAGTAGCTAGCCACAACAAGTCCCTCAGCACCAGAATTTAATCCACCAAACAACATTTCGTCTTGAGATCTGTCATTAGAGCGCTACAACAAAAGCACGATTGTTTAAATGTATTGTAAAATACTGTTTGGGTGTGGTGTGTAGTGTGCGTATGTTTGTATGTGTCAGTGTTTGCATGTGTATGTGTGTGCGTATGCGTGTATGTGTGTTTAGACGGCAAAGAGAAATTCACTCTTACTCATGTTACTCATGTTAGCTAGCGGTGGGAACATTACTATAACACGTCTGTCGGTTCCACATCGGGGAACTATCAGGAATCGGGAGATATATTATAACGTACCTCTACGACTACTCTCTTGCCAGCATATGTGGGCAAACTGCTGCCAATTCGGCGCACAAGACTTCTGGAAGCCCCATGTGCATATGGCCACTGAAAGTAATTTTAAAAATTATCGTGGAAGGGTGCAACAGCATGCCCATCAAATCACTTAGTACTAGTGAGTACCACGTGGTTTTAAATACAGAAGCCTAATGATACGTTAGTACTCAAAATTACCTTTGACATCCTAGCGAAAACGTTAATGATGTGTTCCTCACACGTAAAGATTTGAAAATACAGAACATGTTGCGTCACGTGACTTGAATGTCGCTCAGATTGACAAGAACGACTACTGTTTGTGAACATTTGGTGAATGAGTTGTATTACTCCGCATGAAAGTTTGGACTGGTAAACTCTTGTCAAGATAAGAAGGACACTAATTTGTTTGAAATAGAACGAAGTAAGATTACGTCGGTCGACATTGACGCGCCTTCCCCACCCCAATCTGTTAGTGAAAAATGGATGTGTTGAACGTTGTTCAACAGTTAAGGGATTTAGCTTCGGATCCGCAGAACCGAGCAGCAATCGTCAGGGTACGTTGCAACATCCTAAACTTTAATTTGGCTGCTATTTGTATACTGCAGCAAACATGGCAGCATGTACATGGCCTATATAGCGTTCTTTCGTGTGGCTCGTTGAAATGTGCTACATGTGATATGCTTATTCAACTACTACAGGATCCAGGATGCCTTCCGGGGCTGGTAATATTCCTAGACAATGAAGATCCGCAGGTTGTCCTCACCGCGTTAGAAGTGAGTCCGTGCAGTTTGTATCTTCTTTTTTATTTATTTTTATTATGTGATACATGTTGGAACACTGGTACCTATCGTTAAATCCTAATAGTCTTGTTAGTGGCAAGTCTGAACCTGACTTGTCTGATTAATCCACAACCTGTAGTATCATCTTTTAATAACATTGCAGTTTGGAGGAGTTCAATAATGCTGTTACATTGTATGATGTAAGGCAAGTGCTGTGTTATCTCTGAACAAGTAAATTTCATGCTGATATAGGTATTGTATAATCCCATGGGCTTTATTTAGGCAACAAGTTGGCACTTTTCTAGTGTTTTGATACGTACGTCACAATGATCATGGGAATTGTGTAATGTCTACAGTAAAAATCAGTATTAGTTCTGAAGGTATTGCAATTGAAATGCCTACATTGTGTTGAATTGCATACACTGAAATTGTTTCTGTGGGTTGCCTAATTTGCATGTTTCAAGCTTTAATGTCTAATGTCCTGGGCGTACTCCGTGGGGCACGTTTGTACATCGTGGGGCACGAAGCAAAGTTTTTTGCATTCCGCCATTTCAGCATTCTAGCTGTTTTGCCACGTTCTAAAAGTCCTTATCTGTTTGGGCCGAAGCTTTGAAGGCCTAAGCCCTTCTGCTCTTACAGCAACGCATCATAGCAGAGGTACTCGTTAACCGGTATCGTGCGTAACACGCGTGAGAATAGATTGAAAATTTTTCACATTAGCAGCAGCTAGCTACTGCATGTCCAAGGTATTGAAGGTTTCGTGTTCAAAAAAAGGTATGCATACAGCTACTTAACCTTAGGCAATAAGGTTATCTCTGGCTCTAAGCTGTTTTAATAAGTTCATGTGTGTTACGCACAGTACCGGGTACCCCTACTATGATGCATTGCTATGAGAGCAGGGGAAGGGCTTAGGCCTTCAAAGCTTCGGCCCAAACAGATAAGGACTTATACAACGTGGCAAAATAGTCGAACTTCACTAGATTGCTGAAATGGCGGAATGCAAAAAACTTTGTTTCACGTACCCCACGATGTACAAACGTGCCCCACGGAGTACGCCCAGGACATTAGACATTAAGGGTTCTGCAAAATGTGAGAAGTAACATGCACATTCATGCACATAAGAAACAGGGGGGAAACACTTATCTTTCAAATGATGAGACTTCAAATGTGAGCTTTGCCTGAATAAAAACAAGACATACTAAGTTAGCTATATGGATGCCGTAGAGTGTGCATTGTGTGATAAATTTATTATTATGCCATGCACAATTTACGTGTAGTTACACACCTAACTGCTTCATGGTTGCAGTCTAGTGGATATAGTTTTTTAATAGCTAGATTTGCATGCCTGCAAAACGACTTTCAACACCCAAGCATGATGATTGACCTAATCAACACAATACATTGCAGGCCACTGTTGCAGTTTTACTAGTTTGAAACAGATAGAGTTCCTCTACTTGTGTAATGATGCAAAATCTTCACTCATATTCATATACTAATTTTAATTCGTGTGCATGTAGAATACTAAATAGTATGCAATGATCCATGACCAGTGCTTCATTTTGACGTTATGTAGTAGCTTTTCTGTATTGGACTTTCTTGCTCTAGGCTCTCTACTATTTAGCTCAAGTGCAGTCCAATCGCCCTCTGATGAAGAATGAAGTTGGGCTGCTATTAAGTATTCGAAGGATAATGAACAGGTATGTTTAAAATTATGTGTTTATTTAATGCTGACATGTACCTAATTTGGCTATTTATTTGCTTGGTCTGCTGGAATGAGAGCAATGAAATTAAAAATAAGGCTTGAATTTCTGTGTTGTGGAATTCCACTACATTGTGCTGTTTTATGGAAGGGAGGAACAACCCATATTCACATGTGTAAGCTTTCCGCAGGGAAAAGTAACCTATTGTCTAGGTTATCTTTGTTCCGCAGTCGAATATAACATATATAACATATATATTTCAGTGTCACTATCACAAACTGCGTTACTATTTCCTTTATTGGGGTCCCCACTTTCTAAAGCCCCGGTCCTTGGGGCTTACGCGACGCGATGACCAGGATAAATCACAACCGTGGGGCAAGGGTGGGAAAAGCTGGGAAGCGTATATCCAGGCTAGTAGTGCTTGCCGTTGTGAGTTGGCAAAGCCTAAGGCAAGTACGGAGGGTGGGGGAGAGTGCACGGCGTTCTCCAGCTCGTGGTCCTCTCCAGATGAGGCAGTGTTGACGTTGAAACGTTTTTTCGTTTTTTCTGCACTCCACTAGCCTTTAAAAGTCTGCGTTTGTGGATTTGTCGGCTAGGAGTTGACCTAGGTCATAAATATCTTAGCATGAGCCTTAACTAGCGACACTCCCAACTAACAGACAGTGTAGAGAATAGTAGAATCGAACGGCGAGTTAAAAACAAATCGTTTTTGCACTAGTCGGAGTACACAAAAACTTATAGTTTTAGAGAACTAATATATGAGTGTAGCTTGCCTTCGTACCTCCTCCATTCGCTCTCCAGGTTTTGGTTCTTCCTCTCCTTCCTTTATTTTGCATAACGTGCGATAGAATCAATTTCAAATGATGCCGTTTGTACCAGAAGACGTGTAATGATTTGGCATTTTATCTTCACTGGTCAGTAGTGCGCATGGTTAAACTAAACATTGGAAAGAAGCAAGCAGTTGTAAGCAATATCTATGGTGCCGTTCGATAAACATAATATGCTTACGTTATAACCTACTTGTCAGCACTTATCACTATTCATGGTTATCATCCATAATAAACAAGTTAAGAAAAATATTCTCTAACTAGGATATAGGAATGTGAGGCAAAGGTGGTTTAAAAATAAAGGGAGCAAGGTTTTGGGGAAAGAAAAATCCTATATTTTTGCACTTCTTTCGGTTCTGTTAAATTTACACATGCTTTTTTCTTTCCCTAAAACCTCGTTTACACCTCCTTTACCTCCATTTCCTATATCCCGCCAACTTTCTCGTTAGATCATGTTTTTCTTACTTGTTCCTAATTGGTTCTTGCATTTACATTTATATACATGTTTGTATTACAGCTATGGTTTCACATCAGGTGTTCTGAACTAAAACTAAACATGCTTGTACATGAAGGGTTTCAACTGATGCCAATCACTAGCTCCCCGGATAATTAGATTGAATTTTATGTACACCAGGACATGGTATTTTATATCATCTCTTGTTAGCAGTGTTGAACACCTAATAACTATTACCACGTTAGGGTTAATGTTTTTTATGTATGCGGGAATGCACTGTTTTTTTTGGCTTTAGTACCATGATTTTAAAAGGGATAAGTTGTGGCACAGGCATGGTATTTTATTTTGGGGGGTGGGGAGATGGATGAGGTTTATGGGTACAGTTCCCCAGGTGGAAGGTGAATGGCGATTAATCACGGGTTACCATAGTAATGGCAATTGCTAAAACAATTATAATGAATTACATATGGTTCACCAGTACCACACATACAGTTGCAATTTATCCACACATGCTATTCAGTGCTTTACCAATCTACCATTGGGGGTTGGAGAGGTGGAAGGGGGGGGGGGGGGGGGGGGCCTATTGGTAATTTGGGAAATGAGCAAAGTTCATTAAAATATTTTTGTTATGCTAATGTGGCATATTGGCGTACATGTTCAGTGTTTTGAGCCCTGGCTTTGAACTAACCTGATTATGATACGTGAAGTGTAAGCTGCATTGTTATATATATATATTTTTTAAGGCCATCCGCAACTCTGGAGTTAAGCACATCTGCACAGAATGTTCATGATCTCCTTTTTCCTACTGCTGGTGCAGCTAGGTAGGTATATTGTATACATGTACATGATTAATGCAAGCAAGGGCCTGCAATGTGTGTGTGTGTGTGTGTGTGTGTGATGGTGTGCTGTTCCATGAACACCCCTGTAATTGCTGCATTTTGCTAATGCTGCTCACCATTTGTTCATAAGGTGTGCGCATATATGCATACTTATAGTAATGATCAGCAAGGCTTTGTTATGATAAGTACCATTGGGGATATGCAATTTGCATGCAATAATGATGTTTTTGTGGCAGACCATTTGCACAGTCAAGGGCTACTGGGCGAGCTAACGTGTTTCTTGGGGCCTCCAATCGAAAAGCAAGATTGATAGTGCTTCACATCCCGCAGCTTGTTGATCAGGTGCAGCATTCGTATTTGTGTGCAGCTGTAATATGCTTGTACATGGAACTTAACACATACCACTGTGGATGCAAGCAGAAGTAAAAGCAATGTGTGTAATTGTAATAGCCACAGGTGTAATCTTTCTAATGATACAATCTACAAAAGGGCACTTCAATCCAAAATCAACCTTCCAGTCAATGTAACTGTAGTACCCACTCACCTGCAAGTTTACACTTAAATGCTGGGGCTGGTATAAACCTGTTGTGTGCTGGTTCATCGGTGCCCAGTATTTCTCAGTCATATTGCAGAATGCATATGTATTTTGTACAGGAAGTACTTATTTTTCTCCCCTTGATTTTACTTGTTATCTGGCCATTTGAAGTGTGTCACCAACCCTCTTCTGTCTCCACACAGTGGTCAAAAAGAACCATTAACACTTTGTCTTCTCTGTTAGCTTGCAAGCAAAAGTCAACAATTCTTAGATGTTTAGTATATCTGTGTAAATGATAGCTTGTAGTCTCTCAATATACATGTAGTGTGTAATGCATTGCTGGGTTTCATCTGGGAGGCCCCTACTCATTGTTGTTCCTCAGCATCAAAACTTTAATTGCCCCTTTAATAAGCCTTTGGCCTGGGTTTTTTCGGGGTGAAATTCTACATAGCCTTTATAAAATAGTCACTTACAATACAGCTGCTAATTGGTCCTGAGAGAGTTTAACTCTATATGTACATGTATAATATGTAAACATTTGGATAAGGTTGCATGAAATTACGGTACATGGTATGCATGCATATTAACAATGCAGTACACCATTTTGAATGTTGTGTTCAAGAGGTACATGTAAGCATACAGAGCCATGGATGGATACCCAATAAAGGATTAAAACTTTGATTTAAAAAACCATTGTTGCAGTCACTACGAGAGTATCATTTTCACACCAACTGACTTGTCAAGACAGTCAAGCAGATAAATACAGGCCAGAATGGAGACTTGGCATTGAGCTTTGGCACTGGGGGTGGGGGGAGAAATTAAGGCATCTACTTCGTGATGCTGTGTTGAATACCATATATAACAAGCTTGTGTTATAAATTACCTTTGGCAACATTAATGTACATGCCATCAACTCCATGGTGTATATTTGTAGGCGCATTTAAAGCAGCCAGTAGTTGAGTCCAGGTGGAACGTATAGCTACATGTTATCTGTTACCCCCCATTAACCCAAAGGTTGCAGTGCTTCTTTATACACAACTATGGTAATTAAAGCATATGCTTCACTGTTATTGTAAATCGATTGATGTATTAATTGGCATTGCAACAACTGTTTCAAGGTTGTGCAATTATGTTCATTTGTGCATGTACATATGAAGCACTGTCGCGCAGTGCATTTATATTTACATCTATTTCTGTTTTTCAGGATTCAAAGAGTTTTATTGAACAGCGGCTTCTTGAGATAAAAGGAGTGATCAGCTTCACTTTTGATATTTCAAGACACCGATGTTTTGTTAGAACCAGAAATGAAGTTAATGCTGAGGTGTGTGTTCGTATTGACAATAACTTTTTCATGTAGTACACCATGTTCATCTGTGTCCACATAGGTCCTTTGCAGAACACTGATTGACAGTGGAGTTCATACCTTGCAGCAAGTGGTCAAAAATGAACATGGGGAGGAGGTTGGCAGCTAACTATTTGTACAGTTCTATCTAAGATTATTCCACCATATGTGTATATTTACATATAATGTGTATATGTACTAGGCATCTTTATGGTCTTTGCAGCTTCAATATGCACATGTGATTGTGCTTATTTCAATTTACAGGTCTTTCTTTCTTATGGAGAAAATCCAAAGGCAACAGTGCAAGATGAAAAGGAGAATGCAGTACCCTTGAAAGCAAGTTGATGCACCTACTGGATACTGTACATGTATTTTAAGCGTATTTTATGTGCATATATTACAGCTTCCAGACTACCTCCCAGAAGATGAACCAAAGGAAGTCGAAGAGAAGGTATGTGAACGTATTATAAGGGGATATAAATTTTAATACCTTTTTTTAAATTTCAGCAAGCAATTGAGCGAAGTGGTGCTGTGGAAGGTGGTGGGGGATGGCTGAACAGTGTTAGTAGTTTTATATCCAAGACATTCTACTGGTGACAGCTACTCAGTAACACATTGCACAGCTTGTGCTCAATTCACCTCCTGCATTGTGTGCGCTATTGCATATTTGTATTTGCTTTTGTTGGTTTTTGCCTTGTTTTTGTGTGCCTGTCAGCGTGTATGAAACACAAATCTGCATCATGTAATGATGATATCTTTTGGCAAGCAGGGCCACACAAGTTGTATGCAATGAGTTGGTGGGGCTGCATCTTTAATGTGCAACGTTTTGAAACAGGATTTTATCATTGGCATTGTAATAATGCTGGCTGCAATAATAGTGAATTCCCATTTGAAAAGCTACGCATAATTCTGGTATGGAAAACAACATGTCTTATGTTATACTACTGTGCTTGGCTACTTCCGTAGCAGTAGTGAAATATACACGAACATTTTTGTGATATACATGACATGGTAGTAGCAAGTTCTGCAGAAAATGACCCTCCCCTCTGGGCTGTGGGTTTGGCTCCTCAGTACTAGTAATGGGTCCACCAAAATGTCAAAATGTGATGTACTAGTAGGACGATGTAATCAATGCAAGCACTTCATCCACAACTCTATCAAAAGGAGGGTTAGGGTGAAGTTTTTAAACACCTGTGTCTCACAAGGATTTTAAGGATGCCGAAACCACAGCATTGCATTACAGTATACAGCTGCAACATTAATATATATAATTATGTTCAACATTACAAGTCTTATTAGAAAAATTACAATAACACGATACAATGTTGAAAACTAAAACATCTCAGTACAGAGTTAAGTTCCCTTCAAGGAGTTGGCATCCACCCCATAAGAGGAGGGCCCAAGCATTGGCCTGCACAAGTGTCATATTCAGGCAGCCATATAGGCTGGAGACCACCTTGGACTTGGGGATGTTGGTCCTTGTCACAAGGTGTGATGCAAGCCGTGAAAACGCTTGAATAGCTTCTTTGCCCCAAGCTCCATACGACTCTGCCACAAGGGGAATGCATGTCCACCCCAGCTCAGTACACTTGGCATCGTTAGCAGAGTGTTTTCATTGCTCAGCAGCAACTGCTGCTGACCCTGCTGTACAGTACATGTATATATGAGATAAAATCGTTTCCAAGGCAACGGGATCGCGTTATCTGATTAAAACAATGCCTAAGAAGAGAGAGAAAGATAAAGTTGCACAAGAAAGAGCTAGTGCAGGTGAAAAACGCGTTCAACCGCTTGCCAAAAGCTCCAAAGAAACTGCACTAATAAAGGAGTACGCTATGCAATGTGCCGATCACAGCACACGTTCTAGTGGCTTTAAAAACCTCACTCTATTCTCTATTGCAGACTAGATGATCTCACGTCCGAACTCGAAACGTTGAAAAAACAAGTCAACGAACTGTACGTACACTACTTAAGGAACTATTCTCCAAGCAAAACGTTATATGTGCATATGTATACCACTTTTATTCAGGCGCACTGAGAATCAATGGTTGCAAGAAGAAGCTGACAGGACAAAGACAGAAAGTGTGAGAAATTAACTACGGCGTTTTAAAACTATAATCTGTGATCGGCCGCGATCGATCAATACTGCAGCAAGACTACCAGACCTTTGTATCGCGAAAATCTCAGAAGCGCCAGACGCTGATTGTTTCACTTACTGACCATAATCGCCTAGAACTTCAGGAGATTCAAAGGCAGAAAGAAGACTTGTTAAAAGCATATGAAGAAAGAAAAGGCGGTAATTGTTGCTATTTATGTTAAGTAGACCGCCTCCAAGCCTTAAAAATTTAACCTTTTAGAGGTACTTAGTTTGTTTCTATACTTAGAACTAACTGGTGTGCTACTTGAAAAGGAAAACGAACTTTCAAGACTTAATACAGAGCTAAAAGGCCTTGAGCAATACAAAGTGGGTTTTTGTAGTGTTCAAACTCACAGGTTGCTTTTGTATTCTATACTTACTAGTATGCACTAACACACAGACTCTTCAAAGCGCGCAGGAACAAGAAATTGGTCAACTGGAGAAAATGGTTGAGGATAAGAAGTTTGATCATGAAAACAAGATTAGAGTACTAAAGGCAAAGTTTTTAGAAGAGAAACGGCTATTTGATGTGGCAATGGAAGACCATATCAAAACTATGGCAGATCAAGCAAATATGGTACAGTGGTCCCTTGTTTCATCATGTATGGAAAATCCATAGTGTGTTCATTCTAAATAAATAGCAAGCCACCAAGTGCTTAAAGGAACAAACAGAAAGAATCAGAAGAGAGAACCATGAGCTAAGGCACCAGCTAGAGACTCTAATACAAACAACAGATGAGCTACAGTCACAGAAGAGAAAACTGGAGAAACAATACAAGACTCTGCTGCATGAGCATGAATTTAACCAGGAGTTACAACTAAAGCATTCAAAAGGGCACAAACCAAATATAGATGTATTGTCTGGTATTAGTAAATAATGTTTGAAATTATAATCCACACCCAACCATTATACCGTAATTTACATGTAATTATTGCTAATGTATAATGAAAGATGCACAATTCCACATCTAATGTCAAACAAACAAAAAAAAAAAGAAGAAAATTAATGCACAGTGAGTTTTACAAATGACAATCTGAATAGCATACAACCAAACTCGTATGTGTTCTGACAAATAAACCACAATTCATTCCTATTCACAGAAAGAGTAAAGACAGTTCACATTATGGGGCCAAGCGCAGTCTAAAGAACATGTGGTGCAAAACTTCACAACAGAGAACAACCGCCCTTCTTCTTCTTTGGGACTTTTGAGGGCTGCAGGACAGCTCGAATAGCTTCATCAAACACTGTTTTCAAGCCTTTCTGTGTCAGTGCAGAGCACTCCAGGTACTTGACTGCACCAATTTCCTTTTGCATCTGCAGACCCTGAGGGTATGTGATTGGAGAAAGGCGTTTCTCCTTGAGCTTCTCAGCTGTCTCCTTATCATCCCTCAGATCCAACTTTGTGCCAACCAAAATGATGGGAGTGTTAGGGCAGTGATGGCTGACTTCTGGGTACCACTACACAGATGACACAGCAACATAAACTAAACACAATGATTACCATGACAACAATCAAAACACTGCCTTATAGGCACAATAACATACACCTTTACCAATGCATATAACATAGTACATGTTACATGCCCTATGGCAGCCTGCCATATAGCACACAATGCGCGCATACCTTTGCTCTGACGTTCTCAAACGATGCTGGGCTGACCAATGAGAAACAAATCAAGAAGACATCCTGAATACGATAACGGATGTACAGATAATTGCAGTTGTACATATTCAGCGGACGGAACTCACCGTTTGAGGATAAGACAAAGGTCGTAGCCTATCATAATCTTCCTGACCTGAGGCAAAGAATATACAATGTAGCGCTGCGGCTAGTTCAGCTCTAAATTAGTAATTTACCTGCTGTATCCCAGAGTCCCAGATTAATGGGCTTTCCATCTACCATCACATTGGCGGAGTAGTTGTCAAACCTAGGATGAAGAGTTTCAATAGATGTCACGAAAGTATACCATACATGACAGCCTCCAGTCGGCAAGAGAAACACCTTTCCCTAATAACTGCCGCAACAAACGCATAGCTAACTATGTCGCGCTTCTACTAAACTGCAATAGTAGCGTTCCGTTAGGATTAGAATTAGGTAGATTAAGCCTTGGAGTACTTACACAGTAGGAATATACTCTCCTGGAAAGGCGTTGGTTGTGTAGCTGATCAAAAGGCAAGTCTTACCGACGGCACTGTTGGTAGGCAAACCAGTCATGAAATTTAGTGATATCACTTCACATATACGCAGCGGACACAAATACACGAGTCGTGTATCGCATCAAATACAAATGCACTAACAACAGCAAGTCTAACTCACAAAATGGCTGACTTACCCGTCTCCGACGACGACACACTTGATTGCCTGCATTCTATGAAGCGATCTAACGTATATGAAGCTCTTCACCGAGAGGTATTACTCGCTTATTTAGCTGTTGAGTACAAAACAGTTGGACCCTTCCACTGCCAACGAAGTATAAATAGAGGAACCCTAATCGGTAGTTCTAAAAATAGATTCTATTTTTAGAAAATGCACGCTTTGACGCGTGATCAGTGCATTTAACCTCTTAGTTAGAGTTTGCATTGGAATGGTGAGTAAATGAATGATCAATCTGTATATTATGTAGTCATATCTATGGTGTAGTAGTATTTTACTTTTTAAGTTCTGTGCTGTGTATCTGGAGCCTTCACGGTATCCATATGCCAGATCGTTTTGGAGTAAATATTACTACTCGCGCTGGGTTATGGTACTTAGCATTTTATTTATAACTAAATTCTCGCAAAGCATTTTTATGCACATATTCATCCACGTTTTGTTTTGTTAAGATCTGCCATTTTTTATGGCATGATCTGTGGTTCTGGAGGATGTACGTTGTGAGAGGATACGGCTACAATTCGCCCTTTGTTCATCATAACTGTTGCTTTGGAAATATACAAACCCTTCACTTCTGGCACATCCCTTTCAAGCACTCACCAAACCATTATTGTGCATGCTAAGACAAGCAGTAGACAGTATATGTAGCGAGGGGACCTATGGTTTAGTGCTACTTAATCTGGTCACTAGTAGTGTCTGACTACGTTATAATACTCAGTCCATAATTATACTTCAGGGCCTAATATGCCAACGCAAATACTATTTACATATGTTTGTATGTTTTCCACAGGCAGATCGATACAATATACACAGTCAGCTAGAACATTGTAAGTTTACTTATTTATATCTGTCCTTATGCGTGTATGAGTGCGCACACTAAATGAATGGAAGAAACGTTTTCATACCAGATGATAATAACTATTTGATTTCTCCATGCTCGCTACTCGTCAGTAAAAAAAAAAGTGGTTTCTTGTACATTGCAAGCGCAAGTGGTCCGTTGTAATCAATATTAATGATGACCAACATGTTTTTGTTGAAATATCAACCCAGCACAAATGTTTTATTCCGTATGAGTTAAATTGTGGAGGATTGATAATTGTGTGCTTTTTTCATTTTGTGTGTTCCATATGGTTGTGTGTATTTTCTGCATTTTCCATTTCTGAAAGAGATGTAATATATATTTTTCTTTACAGTGCAGTCTAAGTATGTGGGAACTGGGCACGCAGATATTACAAAGTTGTAAGTTGTTGGCAGCAGCTCTGACCTATTTTTGAGCTCACAGTATTTGGCAACTCTTATACCTTGAGTTCTTTTTGCAGATTATAATTGTTAAACACTAAGTGTTTCAAATTGCATGTGTCTGTAGATACATGATTTGTTCTCGAAGCATGTACATGTAATGTTGTAATTAAATTATCAGAATATGCCCAATATGTGCCTCTTGGGAAATTCTAAAAGGCAGGGAACTGGTATTGCCCGTATCATATATGTACCTATCTTAGAGCCAGTATTCCAATAGATTTGGGTACTTACTGATTCTACAGTGAATCAAATTGCAACTTTTGCATGACTAGGGTTTCACGTATATAGAGGCAGCAGTAGTACCTCTAGAAGCACACAAGATCATGGATTGTATTTATGAACATCACCTATCAAGATGGGGGTTGCTCCTAGAAGCACATGTATGGACACGCCCCTGTAATGATATTTATGGATTGTTATGACTGTACATGTGAAAGATGAATAATCTATTAGGGCGTAACGTTTTGATAATGTGTTGTTTACCTACCAATATAAATTATGACCTAAGGAAGCTTTGAGGGTGGGGGTTACTAGGATCTGCAACAAACACGTCGTACTTTAATATGACCCTTTATGCCCTTGTACGCACGTACCTTCGTGGGGTTGTCCCTTGCATTGACGAGATGTAGGATAGATGCAGCTGTTGCAGGCCATTTGACATTTTCCATCTTTCAAATACAATTTATAGAGTAAAATTGTTATGAGGAGTTTTCAAACCATGGAGCATTATTTTAGAGGGCATCCATTTTATCTTCTATGAACTTCAGTACGATACCATACCATCTTTCATTTATGTAGTTCAGCTTGTTAGCTGTTCCTGGGTTTCTGTGGGAATAAAACACTGTTTTTCTGTCTAATGAAATAAAAGCACATTACAGGGAGTGTCCTTTATATACTTACGAATTAGGTTTAATTTGAGATTCTGTAAAATTGCAGGTAAATCAGAGGTTGTTGGGTCACTTTTTGTATTAGTATTGAATTGATTATTATACTCACATTACCTTCATAGGACTGTTACCTCAGGATGGCATTTTCTGTGTGTATTTGTGTGTGTGTGCCTATTCAGTGTGTTTAGCCAAATCATACTTACTTCAGAAGTACACAACGAGAATTATGACATCTCAATGCTATGTAATATGTAATGCAAAACGGAGCAAATAATGCAACTGATTTTGAACCACTGTATGTATGGCATCTCATTCTCGAGTGGATACTGTTTTTTTAGAAGCCCCATCCGACACACACACACGCACACACACACACACACACACACACACACACACACACACACACACACACACACACATGTACACAACATAACGTACACATTTCACTCATGTGACTGTTGTGTATACATTATGACCAGAACCTGCAGATATGTATCAACCACTGGTGGTTTGCATTTGAACCTTAGTAAGGCATGTCGTAACACGAAAAAATATTTCCCTTTAACTGGAAAAATTGAAAGAGAAGGTTAAGTTCACTGGTGCACATTGTGTTTATGTTGGAAGTATGACAATCATACAAAACATCACTTCGGTCTTTTTTTAAAACAAAGCTGAATGGTCAAACATAATTCATTGCGAAGCACAAACTTTATGAAGAGTACAATACAAATTCTAGAATGCGCTGCCAGTAGTCAGAAACAAACACCTGCTTCTGTTTGGTGTTTTAAATAGTGGCTTTGGACATTGGTTCCTTTTGTTGGCACTAAGTACATTATTTTATCCTCAACTCCTTTTAAGAAAAAGGCTAATCTAAGTACCATAATATTTAGCTACTAAAATCATGTTTTTGTTTATTCATTACTATAAAATTAGTTTTCATAACAAACTTAAGGCCACCTGCAAGACCTGTGCACAACACTGTCAAAGAATATGTGCCTTGATAGTATTGTGAAAATTTATGTACATGTACTTGGTTTTAAGAAACTCTAATTGTAAGGATTATCATGTAGTGTTGTACTGTCTTTGATGTGCAACACTCTTCTACAGCGAAAGCCACACCCTGTTAATTATTTATGTGGTTAGTTTATCAAAATTAATAATCAAACAATATAATTACCTTTCTAGTGTGAATTGACTCATTGCCTTCTCCATGAATTGGAAGGACAAGTGTAGCATCATGGAAGATATTCTATCTAATCACTTTCCTTCCATCTCCTCCCCTTGTTGATTATAGTGAATGGTGTGTGAACATGCATCGAGACACTTACGCATCATATGTTGGCCACCACAATTTAATGGAATTCTTTGCTATAGCAGAGAACGAAAGCAAGGCCAGAGTAAAATTTAATTTTTTGCAGGTCAGTAATGTTGGAGTCATCGTATTCTTGAAGCACGTTACATGTACATTGGATTAAACAAGAACATTATATCTTTTGTTGTCAATATAACCAGTGTATGATATCTGCATTTGACTCAGTATGGTGTGTGTATAAATATTTGTGATTCTACCTCCTTGCAGAAAATGCTTCAGCCCTGTGGTGTGCCACCTGCAAAGCCAGAAGACTAGAAAGAATTACTTATTTAAAATATGGTCATTGCGAGGCGTTGCTTTTTTTTTTTGCGTGCGTGTGTGTGTGTTGCTTTTTTTTTTCGTTCATCACTATTATTTGTGAATGCGTGACTTAGTTTGAGTGCCTTTCTCATTTACTGTAATTTGCAATACGTACATACGTGCACATTCGTGTTCTTCCGCTTATGTTATACGGTGAAGATGGAAACCTCGTGGCAGTTCGAAGACAGTGGTCGGTATGATGATGCAGAGCCTGACGTGCGTGATCTAAAGCTGGAAGATGGTTCAGATGAATCTGATAACGATTCTGCTGATGATGGTGATGGAATCAATAATTTTGATTTCGACTGGGAAGAGGAAACGGGAGATTTTACGAAGAAGTACAATGCTATTCGTAGTGGAGAGGCGAATGTGAACAAAAATTCACTCTCTGCAAAGCAGGAGGTAAGCTCCAGGTTACTTCAGCGTTTTGAACATAGAATAAATGTCGGAAACTTTGAAGGTCCTCTGATACAAGAGAGCGTCTCTTTGTGTCTTCATGGCGTGTCCAAAAATTTGGAGTGTAGTCGTGTTCGAACAAAAGACAAAGCAGACAGAGCCACTACTGAACAGGCCTTAGATCCGCGGACAAGGATGATACTTTTCAAACTGATTAGCCACCATGTCATTACTGATATACAGGGGTGCATCAGTACAGGTAAAGAGGCTAATGTATACTACGCTACCAGTGCAGCAGGGGAACGAGCTATCAAAGTGTACAAAACCTCAATATTGGTCTTCAAGGACCGTGACAAGTATGTGACAGGTGAGTTTCGTTTTCGCCATGGGTATTGTAAACATAACCCCAGGAAGATGGTGCGGCTTTGGGCTGAGAAGGAAATGAGGAACCTGTTAAGGATGCACAGCAATGGAGTACCCTGCCCTTCCCCTATTCTTATGAGGGGCCACGTCATCTTAATGGAATTTATTGGCAAAGATGGCTGGTCTGCTCCTCGTTTAAAGGATGCAGAGATCAGCCCAGCCAAGGCCAGAGAACTGTATTTGGAGTGTATACACATAATGAGGAATATCTACCACAAGTGTAAACTAATCCATGCTGACTTCAGTGAGTACAACATTCTCTTCCATGAAGGCCACCTGTGTGTCATTGATGTATCTCAAGCTGTAGAGCATGACCACCCTCAAGCGCTGGAATTTCTTCGGAAGGACTGTTCAAATATCACAGATTTCTTTAATCGTAAGCAGGTATGTACCATGAGCATCAAGGATCTGTTTGATTTTGTGACAGATGTCACAATCACGGATGCAAACATTGAACAGTATCTAGAGAAAGCACAGCAGAAAGCAATTTCAAGAAGTGAAGAAGAAGTCACAGCAGAAGACAAAATCTTTGAAGCAGTATTCCAGAAGGTGTTCATACCCAGGACACTAGACGATGTCACAACCTATGAGGAAGACTATCAAAAAGTGCATGGAAGTGATCGATGTACTGCTGAAGATTTACTGTATACCACGGTCACTGGTTTAAAACCTGATCTGTCAGGACCTCAGACCGAGCCAAGGTTATTACAAACTCCTGGCACCACTCAAAATGTGGCAGAATTGGCTGAAAATAATCCTTCTATGGTGCAATGTCCAGCAGACACACATGTGCTGGTAGAAGACACGCATTCTGAAGAAAGTTCCGATACCAGCAGTACAGATTCTGACAGTGGCAGTGCATATTCAGCTGGTGGACAGAAAGTACAATCAAATGGACAATATGCACACCCTAGGGGAAAGAAAACAGCTGAAAGCATAGAGTTAAAGAAGACCCATAAGCAAGCAGTGAAAGAAGAAAAAAGAGAAAAAAGGAAACAGAAGGTTCCAAAGCACATCAAACGGAGGAAAGAAAAGGTTGCAGTTCAAAGACGTAATAAGTAATGATTATCTATCACCTAACAACTTTATCATGTCTTGTATATTTAAGTTACACATTGTTAGCATTGAGGCATGGTAATTAGTACTTTTGCTCCAGAACATCTGGTTTTGTATTCCTTTATTCACTTATTTACAAATAACACTGAACAAATGTCACGTGTGTTCTTCACTATTACTACCATACTATAAGGATCATAATATATCGTAGGCTATATATGTTTCAAATAACATCCAGGTGTACAGTTGCACCCCAAGGATTATAAGTGTTGTAACCTATGGTTCAAAATCTTAAATAAAATGTGAACTATTGTTCCAAAAATATTTTTCCTGTACTCAGTACTGGTTTCTCATCTTTTTTCCTCTCGAAGGTAACGTCTTGACCGTTGGTCTGCCTTTAAACAAAGAAACTATTTAAAATAATTGTACTCCTAGCAGTACTTACCATTCTGATTGGTTCAGGAACTCTTTTCCTGGAACATGCAACTGTAAGCCTTGTAGCTGTCTCCAGTGAAATTTTGTGTCCAACAGAAACATACACAGGGTTAGTTGCATCATCCGAAGTTCTTACTGCCTGCAAATATCTGATTATGAGGTTGTTATGAAAAATAGCATTACATACAGTTCCTAACACACAGCCTGATGTTCCTATCAGTTTGAAGTTGTCTCCTTTTCTTTTGAGCATATCATGTATCTGGTTGATGTGCAAATGTGCAGTATCATTTTAGAATTTCATACAAAAAATAATACCTTTCTTTTATGATCTGAATCATTCTGAAGTCCATCTACCAAGTGTAATTTCTTTCCCACACCAATGCACGGTATATTAGAAAGCACTCCTAGGTGACAAGCAAGTCCAAAACCTGGAACATAAAAATGTGCATGAACCCACATAGCAAGACTAGTACAGCGTACATAATGGTTATACCTTAAGTCAAAACCAAACCTAACTAATTAAAAACTATATTTAGATCGGCCTGCAAAAAAACTTACAACAATTAACAAAACACACACACACACATACAAACACACAAAAATATACAAACACAGACACAGCGGTCTGGCAGCCTGAATACGGGAACAACAAGGACCCAGTATGCTGACTGGATATGTGCAAAATTTACAGGACCATCCAATGTAAAATATTGTCTTCACACGCATCCAGTCCACACATGGGAGATCGTGTTCAGGCTGCTGAATTGCTGTGAGACATATGAACCCTGTAGGCAGTATCTACTGAGAAGGAACAGCATTTCCCTCAAAACAGTAACAGACAGTCTGTGCAATAAAAAGGGTACTAGTAGTGAGTTGATCCCCAAACTGCAATGAGTGTATGATAGCTCTCAGGCCCGTAGCCAGGGGGGGTTCGGGGGGTTCAAATGAACCCCCCCCCCCCTCAGAGGATAAAGGTCCTGCACTCCGCTTACGTGGAAGTACTACGGTGCTGCCGTGCAGGCAGCTCTCTAGGTGATTAGGCTTCCCTGACAGTCAGGGAAGCCTAATCACCTAAATCCGCCTTAGAGAGCTGCCTGCATGGCGGCACCGTAGTACGCCATCAAGGAGTGTGACAGTGATCTGTACCCCAATGTCAGGGTCCTTCTGCAAATCACCTGCACACTGTCTGTGACGTCTTGCGAATGCGAGCGGAGTGCTAGTGCTCTTCGAAGATTGCACAATTATATGAGAGCCTCGATGGGAAATAGCCGTCTTTCTAACCTTGCTCTCCTGCATATACATTATGACATCGATGTGGACTTAGATGAAGTTGTCACACACTATGCCCATTTGCACCCAAGGAAGCTTGAACTTGACTCTATTATCCGCCCTTGAATTCTGTTAAACACTCTGTCACTGTATACTAATTAATTGTGTTTGTATATAAATGTATAACCAGCCTAAATATGTAGTATTTTTCATGTGCCATTAATTCATATATGACTAAGCAGCCATTGAATCAGAAGCATTGTTTTTTTTAAAGCGAAGATCGATTTAGATTGCATAGCAAAACGACATGTTAGGTTTAGCCCCTTCCCCTCTTTTCATATCAGGCAGCTCACCTTGGAAGGTCGCATGAAATTGAATTGCTCATCTTGTTTATATTTCGGTTGTGAGTGTTTTGGTACATGTAAATGTGTCTGCAAACTATTAGTTCTTTTGTGTTGCCAAATCAATGTTTTCAAAAGCTTCCGCGCGAAGCATGGGAGGGGGCACATCCCCCTCCCGCACCCTCCCCCTTTTGGTGACCCACGCCCACTTTGGGTCAACATTTCTTTTTGTTTTTGAACCCCCCCTTTTCCTGACCTGACTACGGGCTTGGCTCTGTTAAGAAAGCTGTTATGAGGCCTGTTGTGATGAAAGCAAGTGGTTTGCAATTTAGATGAACACTATTTACATGCAACAGATGTCAGACTCTTTTATGAAAAGCAGACAAAAGGAACTTTTGTCAGGACCATTGCTAATAACAAGGAAATCGCAGGCTTTTTAAAACATGGTATGAGTAGCTATGTCATTATTACCTTTGGATCAACTCAACGTTATTATCTTCCCAATGTGGCACATATTATACAGAATATATTACTGCTCAACAATGCAATCATTTCAGTAATGCCCTGATGTTACATGTACATTGTCTGGGATCACCTGCTCATGATTTGCAGGTGTTTGACTACCCTCAACATCAATGTTTGTAATATGTACCATCCGGGGAAATCTCCTTAGCTTTCAAATTTTCAGATTGTTTGTTAAGTGATAACCAACTCAACTGGTAAAAAGAGAAGTACATGCATGCTCTTAATTACACATACTCTCATAATGAGGAATGCAATGTATTTAGATTCACATTGGACATTACATGTCAGTATGAAAATTCATGTTGGGAGCTAAACAAAAATCAAATGAAATAATAAGGATCTCAAGCCCTCAACTGTATTCAATTTGGACAGACTAAATATCCGTGTAAATTACCTTCAGTGCATAACTGTCACAGCGGGTTCAGCAGTCCATATATGTAAGCCTGCCTGTCTTGCCGCTTGTGTGTGCATGTTAACATTATTCACACACAAGTAAAAAAAACACGCTTGCAGGACTTACAGGCTTCTGTATGTGGACTGATGAACCCACTGTGTGTGTATGTGTGTATGCATGTGTGTGTGTGTGTGCTTGATACATACCATTTGGGTGGAGCACTCCATTTCCATCAACCAAGATTACCTAAAACATTTTGAATGCAACATGTGTGAAGCCCATAATAACTTCACACACATATACACACACATGCACACACATGCATACACATACACACACATGCACACACACATGTATATACACACACCTGCTTACTTGGGGCTTGAACTCTGGGTGGTTTATTTCCAGGTCATTCATCCTGTCTAACAAATAATTCACTTCTCTGAATGCAAGAAACCCAGGCACATATGGTTCCATCATCTCAACTACCTTACTACACTCCTTTAACACCTATCAATGGCAGAAGGCAAGGAATAACTAGTTACTGACAAAACATAGTGCTCCATATATATACTCCTTATCTCCCACATGTATGCACCATAATGACTTCATCCAATGCATACCTTAAGCTCTGGAAAGCTGAGTACAACCAATGTGGAACAAGCATGGTTAGGATTTTCCTTTTCAAAGGAGATGTCAACTCCAGCAATGTAACGCAGTGCTGAAAAGTTTGAAGACCACGTCATTACATCATCACTGTCCTGTTGCTGTAACAAACACCTTAGCCGTTCTTGTTCCCTGGGAAAGGAACAGTGACTATTATATTATTAGCCACTCAAATTACATCATACTTTTTCCAATGATGTAATTTTAAATTCTCCTCGTTATCTTGCAGTTTAAGCTGTGCCAAACATGTAGACTCATCTTCCTCATCTTCGTTATCTGATTGCCAAAATGTACAAGATACATCATATTTTTGACCTTTTTACATACAAGGTCAGGGATGGTTCACATGTACAACAGTGAACCTCTCCTACACTGTAGACATTAACAGATATTTAGATGCTCCATTGCACATTAATGTAACCTAAGTAAAAAGGCTCATTAACACACTAGGCCTTTATTTTTGTAGTTGCTACAACGCTGTTCTCCTAAGCCTCCCTTTTGATGACTCCATGCACGGCCATGGCCATGGTCTAAACACGACACAAAATGCATGCTCACAATTTTGGCTTCAATCAAACAAAATCTCAAGGCTTCAAACAATCACGTGCTTCTTAATTAGTTGTTCTCTTCGATGGGACTTGTGGGGCTCTCGTACCTCCAGGTTAGAAAATACAACATAGTGGACAATCTAAAACAATCTGTACTAGATTATGTCTATAGTCGAGATATCCAAGACAAATAAAAAAACGAGCTTGAAATTTATGAATAATCATCAACACCTTGGCTTTTGAATAATGTATGTTGGATCACAAAAAGCTCACAAAACATGTTTGTAGGAGATTTCTGGTAACAAAGAATACCCCTCCTCCCCACCTCCCCCACAACCCTGGCCCACCCTGCACCCTCAAAACATGCATCATGATGACCTTGATTCTTGTGTGGTCATTTCTGGTAAAAAGCCCTTGCACGTTTGTTTAGTGCTCACTCGAAAGGACAGAATTAAATAACTTCGCGTGCAAGGGGTGCATTCACTTCCCACACCATGACCCCCCCTCTTTGATCTGTCATTGTAGATGATGGATAACGTTCAATCGCACTCGACTATCAGAGTACGGCATACCAGCTGAAATGTATTTGTCCGCTGGAACTGATGCCGGATCTGTTAAAGTCCGACCTTCGCTTGCTGTATCCGTATTCGTATTTTCGTCTACTCGAAAGTATTTTAGTTCTCTGCAGAGATATTTAAGATGGATGTTATCATGCTTCATTCGTTACATGGCAGGGATTTACTTGGAGCGTATAGGTTCTTCCTGAGTGGCCATTACATTTATGTATTAAAGTGGCCTCTAATGATGGAAATTGATACAATTAAGAATCCACTCTAATTAGCCGTAAGATTAAGTTTGAGTTGCCATGGATACAGTTGCCGGGCTCACAATCTCATAACACTGTAATATGGAAGAAGGAGAGAAAGCGCCGGAGGGAACAGCAGTGGTTAGTGGTGAAGACGGTGGAGGTTTTTACAACCGCAGGCTTCACAACTTCCCGCTTATCAAGGTCTGAACGAGCGTTTTTATTTGTTAGTAATTATGATAACAATCTAACCGCATGCAGTACTCTGACATGAATGAAGAAATGCGAGTGGAGGCAATGGAACTTTGCGTAACAGCGTGTGAGAAACATTCTAGTAGCAACGAAGTAAGCTACTTAGAAATGCTTGTTTGCTTGATGTTCTATCTTAGTTTTCCGTCGTCAAATGAGGTGTTACTGATAATAACTATATTCCCCCGCCCTCACATGAATTGCTGTTGAGAGTTGGTCACTAAAATTGATGTAAATTTTCAGGCTGCAGCTAAACTGATTAAAGAAACAATGGACAAGAAGTTTGGAGCTGCATGGCATGTCATTGTGGGCATGGGATTTGGATTTGAAATAAACTATGAAGTCAAGAACATATTGTACATGTTTTTTGGGGGCAATACTGCTATTTGTATGTGGAAATGTGCATGAAAATACCTTATCAGTTTTCATCACATCAGTTATTATGAAATACGCTGGTTCATGGCACCTTTAAAATTCTATATGTGGCAGTACTGGTAATGATTTATGCACTCCATCTCAAACTCATGTTGGTTTCACTTCATAATAACCCATTGATAGGCTATTAGATATCCAAAATTGAGAAGTTACTTTTGCTGCAATCATTTTGTTAATCCATGTCAATAACATGTGACACTCATAATAGATATCACATATCAGTTAATTAGTTTGAATGCAGTTAAAAACCATTCAATTATTGATGAATTTGATACAGTGTTGTAGGCTTTCTCAATTTGAAGTGGACTACAGAAGTAATTGTATATGTATGTGAATGGGGAGGGGAAGCAGTTATGCCTACCTAAAGAATAAAATTGATGCATAAAATAATAATGTAATTGCCTGATACAAATGTTTCTAGAATTCTCTATTTAGAATCTCTATTTAGCATGTAGAATTAATTTACTGAATTCCATTGCACTCTTTTATATGTCTCAACTGAATGGCATTGTCCCCCATTGATGTCTATTGGGAGAAAAATTAAAATGTTTTTTAGTATTACATATATGCATATTGCATCACAGATCACTGAATACTAATCATTAATCAAGAAGGGTTAGAGAGCAAAGTTAACTACTGATGGTACTTTGCCAACAGCTTCTACATCAGGTATGACAGGGTATCCTTTTCCTCACTGCACTGGTTCAAGTATATTATGAAAGGCATTGAAGGCTCCCAGGATGTCTCAAACAATAGGTGCACTGTAAAAAAATATGACAGGCACGAACGGTGAGGTAGCTGCAATTGCTTATGACTGTAATCCACACCCACTGCCTAATGGTTCAGTTATTAGAAATTAGTGAAGCTGTGTAGCAACAGTAATTAGATGGCGCACAAATATAAAAACTCTCTCAATATTAATGTACATGCACAAGAAAAGTTACTTGACCAGTGTGAAGGATAGTGTAGAAAACTCTTGTACAATTACTCCTGTTCTGCTTATTAAATGTAACAATTCAAAATTCTTAGAGGACAATAACAATTCATTCAGCCACTGTTGATTGTAGGGTGGAAAAAATTCAAATTCAGGTGATGCACCTCTTAATACGCCATATTCAGCTAGAACAGCTCCTGTTTCAGTCTTTACAACCATCAATCTGTTACATACAGCAATAATTGAAAAAATTTCCCCTATTGCCAAACAATTTGCATTAGATAAGAAATTGCTGTTATCCTTTAAGCCAACTGACATTTTGGTGAACACACCTGAATTTGAAAGCCTCCATTGGTGAAAGAAGCCATCCAGAGTTATCCCAATCATTTCACCATTTGATGACACCTTAAATTTATGAACAAGTCCTGAAATACTTGCATATTGAATTCCAACGTCATCCGTTGAGTGTAATGTTTGCATGTGCTTGAGTACACCAGTACCTCCACATATGTAAACAGCAATATCACTACCAAACTGGAGAAAAATACGATGCTGGTCACATTGATGAAGCTGCTTTGGGTCAGATAATACAGGCTTTATTACTGTGGAATGAAGTCTAAACAATGGATTCTTTCCTAGACCTTCATCTGGAAGAAATTGCACTGCACGGTGTGCTTTGCTTGCATTATGTGTATCCAGATACAAGAACTCAATGTTCCACAACGAACTGTTTTGGGAAGACTTTGGAGAGACACATATCAAAGAACACTCAGAGCAGCAACTAATGTGGTACTCTGCAAGACTAATGATTTTGTGGTTTAAGCGGGTCAGCGTCCAGGTGCAAGTGGATAAATCATTATTGAGGCACCATTTATAGAAGGTACCGTCATTTCCCAGCCAATTGACGTACTTCGATATTGGCGATGACGCATACCAGAGCACTCGGTATGAAGGATCAACTGGTGTATTACAAAGTACGGCTTTTGCATTGCCTTCCACGATTGATACGTTCCTGGTCGAGAACGCGAGGAAGAATTCTTGATTTGGTAGCCAGCAACCAATCGGTACCATCAAGTAACTTCCGTGCAATAGTAAAACATGTCTGGTCTCCACATGGAGGGTCTTAACTAGAGACTGATATTTCGTTCCAATCAAGGCTAACTTCTTAGGGGACGGGTAGAGAGAAGCAAATCTCGACAAGCCGATCACACGACATATGTGTGTCCAGTAACAATTGCTTTCGTTGATAATCTTATTCCAAACTTTGCATACAAGGAGGCAGCTGAAAATATCCGTCAATGTGAGATAGCGTAAGATGGTAGGTGTAACTGCAGATGGTACTAGCGCCAAAAAATCTCGCTTTAGGAGCAAGGGTAATAGTTCATTAAGCAGGAGTAGCTGGTCGTGAAGGTTGCACCTAGTAAATAAGTTGCATACGACTTGTATATAGCTTCCGCCTTCCATTATCCGTTTGCAAATGAGTGGATAAATTATGTACTCAATTATCTCACGTGGTATATCGTGTGGCTTTAGGATAGTGTATATCACGCATTTTTCATTTTTGAGCTCTAGTATTGCTCTGCTCATTCCACTTGTTAGTTGTGTATCCTTGTTCCCGATCGATCGTGATGAGCCGCAGATGCATGTTTCTGATTTTGCTTGTGTGTGTTGTACCAATTTGAATGGTCGACATTCATGTTGGTGTATGGTGATCGAGAAAATAGAGATAAAGACACTGCATTTAGAGTGACGAAGTGACTTACTCAAGTGACATAATTAAAAAGAGTGGATGGGGCAATTGGAAGGGCTGTTAATTACGTGCACCTGTAGCAATATACCAATTACCTTACCCCACTGTATTAGTCATAATCAACCTAAGCCTACGCCTGAGTCATTGTTTAATAAGAATAATCCTACCCCAGCTGTTACAATTATGGACTTTTATTGTTAGTATTGTCTCGGAATTATACACTTTTTCCACAGACATACACACTATAGAACAGTATTCATTTCGAAAAGAACACGAGATGCATTACGAAAGTAGAATAAGTAAATGCTCTAATTGCCGGCTGGTACTTTTTATTAACCCCCCTCTCACCGTCCAAATCTTAACAACCTGGTACAGGAATGAGTGCTGACCATGAACGGATCTGTTTCAGATTGTCGTGACAATTTCATGCCATGAAATTGACACAACAACCTGCCGTTCAGCACACATATCACAGGGCAAAAACGCGTGGAATCATTTTGGAATCATTGCGTGATATTACAAAGAATCACACACAAATCACACGCGTCAGATTTTCTATGTAAGATCACGCAATGATTTTTCAGAAGATTCAAAAATCCTCTGTAAAATCAGAACTTGATTCCACGCCCCATGTATCTGTACCAGGTTGTTAAGGTTTGGCTGTGTACTGTGTATAGTGTGAATACTTATGATAAATAAATCACGCACCACTACTTTTTGTCTTTCGAATCAGAAATGGATTCGCATACTCCAAACCGATTGTTATACTGATGCCATAACACCATAGATAAAGATATACGCTGGTTCAACTCATTAGTTACGTACTATAAATCAGGTTCACATGTATCATACAGCCAAGATGCTATGAGTCCATCTTTTATTGCCTCTAAGAACATATGCATCGTAACGTACTAACTAGTTACATTGTTCTTAAAAGAAATCGATCAATAAAAGAGCGACAATTGAAAGTTGCGTCACTGTATGAACGAGCCTGGTTCCGCATGGAACCATGTCATCGACACTCAACTCAATTGGTAGCGTGTAAACTTTAAATACGCAAAAAAAAACTGATAGACGTAGTTCAGCAGATGAAATGTAGGAATAATAATAATAATAATTGTTATTGTTGTAACAGTATGATCGGTGTTTCATTATTATTATATCACTTTTTATATTTATTATTGCACGCAGTAATGTACATGTAATTCAATGCACATACAGTATATAACCACACACAATACAAACAATTACACACAAAGTTCATCCACCTGCTGCACAAGGTGGGAGTAGGAACGACTCGGAATGGCACGAGCATTACAGAATATTAAAAAAAAAAAAAAAAAAAAAAAAGACTGGGGACCATTATGTAAATTGGAACCAAATTATGAAGAATGTGAACTCCAAGATGGCCAATTTCCGATGAGATGGACGCTTGAAGTGTAGGGTTATAAACAGGCACATAGACATATTCTTTATGCGCCTAATTTTTTTACGTCGAACGGCCGGGAGGCTAAATCATTAACTTGTTCTACGTCGGCTTCTTATCAGTCTGCTGTTGTTCACGTTTTTCGGGCGAAACATGGAGTTGAGAGTCGGTGGTAAATATCGTCTTGGTAGAAAGATTGGAAGTGGATCCTTTGGAGACATCTATTTAGGTAAGCCAGCTCTGTCAAAGTATAATAATGGGTAACACATTAGAATTGGATACTAGTACTTTTTGCTTGCGTGTATGGTCCTTTGTTGACAATACTATGGCTACCCGGTGATGGCCATGCGTTCCTGTCTCTAGCCACCACACATAGACGTAATGGGGACGACCACCTGCTGTGCAACAAATATGATCTCCCACCATATCATCGGTATTCCCTGCTTCTAGGCCTACATTGGTGCACAGCTGTTCTGTCAATTAAGTTCGGATCAGAATACAATGAATGGCATTTGATGTAACGTTCTATGACAGTACTCCCAAACCTGCCCAATAGCCCCTTTAGAAAGCTTGGCTTGGGGTCAGCACACATTCAGTGTGTCGTAGGTGTCCATTTATTGTTGGCAAACTAGTTCAATTTAGGTATCACAGGTTATTAATTATGGAGTATGTAGTCAGCAGGAATTGTATTTTGCCCAGTTGGCAGTGAGAGGGATTACTGTGTGGTGAGAAAGATTTGGTTCTGGGCAAAACTGGAGGCTTTGAAAAGGTGGAGGGAGGAGGGTAGAGGGGGGTAATGCTCTAAATTTGGTTGAAGGGATGTTCTGTGTATATCCTAGAGGTCACTGGTGATAACTTACCTGTATGGATGTAGCATGTCTTGTATGATGTATGTGTGGTTGATCACAAAATTATTGGGTACTAAATACAATGTGGCAGTTATGTTTTTGATGATGTATTTGTACACATCAGGTGTACATGTGTATGCGGTGCAACTATATAGGCCTGCACACACATATGGCCCACAGTACTACTACTGTCAGTGTCTGGTTCATGCATATGTAGATTGACGCATACACAGTGCACATGGAATGGTTTGTAGCATTGGTTTTTGAAGCATTTTATTTTGTGCTACTACATGAAAAGTTTTACCCATTCACTGACATATTGAAGTAATGATAACTGTATGCTTGTGTTAACAAAGATGCACAAGTTTCACACAAGTACTTATATACACTCATAATACAAGCACAGTTATTGCTAGCTCTCGTTGGATGTACTACTGGAGGATATTGGTACATGAACTATTATGTTGCCCTGTGAATTTTGAAAGGACTGTGTGTACCTGGTTCACACATGGCTGGATTCCCTACATCTGTGCTCAGTTTAGCTGACGATGCATTATAGTGTAGAATCCTGTGTACATGTACCTTCACTTGGCAGATTTGCTGATTCCACAAATTCAACTATAGTTTAGCTTGGCTTTATATATAGTCAGATTTATAGGTACATGCGCATTTATGTGATCTAGATTAAGATTATTAACTTTCTTGTACGTATATTTAAGTGGAGAGTATGAGCGATGTGTGGCTTTCCAATTTTTGTTCCTACCTGTGGGTCATGTTTCACTATAGCAGTACAAGCAGCTGTATGGCCTAAACATCTTTGTCATTATTGATTATGACCCTGTAGCCATGACGTCCATTATGTCCATCAGTCAATGAAAGGCATCAGTTCTGTGTGTTAGTGGATTAATATAATACTGTATACAAGGCGATTCTTGGGTATATTCAATGCCGAAGCCTGTTAAATGTAAAATCTATCATTCTGAAGACAGTAAACAAGGAATGTTTACTGTTTTGAAAAGCCCTGGGAAAATGATACTTAGAAATGTTCAAAGAGCGAGGAGATACTGTGCTTCATACATGACACAATTTCTCAGTTTCTCGCTACCATTTTTACCAGTGATAAGGTTCTATCAGCTAAGCATAGGGCTGATGTGTTTTACCACTCCTAACCTGATTACAGTATTATCCATTTGTTTGGTTCATTTAAATAGTGAAGGTATTTTTAGTGGTCGCCTGTATATGGAAATTGATATATTGCCTTGTATTGTCTACAGTATGACAGCAAACTGAGCTAACATTGTGTGTGTGGGTGGTATGTGTGCTTGTGTGTGGGCAGGCATGTGAATATGTGTGAGGGGATGTGTGTAAAGATGCCAATAAATGTTTGCTTATAAACTGTACATACAAATTTAGCCATAAGTTTATTAACCAACGGTATATCAAGTGGGATTGATTAATTTGGATTTGCATGTTCATCGTTTAAGTGAAACAGCCACACCACATAATTTTACATAACAAATTAAAGGCATCATGAGATTGCTAGGTATTGTTCTACCCTGGGCAACAGAGGCCACATGTTGTAAGTATATGTATTTCCTTCCCATGATCCATAGCTATGAGATACTAGAGGTATGTATTGTGATGGTTGACCCATATTTGACGATCCTGAAGTCGTTTAACTATTTGTCAGCTTACGCATCATTCAGTAGGACATGTGTTACTGTCCATTGCTCGTGTGATGTTATTGGCATATTAGTTTGTTCCTTAATATCTCTCATTAGGTACCAACATCCAAACTAGGGAGGAGGTGGCAATAAAGTTGGAGTGTGTAAAGACCAAGCATCCACAGCTTCATATTGAAGCCAAGTTTTACAAGATGATGCAGTCAGGAGGTGTGTGTCATAACTTAGTATGATGTTTGTGCATATTTACATGTTTGCTGGCGTTCTGCAGTTGGTATTCCGTCAATAAAGTGGTGTGGAACAGAAGGAGACTACAACGTGTTGGTGATGGAGCTCCTTGGACCAAGCTTAGAAGATCTTTTTAACTTCTGTACAAGGAAGTTCAGTCTAAAGACAGTCTTGCTGCTTGCAGATCAATTGGTATGTTTTATTTAGGAATGCTTGTGGTAGTACATGTATATTAGGTCTGAACACTCCTGCCTCCATACTCATGCAAGATGACCACATTTAACATTGATGTTCCCTGACTGACACAAAACACGTACATACATCACAACTAACTGCATGGATAAACGGCCAAGTGTGTGCTATTTAGAGGAGGTGGGCCCACACCTTCCTCGTGGAAAAAAAACACCAACTGTAGGAAAAAACCTCATTAAGGTAACAATCACGCAATGGAGAAAACACCCAATGCACGCGACCAGTGACTGTACTTCAGCTATCTGGGCACCACACTGTGACCAATTACCAGTCATCCACCTGGCAGGTTCCGTTCAACCGATAGAAATGTTATTGTTCTTGTTCATAACTTCTAGATCATTGACCCTGGTTCATCCAATATTACGTGATCATTGTACCATGAAATTATTGTCTGTCTCATTTAATAAGAGAGTTAGGAAAGATTTGAAAATTAAAAAAAAATTACTGCAGAAGATACCAAAACGGATATACATGTACATTTCCGTTTATTACTAACTCTCAATTCAAATAGGAATTGTGGTTTGTGGTATGATAATTGGACTAAATAATGCAACTACTAAACAATGTCCATTCCCAAAATAAACCCCCCCACCCCCCCACCCCCCCAAAAAAAAACGGGTAGTATCGCGAAATGTTTAAATGTTTGTAGTCAACTATCTTTAAAATCCTATATCTGTCGAGAAAATTTTTTATCTCCAATATCTAGCATGTCTTGGACTAACTAAAAAGTGCTGTTTAGTGCAAAATGACAGATTTATATTAGTACAAATTGGTATGAGACTATCACATACCACTGACAAGATACAAAGGTTCAAAGTAGCAGTACACAACTCTCTTAGTACTTGAGACAGACAATAGTGTAGCTGTGATACGTGATTCTTAAGCCAGTGCATTTTGATGTGGGGCATGTACAGTTTACAATGTACATGTACTAGTTTTGACACCTTGTATTTAGTTTTGGTCACAAATAGATACATATAAATTGTGCTGTATTTTTGCAGGTCAGCAGAATAGAGTACATTCACTCCAAAAACTTCATCCATCGAGATGTGAAGCCAGATAATTTTTTGATGGGACTGGGGAAGAAGGGGAACTTGGTATACATTATTGACTTTGGACTTGCCAAGAAATATAGAGATGCCAGAACGCATCAGCATATACCATACCGTGAAAACAAGAATCTGACTGGAACAGCAAGATACGCAAGCATCAATACCCACCTTGGAATTGGTAACTGTGTGTGTGTGTGTGTGTGTGTGTGCGTGTGTGTGTGTGTGTGTGTGTGTGTGTTTTACCATTTAACTGCTAGGCACTCTTGTTGCTACCAATTTACATACTTTGAGATGTATTGTTCAGATCCTTAAATCAGAGGGTACTATGGATTGATAGTTCCAGACATAATATTATCTCTGGAAGTTCCATTTACAGGTTTCAATGTGACAACCTCTCAACCTCTGTAGTTCAATACCTAGAATTTTTATGCACTGCCAAACAGGCACATCTGTGCTGTGCCACACAAGCTATGTTATGCATAAAATTTTATAGCCATCAAGATTTTTGCTCTAGAAATTGCGCTCTTTAATGATAGACCGACCAGTGTTGAACCAGTTTAACAAAAGTGTTAAACCAGTCTAACGTACTTCTACCACCTGTTAAAGCAGCATTAAAGGCCTCGTGTTACTACAACAGTACCAATATTATGTTTCGTTGCATCTCAAAAACCATTACATATTTTTTCTAACTATTAAACTGGTTTAACACATGAACAGTCAATCTAGGATTAAAGAATCTTATAACAATGAGGTTGTGTAGTGTGGATTAGAATTATGTGTGCAAAGCTGTGATTGTTTAAATCAGAAAACGTATATCCTGGCTCCTGAATATGCAGTGAAATGAAATATTTACATATTGATTGAAATGTAAATGGTATAAAGGAAATTTAAAAATAAAAATTCTGCCATGTAATGAAATCATGCAGTATATGTATATGCATACAATTTAAGGTTTGGATCACAATGTGTTACGAAGTACTTCATATAGGTGAAAATTTCCTGGTTGAACCTTCTAAGCACAGGTGATGGTTGTTGTGTCAACACAACATTATTTTAACTACATTACTTCAAACACACATGGCCAAAGAAGCTTATAATACCCGATGGAACCTCTATGCCAATATTGAATTGTAAACATGATTGTAGGATCATTATTTGATAAAGAGTACTTGAAGTCAAGAATATATTATACTCAATATTTTTTTTTCATTTCAAATTGCATGTTCAGGGGCCAAGATATACACTTGTACACTTCCATCTCTTGCCTGTTCACATTTGTGGTCAGAGACGTCTCACCTATTTATTATTATTAGATGAAATATTCATGTTCATGCATGTACATGTACTGTATAGAGAAACCAAAAGGAATTATAGGGGACAGAAGGTGAATTATAGGTGACATAGGTAGATGTATTCACTTGCAATGGACTGAAACACTGAATGTATGTATTACCAAAGGAAAATTGAAGGCTGCTTTTATGAGGTTCTTTTATGCTGGGCAATTTAGGTAGCAGTATAGAATCTAACTAATCCTGGATGTTAAGAAGCATAGATAACACAATCTAATAAAAGTTTGACTGCTGCCAAGGGATCCATATGAGTTTCTCTGAGATATCTGGTGTTCCTACTCTTGGCTTCCATACTTGGGTACTAACAGCTGACCTTGCATGTGTTGCAATTGCATTCTGTTTCTGTTTCAAAATAATATTCAAACATAATCTATTTAAGGTGCAAAATTTTATTGTATTCCAAGCTGTAATATATTCGCTGTGTTAATACTTCTACTTCAGAGCAGAGTCGTCGTGACGATTTGGAGTCACTGGGATACATGTTGATGTACTTCAATTTAGGAAGTTTGCCTTGGCAAGGGCTCAAAGCTGCTACAAAGAAACAGAAGTATGAAAGAATTAGTGAAAAGAAACTGTCTACACCTGTTGAAGTACTTTGCAGAGGATACCCCAGTAAGTGTATGCGAGGTATCGAGTATATTGAATCACTATAATTGCACAAAATCGTGAATGTGCTTGGAACTGCACGTACATGTACATGTACCTGTATTTGCGCGTAGGCTGTTACCAAAGCCAGACTGGTATATTTCTGTAGCACTGTAGTCACAGGAAAATCCAGAGAGTGTTGTAAAACAAAACCCAGGGTGGTTTTAAACAATAGACCAGCAACGTTGATGCTTTCCCCATCTTTGAATTGAGTGTCCGTGGTGTGTAAAAACACAAAAAAAAAAATGGAAACCATCTCTGCAATTGTATTTCTATTATGTACACTTTGACACTGAGGAGATGGGTTGCCCAAAACATAAATTTGAGCATCTATCATATGTCACCAAATGGATTGTTTTTTGTTATTTAAAAAGATGGTTTGCTTGCAGGCTTAGACAGTTGTGTAGTTGAAAGTAAATTCAATGTGACTGTTTGTCAGATTGGAAGTGTTGTGCATGTAAATGTAAATATTAATCATACAACAAAACCTTGCAGCTGTTCATAAATGACTATGTTTGGCGCTCATGTTACATGTATGTGCACCGCAACCAGGATATTAGTGAGATTTCAGTACAGGGTAATTCCATATATATATATATTTGCCACCCTTTTAGCATCATAGTCTAGTTTGGACATGCTACTTTCCCTATGTGCTCTCCCCATAGGAACATGCAAAATAACGGTACATTTGTATACCTATAGTGATCAGTTCTTAAAATGCAAGGAATTAAAAATTTCACTTTCTTTGTGACCTCGCTCATTTCGGTTTAGCATAACTTTAGCCTGCAAAGTTGTTACATTGTCAATACAGAGGAGAACACAAAAATGATTCATTTTAATAACTTCTTAGCACGTACCATGAATGGGGTCATGAATTTGTAATGAAGTATGATGCATCCAAAAATATTAAAATACAATCCTTACCGAACTTTTACCCTAGTTAGCTAATCATACCACAAACATATTTAACTAAACATCTTTCTGGGATACATATTCTCCAGGCTGGGACAGCTCATAAAATGGTTGGTAGTCTTCCCTTACAACAGTTTGTTTCTTTAGGGGCAGTAGATATGAATATGATAGGCCCAGGCTGTCACAACAAAGCTACCACAATCAAAGCAATTAACGATAGTCATATTGTAGTATTTTGACAGCACCCTTAACTACCTAAACAAACAAACTGTTGTAAGGAGGGAAAAAATGGCTACCAACCATTATATGAGCTGTCCCAGCTTGGAGAATATATATCCCAGAAAGATGTTTAGCAAAAATATGTTCGTGGTATGATTAGCTAACTATGGTAAAAGTTTGGTCAGGATTGTTTTTGGATACATCATACTTCATTACAAATTCATGACCCATTCATGGTACATGCTACGAAGTTATTAAAATGAATCATTTTTGTGTTCTCCTGTGTATTGTCAATGTTTAAGTACAAATTGATCTGACAACAATGTTGCAGGCTAAAGATATGCTAAACCGAAATAAGCGAGGTCACAAAGAAAGTGAAAATTTTAATTCCTTGCATTTTAAAAACTGTACACTATAGGGTATACAAATGTACTGTTATTTTGCATGTTTCTATGGAGAGAGCACATAGGGAAAGTAGCATGTCTAAACTAGACTATGTTGCTAAAAGGGTGGCAAATATATGTATGGAATTACCCTACACTCCATCCTTGTTTGCATTAGAATAAAATAACAAGTAATGTTCTCTAATGTTCTCTACTTGTTAGAACAGATAGGGGTGAGTTACAATGTTATTACATGTAATGCACATATCTAATTGTTCAGACTGGTCAATAAGAGAAAGTTGAGGCTGCTTACTAAATTGCTTAACCCGCTGGCTTCCCAAGTTGTCCAATGTTCTGAAGACGTTTGTTTTTAACTTCATTTCAATCAGCAACAAGTTGGGACGCAATAAGTGGCGCAACCAAGCTTATGTGGGGATGTATCATGAGCAACTTGCTTTGGCTAAAACAAGCATGTAGTGTTATTGTGATTTTGTTCAAATTGGTCCCAGTTGCAACGTGACTGCGCGCATACTGTGTGTTTTTGGCACAAACAACATGCACATAACTGCAACTGCCACGGCAATCATGCATATCAATTGTACTTATTGCACTGCCTGTGCTGTTTATATTTGTGCTGTGCTGTTACCTTGTTGATTTATATTGAGAAAATGATTTCACAGCATATAATTGAATATTCGTGTACTTATTGCACTGCCTGTGCTGTTTATATTTGTGCTGTGCTGTTACCTTGTTGATTTATATTGAGAAAATGATTTCACAGCATATAATTGAATATTCGTGACTGTATTATATATTTAAGCCTGTGTCACTCATTATAACATCTTTGAGACAGTCCACTAGTTGACAACAAAAGTTTGGTAGTGTTTGTGTGTAACACTACGCATAGTGTTATGATGTATACTGAGCGTTAACTGGAGTCTCCATTAAATAAACACATCTCTGGCAGCTAGGCTTGATGGTGTTTCTGATTAATGGAACAACACTAGCTACATGTATTACCGAAGCATTTTGCTACTAAAATGGGCAGCACTTTCAATTACCCCGTTCTAATTTGGCCACTGTGAGCTTACACCTCTGCCTTGTCTAAAGAATTTTTGGCAAGAGTTGGGAGTTTAAACGAATCGACTTGAGTATTGACAGTCAATTGGTGGAATGTACTTATAAATTCTTCCTAAGTAATGCAATGTAGTTTTACAGATAGCGCAGATTTTTAAAAACCATGTACAATGTACGAATTTGACAGTTTACCTCCGTGAAGCAGGGTCTTAGTACATGGGCAGGTTTTCTTTAATTTATTAGTTTCTCGCTACTATAGTTAGAAATGAAATATTTTTTGAGAGGTCATTTGTGTACAAATTTTTAATTACCTATTACATTTTCAGGTGAGTTTGCAACCTATTTGAACTTTTGCCGAGCACTCAAATTTGATGACAAGCCGGACTATGCATACTTGAGGCAACTTTTTCGCAACCTCTTCCACAAAATGGGGTATACGTATGACTATGTGTTTGACTGGAACGCCGCAAGGCTTGTAAGTTGCATGTGCATAGTGGTGTAATTTGAAGCACTTTTATGGGTCCCCACTTTCTTGCAGCAGAGTGGCGGTGCTACTGCAATTCCTGGAGGGGTTGGGCCTGGTATGAGCATGGGGATTGGCGGTGGTCCAGGTGCTGGTGGAGGAGGAAGTGGAAGTGGAGGTGCCATGGCTACTGGTGGAGGCACAGGCATGGATATGGAACAGGGTCCATCCTCACATGCCCTTCAACCTTTTACCCCCATGTCATCACTTCCTACTTTTCAGGTAAGGGGTCTGTCCAAGCTTTGAACATATGGTATATTAAGTGGGGACGGTGTGTTTTTTTCTGTGTGCCTAGTCTGTTCCCACTACTTCTGGATCAAAGCAAGCTGTCTCCAGCACTGCAATAAGACCTTATGGCATTGTTCAACAACCTCCACAATCTCCGGGTCCAAGTAAGTATTGTGCCAAGTAAAATGTGTATATATTTTAGATCAATGGTGTAGGCTATGTGCACATCAACTGGTGGTCATTGACCATTTTTACACGCCTGTATATGTACATCATATGCTGGGGGAGGAGCTACTAATTGTTCAAGTGATGTAATAACTTACAGGAACAGGATTACCCTTCAATCATCACCTATACAACTTTCCACATATATGTGTTCTCCATTTAAGTCACCAAAATATTTTAAAATGTGCCCCATGTTATTATAAGCCAAATAACATGTATAATATACAGCAATGTAGTGTGTATGGTGTGTGTGTGTGTGTGGGTGGGTGGGTGGGTGGGTAGGTGAGAGGACAGAATGCAATGTGGGCTATGAGAAAGCCTATCTGACCATGACCATCCATGGATGAGCAGCACAGTACATGTACTGGGCTGACCACAGGCATGCATACCAGTGATACCATGGCAACATGTCTGGGGCTCAATTGAAAAAGAAAAGGAGTTCAACCATTGGAAGTCTGATATTTAAATCATCTCTATAAAAGAGTGGCAGTTTTCCAATCAACTGCATGTACCTGGGATCTGGCGATAATATTCATTTCTAATTGATCATCGTAATTATTCACTCTGCATGTACCTGGGATCTGGCGATAATATTCATTTCTAATTGATCATCGTAATTATTCACTAATAGATCAAAGACTTATAATAACAACCAACAGGCTTAATTTGGAGTTTTCCTAGTACCTGCAATATAAGGTATATTGCATCCTTCGCAGCAGTTTGACAGCCTGAGTGGGGGAATATTGTCTTACACTTATCCAGCCCGCACCGTTTGCTCTGTAATCAGTCTGCTGAATTGCAGTGCTTGTGTCCAAAACCACGTCACTAAGAATAGAATTACCCAATGATGTATATTGTTATGCTAAAATTTGTGTTACACTTAGTATATAATGCTATCTTCTCATCAGTGCCTATGACAAGGACACGCTCCAGAAGTGAGGACAGGCCTACACTACCTGGGCCCGGACCACTTCCTGTTGGTGCTCAGCCAGGCCAGTGGAATCCTGCCAGTGGGAGCCATTCCCCAGTTGAAGGATACGAGCATAAAACAACTGAATCACCGATGCTCCAGTCCTTTGGAGGTACAAGTATGCACATTACTGCAGTGCTTGCATTACATGAGGTTATTTATAGCTGCAGTGCTTGCATTATGTGCAGTTATTTATAGCTTCAGCTTTTACTGTACCTTTACTTGTCTTATGCTAAATAAAATATGTTGTTTTGGAAAGAAGTGGACTTTAAAAATTAACCTATGAACTTATTTTGAATCTTGGTATGTCACATACATGTAGTAGGTACTTATGGTTTGCATAAATGATGGATATTACCTTGCAGCTAATTGTGACCTTTTATATTGTGCAGCAGAAGCACTTGACCATAGCAGACCTCAACGGCTGAAGGGCACCACCACGCGACCATTGGAGAGAGACTTGAGAGACCCAGCTACCGCACAGAACACTGACAGCAGCATTCCTCCCTCAACTACTAGTCGATTGAAACCAGCCTTTCAAAAGAAATGATGTACTATATTTGTTGGAGGGTTAGTCCCTTCTCGTGTACATTTTGTGTGTGTAATATTGTGCATTCAAGTATGTGCAAACACTGATAATCTGTACCACAATGGCAGTCATGCAAGCATTGCAACTTTATTTTCATATTTATATGTTATAAATAGGTTCAGTGGTTTGTGAAACAGCACCTTTTGTGCATATGTACATGTTTTGTTTGTCGTGTTGATTGTACAAATATAAATTACATCTATAAGTGAAAGTAGACTTGACTTGTAATTGTAGCAGTAGAGCTGAGTATTACTAGTGTGGAGTAGATTTATATTGTGCAGTAGACACTTTGATGCACATGTTGGATCTGTTGAATATTTCTACCGAGCTCACCCATTCATATGGTCATATTGAAGCATGTGTTACACTGTAATTAATTTTGTATTGAAATGAACCATGCGGCAATAAATACTGTATGAAGCAGACACAAGACCATATGGCAAAGGGAAGGGAGAGAGAAGAGGGACAGAAGTTCATAAGAACAGAATAGTTTACAATTCCTCAAAACATTCTTAAATAGGTTTCTTTGGGTGCACTGAAGTGAGGTCCTCTTCCCATTGATAATGGTATACTGAATTGCTAACCGGTGATCCCTCGTCCATTTTTGCACTTCAAATCTCCTGCAATCAGTTCAGTATGCACCTTGCTTGTCATAATGCTGTAGTGTTTCCAATCCAAAAGCGCTACACTTTATTTTTGTTTGCTTCTTTTTATACGTATGCTAATGTCTGCATGAAATTTGTACCATATCCATCTACATTGGTTTCAGCACTGCTCTAAGCACAGTCAACAGTCAAAAGTCACAATCTAGTTGTCTAGTATTACATCAAGATGTGCTAAATGGAATGAGTCATGTACACGTAGCACTTCTAGGGCATTTTAAATACCAGTTGCTATGTTTTATAGGTTAACTGTCATTGCTGTCTACTCAAATCTGATAGTTGATACTGTTGTTTAGGGTACACATCACTTAGAAGGCAAAGTAACTAATAATTTGCATTGAAAAAAAAAACAAGGAGATGGCTTTCCTTCCCATCCAAAAGTACATCACATAAACACCCTCTCAGTAAGCGGACAGTACTTGTAGTACTTTGAATTGCCAGTGAACTGCAGAGAAAACGCAGACTCCACCTGTTTGAACTTACTTCATAAGCTTGCTAAGACTCAGCAAATCTTCATGTGAATATGGAGCTTAATAGCTTTTTGGACATTTTGGATGTGTTTGGATAATGCTGAGAATTGTATCAGCATATTCAACATGGCAGTTCATAGTGTCTAAGTAACGAAAATCATCAATAAGGTTTGTTGCAAGTTTTGCAATGCCCATTACTATGCCAACATCTGGGAGCTACTGAGCCTATTAGAGCTGTTATGGTCTCACTAATTGGATGGTACTCATTGTGACCAAGTAAGTAGTAGGTAATACCTTCAACATATTCACCATCCTTTTTATACAGTGGTGTCATCATATTGTCGAAGTTGTATGGCCACTATATGTATAAGGGATCTCTTAGCGACATACACAGTAATTCAGAGTCTGTTCCATCCTTTAAAATTCTCAATCACTTGCATCAGGGTATAGCTGTTCTGGGTGATTTTTTCCAATGCCACAGATAGATTGGTTTTATTCCAAATGTCAGCATATTGAGTTCACTTGCAAGATGATGAAGTATGACGTGAATGAGGCTTAGTTAGTAATTTCCTCTTTATATATCTTGCGTCGTTGATTTGATCAGACAATAAAAATAAATATATATAATTATTTTGTAAAACACATCTGTGCAAAATGTACAGATCACGTGATGTGTGTATTAACCACATTATAACTACAATCTTAATCGGGACACCACAAATAAAAAGGCAGTCTGGAGGGGTGAGATTCACTAATCCGAATCATCATCTACACCATATGCTGCACTTGAGCTCCCCTAGTGAAAGAAGTGCAGTAAGATGTTACAGTGTGTAAATCCAAAATCAATCAGGCTTGACAAGCTACATTTGGCCATATAGATTGCGAACAGGGACCAAATGTCTTTTTGCATCACACACAATATGTTGGATTACTACATCATCACTACGTAATATGAAATTCTGATGGGAGTATGTAATGAATTACATGTACTGCACATGCTGCAGCCTTACCTTGACCTGGTAACAGTAATTTGCAAGGGAATCGCTCATATCCGTCCGCCTCTGCACTTTCTTCTTCTGTAAGGCAAGAGAAATGAAAACAGTATGGTGAACATGCAGCCATCACTCGACCAACTCAGATACAAAACAAATTTAACATACAACATACAACTATGTGTGTATCATAATAACTACCAATACCATTCTGCATGTGCTATTTACATTCTAAGAGGTTAGTACAAAATAATGCAAGTTTTACAGATCAACAGAATACCTTGTAATGTGATGTTAAACATAATATTGAACGTTCTTCGAGAAAATGGGTCTTGTGGATTTATACACATCGATATATCTTCCGAAATATACACGCTATCGCTCAGCCTATCGGGTTCCTATTTTTAACACAACATATACCACTAGTCGGGCGGGCCCTACCACCGCGTTTGGTCGGGTGGTAGGGCGTCAAGCCTATACCAAGATTTGTGCAGAACAGTTATGTAATATATGCTGTGAATATCATTATATATAATATACACATTTATGTGGTTTACCACCACCGGCCATAAGCCATACATGTAGGGCTATCTCACATCAACCGCTAATTGGGTGATAATGAACCCACTTGAACACTGCAATTCGATTGGAGCTGCAATGCCCATTGCAGCAGCACAAATCTTGGTATAGGCTTGACGCCCTACCACCCGACCAAACGCGGTGGTAGGGCCCGCCCGACTAATATACCACATCATTGCTATATGTGGGACTTCGACCGGTGTCTTACTGATGCGGGGTACCGACCTTACAAGGTCCGATACCCCATAGGGTTCCAAACGGCCACATCTTCAGGTAGGAGCGTTAAATTCGGTACGTACGTAGAAGAGTCCTGTCGCTATTGATTTGTCCTGTTCATTAATTTTTACCTATAATCCGTTACGAAGATATAGCTCTGCAAATTGCGTCACGGTTTCCTGCTCGATTTGCGCCAATGATTTAGGCACCCGCCTCCATACATTTGAATTGCCTAAATCTTATTGGCGCAAATCGAGCGCATGCAATTTTGCAAAGCTATATCTCCGTAACCGATTAAGTAAAATTAACGAACAGGACAAATCAGGACTCTTTTACGTACGCACCGAATTTGAAGCGATTTTAACGCTCCTACCTGAAGATGTGGCCGTTTGGAACCCTATGGGTGTCGGACCTTGTAACGTCCGTACCCCGCTGCGCATCAGAAAGACACCTAAGTGGATTCCCAAATATAGCAAATGTGGTATGTTTGCGTAAAAAATAGGAACCCGATAGCGTTAATATTTCGGAAGAAATATCGATTTTCATTTGGCTGCTATATATATAAATCCATAAGACCCATTTTTTCGTAGAACGTTCCATAATTAATTAATTAATTATGTACAGCTGCATAATCATGGCATTCATATTTATGGCAATATTATACCTCTAATGAAAAACAACAGCATTTGAAGGTTATCACAAAAAGGATACCTTTGCTTTCACTTTCTTTACAGGAGCTGACATTCTTTCTGGTTCCTCATCACTATCAGTGCGATTTTCACGTTCACTTAAGTTTCCTCCATACTCCTCTCTTTCTTCCTATCTCACAGAAAGACAGAGGATTGAAAACAATATAATTCAGCATTAAACACACTTGTAAGACAGTAAACCAAATTACATACAAGTGTAACTGCATAGCAAGTTTAAAAATAAGTAAACTCAGGACAACTTTTTGTTTTAATTTCAGAGCAATGCAACTTGTTATAAAAGTTTGAATCAGAGTCACACACACGCCCCTACCTCCTGCCTATCACGTAAGGCATTTTCAAGTGGAATGATGTCAGTCATCAATGCATTGTACTGAGATCTAGCCTTCGGATTGACGCGGCTGGAGCAGCAAAGCATTCCATCACCAACAGATAATGTATGAACTCATTTATAGCTATGATTAGGTCTTATTATTTAATGACAGTGTGTAGAAAATCATGAGTGAAATCATAAGAATTTCTACAGCATTGTTAAAGCTACATATGTGAAATTCATAGTGCGATTAAAACAAGGTTAAGTCATGTACACATAGCTAATCAAGTGCTGAAACTAATGGATCTATGTGATTTAGAATCCTCAGTCGTAGCATGCCCAAGAGTAACGAGGCATTACTACGTGTCCTTGACGCTAAATCATGTAGGCTCAGTGTTTAATGAAACTAGATTACAACGTGTATGCAACAACCAATACACATTATCCCACAATTCACAATAAGATGGAAGAGGAGATTTTTCAAAGAGTCATATATTTAGAGAATGATTGCATAATTTTACCAGGTTTAGATATCTCAAGTTGACCAATTAGATTGCACAAATCTTATTGTCTATTATCTAAACAGTACATTATATTGTTACATCCACCTTCCCTAAATACACAATGCCCTGTACATGTACCTATGTTTTTCGATAAGCCTCTGGCCAACTATGGCATTCACTCTTGCCTGTGTAAATTCACCTTCCATAGCCAGCTTAGCTGTGGTGTTGGCAATGTGTTTACCCAAAACGGCCAAATCAATACCTGTGAAAAACATTACATCAAAATGTGACACTAAAATATATAACATGTATTGCCTACCCATTTCAGCCGTCTCTCGATTGTATGTCACAGGCTTAACCTCTGTCAACACTCTCATACACTTGGCACCATCCAACCTTGTATATTCAATCTGAACCTGGAATGGGAGGTAGGGTTTCCCATCCATTTCAATAGGAGGCACATCGATGGAAGAATCCTTTGCCTTGGGTGAGGCTCCGCCTACATCTGCAAGTGGAATGCATATCTGTGTAACACTTACAGTGAATCAATGTTGCAGCTCCTACTGACCAGTTTTAGGTTCTTCTTTTGCCTTAAGCTTTGCTGCCCTTGTACCATATTCATACAGAAATTCAGTGTCAAGGGTTGCATTTCCAACAGGAATACTTAGAACATTGTCATTAGAATCTTCTGTGCGGAAATAGCTGCATTTCAAAATGAGAGAGTGAGCACATGTTAATCTTATTGCATAGTTAAAACATAATTGGACATGTAAACCCACTGAATTCGTATACAATGAAGGTATCCAACCAATTTCTATTGAGTTGTTTTACAATACACCTACATGTACACCGAGAAGTCTCCTTTGTCTTTTGAAGTCGTAATGATTTCTGTTTGTCTGTGCTTAGGTGTCACACCCACTAATACTATCTTAAGGGACCTACATGACCCAGGGTGCCATTGTATCTCCTCTGTTTCCAAATATTGATAGCCAAAAAATAATACGGAGTTTGCTAGTTAGGGGCGCACTAGGGAGAGGCCACTAATATGGGGTACTGAACATCGGGTGTGTAGTTTATAATAGCCTTCCAAATGTACCACTACCTTTCTTAGCTCTCACACCCCTCATCCCACACTTCCCTCACACATCTCACTCATACTCACAGTTTCCTATGAAGGATGATCTTGGCCTTAACATTGGTTGCAATGATGGCATTGCCAAGGATCTCATTGACTTCTTTAGTGATACTCAGTGGGTCAACACTGATGCACTCTCCTCTGGTCTTGTCTACAACCTGCCCTAGATTCGCAGTCCTGCAATTGGTGCCTTGAATTGTGAGCAGTGACACTGTCACACTTAAGAATGAAGGAAATATATGAGACTAATCAATTGGAATGCATGAGTGGTTGAACTGATACTCACCATTTATCTAAGGCAATAGCACCCAGGTCTTCGTAGAACACCTGAGCAGCTTTAGCTTCTTTTCCTTTCTCAACTGAAACAAAGATGTTTTCATGTTCTGATACTTGATAATCAAGATTTTTTCACCTTCAAGATTGCCAACACCTTTGTTGGCAAGGCCATCGGTACATATGATGACCTGGGATGAAAGGCAGTAACTGCAATTCTACTGGTGACTTCAAGTTATCATATAGTGCTCCAGAGATTACAAAAACACTGTTTGAATGATATGCACAAGATATAAAGGTTGGTAAAAACACAAGTAACATATTTCCTACAGTCAAATGTCAAGCGCAATCAATTTGCAAGGAAATTAAATTATTGAAATGTTCCTCTTAAAGGATAGTAATTTTAGCACAATACCACCATACAAAAAGGAATAGATGTATGTACACCTGTAAATGACAGCATCCCTATTCTAGCACAAACAGGATAGTGTTTGAATGTTAACTATTAACAGAATTGGTTGGTTATTCGATATTAGTATGCCTGCGGGGTTCTCGAACTTCATACCATATATTCATATTAGTTCTTGTATGTCATTATTCTGTGTATTGTATGTTGTGCTATTTTTTTATTATTACGTGAATTATTACATGTTTAGATATTAGTATAGGCAGATGATCATATGCGACAAATACCTTAAATAACACCTCCTGTGAAACAAATAGGATACCTTTGATCCTGATACTCGTCCTGCCAAAGTTGTTGCAATAAGCAAGGCAGGGCCAAGAGCAGTCTTACCTCCCTCCTCTAAACTACAAAGAGACACAAAAATGATTTAGAATGCAGCAGTCATTATGCTACAACCCAAGACTGCAAATATCATGTGATTTCAAAGGTACTGGGGGTATTGTCACTCATCAAATGGACTTGTGATGGAACCGGAAAGGATTGAGCCAGAGAAATGCAGAATCTAACATCAAATATTTGAAATTACTATTCCTATTTGAAATCATTTGAATTATTCACCCTGAATTTCATAAACTTGAAGACCTCATATACTATTGAACTAAAGGAATCACTAGGCATTCCCTATTTATTGGATTGGTATTGAGGGATCGCTAATTATCTGCTTTATTTGGTAAACTAGTTTCATTGCACATGTTGTGGCACAAAAGCTACAACAATAGTAGTTAAAATGTTGTTGGGTTACTCATGGTACAATGTATACCTGTGCTATATACATTTATGTACATGTAGCTTCAAATGCTTCATGGTTACACACCTACCTGAAAAGTTTCTTCTTGAGATCTTCATATGCAAGCTTGATGGCACGAGGAAGAGGTACCTCAGTACCAGTTTTTACAAGCACATCTGGAGTATTCAGCTTGTCTCCAGCTACAGTGATTACATCACTCTTTGCATCACCAATCACGGTTACCTGCAGGTATGAACCAGTGTCACACAACTGAACCATCCAAAGAAATGAAGTGCAATGTTAATACCTCATCGCCAAATGTGATCAACACAGCACGTCTCTCTGGGTGTTCTTTGGTCAGTGCAGAAAGGTGTTTGTCAACTGCATCCTTCACACACTGCAATATTCCAGCAAGCATGTATTGGTGTTGTGGAGGTAACAAATTGAACACCCCAAAATTGTGTACGAAATGCACATGTACCTTACCTGTAGCCGGGTGATCTCCATTCCACCAACATCAGTATCAAACAATTCGGACCCTGGCTTTTTAATCTTTTTCGGCACTTTCGTTGTAATGCACATACTGCCAGACACATCAATGCAGAACACTGCTAAAGTATCATCAATGTCTCCTCCGCCTGATGGGTTATCTTGGACTGCTGGTGCGGGTGCAAGCAGATATGTAGTATCAGGAGACGTTGGTACTTCTTCAGGCACTATGTCAATGCTGTTTTTTGTACCACAAAATTCGCAAACCCAAACCTATTCAGATGTTACAAGACATAGATGGTGATGAAGTAAAAAACACTAACGACTGTTTGAATAGATGAGAAACCTACCTTGCGTCCCTCATCTGAACCACCAGCACTTGGGGTAGCCACTTTTGACACAAATGAAAGCACGGCAGTACAGTGTACATTGCTGCAGGTGACTGCATCTCCAGCATGAACATTGCTAGGCTCTGTCAGCTTGTTAAATTTCACACACAGCACATTGGTGTCAGCACGTCTTGCTTTCTTTACCCCCTCTGCAGGATTTAAAGTAATGCTACTTCACTGCTGTGATCCTCAACCACACCTACCAGCCTTTCCCTCAGTAGTAGTGTGCTGGGCTCTCACTTTTTTGACCTTCTTTATATGTTTTCCAATACGATTCCTGATCTTAGACCGTGATGAAACCTCCTGAGAAGTAATGAATACCATTACACACCGAATAGCTGGGTCGAAAGCATTTACATATCATCTTTGGAGGACCAACATGCATGTTTTTGAATGATCAAAATTATGGTTGACTTTGACAATGATTTCTGTTTTCACATCTATTTCATGTAACACCATTTTGGAATAAAACGGATGACATAATGTATTCTGTAATCTAATTAAAACACATGTACCTACACAGCAATGACCAATTGGATGTGCATGTGCACCAGCTAACTAACATCTTATCAAAGTCTGCATGCATGTACATAGAGGATTCATACTTGTGTCTGCGTAGAGCATTCATGTGTGCATAGACATGCACTATAGTTATAATGTGTGCACTATACACACCCCGGTGTGAGCACAGTGTACATAAATGCATTGGTATGTGCATAGAGTGTACATAAGAGAGTGTGTGCATAGATAGAACGTATATACTTGTATGTGTATATGCAGTGGTGTGTGCATAGAGCTTACTGTATGCATGCACTGAGTAACCTGGTGAGTGCATAGCGTGCACATGTACATACATGTGTCCTACTGGCGGAGGGCTGTTCATCGTCTTCCGTATCACTGCAAGGACCAGAATGTGTATGTGTATCCTGATATCAGATATCTATTACACAATACGAACAATTACTAGTATTATCATAGTATGGCGATATTGTGCATTTTAAAAAAATCTGTCGGGTTGGTTGCAAAAGAAGGCAGTGTGTCTCATCTACAAAGTTGGTCCCAAGATTTGTGCATTTTACACAAAATTAACTGATTGGGTAGAGACATCAACATAGAATGTATAGACGTAGATAGAACATTGATGTTCATTCCCATGCATGCTACATTTTCAAGTTAATGATTTTGCATAATATAGAGTACTCTAAACAGTACTCTACTTTTTGCAAAGCTAGATTAGCAAAGCCATGGTGCACACAACAAGGCTTGGCTGGATTTGAACCTCGATCACTAACTGCGCAGATTTTGAGTGAGTTTGTGTGGTAACAAGTTAAAACAAAGCCATTGCCATGGGTATACCCTCTCAACTCATTGATTCAAACCTATGCTTGAATGGTCCATAATATCCTATGGAACTTGCTACTTCATTACTCTTACAATTATTGGTGAGGATGGTAATAACATTTAAATCGGTGACCATCAGGTCAAATACTGCTGAATGTGAGAGAGACCAGTTAGGCACCAACACATCAGCCGGATGTGTTCTGTCCTTTGTTGAGGTGAGCCCACAACCTCTTTCAAGTTCTGGGGCAAGACAAGCCCTACAGCAGAAATCTGCAAAGCAGTCATGAAGAAGGTTGTACTTTGTGACTACATCACCACCTGAATGACATATCAGGGCATGGTGCCCATAAATATCCAGGGGTTGGGAGCAGTGTGGGGCAGGCATCTACATCTGTGAAAAGTGGAAACCCGAGCCACCATTTCATTAAGGCTTGGACTTTCATTGGGCAGCAGGTCTAACTCCTATTTTGGAGATGGTTGTGTCCTCAGCCATGCATGCGCTTGGGGAGCAGAGACGGCTAGTGGTCTGGCCTTTGTCTACTGTGGATGCTCCAACAAGCAAAAAAGGAAGCCAGTTTTCTTGATGGCTGAGGATAGCTTGTCCTGATGATGGTAAGTAACTTGTACACCTTCTACAGAGAGCTGATCACAGCATGCTACCTTCGCATTGAACAGCATAGTCCGTTCGGATGTGCAAATTGGTGTTAATGAGGTAGACAAGGAGGCAACGTAGGCTGCTTGTGCATGCATGGTCAGGGAGCACAATCCTAGCCCTCCATACTTGAGGCCAAGTTGGGCTTGACTGCAAGCCTGTGGGGTTAGCTCAATCTCCAGAGTGCTCTCTAAGCAGTGAAGCACATCATCAAACCTGGAAAATAGAGCAATCGCAGACTGAGGGTCACATAGCTTAGGCAGAAGGTATAATAATTGGTTGGCTTCCTTCCGTTTTCTTTTCAATGAAGGAAGTGCAGAAATCAGGACTGCCATGGGAGCACCAAGAATCTCAAAATCTGGTGTTGAGCAACACAGGATCTCAGGATGGAACATTGAGAGATCCTGCTTGCTAAGTAGCTGGCACTTTTTGAAGTTGATGAGTAGGCCGTTTAAGGTGCTGTCCCCCTGTATAATTTTCATTGCCCTTGACAGTGCTGCCCTTGGTCCCGACAGGACTACATCATCCAGATACCAGAAGTTATTGTAAAGGCTCACATAATGGATCTTGAGATATCTTGATGATGGACAAGTACAAACAATCAGTGGGCCCAAGGGGTCACCCTGCTGAACATCTGATGCTGATATGAGGGTGCCCATTGGGTGCCTGAGATAGGTGTTGGGAGTAGCACCACGAGACCCGTGGGAGGAGCTCAGGGAAGTGGATAGCACATTGCTTTAGGACAGCATCTTGTGACTAATTTAAATGCATTTTGCGTATTGATCTTGAGAATTGCAAATCGCAATTATTAATAATTAGCCCTTTAGGTTAATTCGTTTTATTGGCTACAAGGTGTGAGTAATTTTACCACAAATTTAAACAATGCAATGCCTCTTTGCAGCCATTATAGCTGCGCTGACGATTTTTAAAACACTTTTACAACCCTGTAAGGGACATATTACGATGCCATGTCCTTAACTAGTGCATGTTCAGTGGTCAAAATAACCGAAAATTTTTTAATGAGAGGGATAATAATACTACATTTTTGGTTATTTTGATCAACTGAAAAAAGAGGCATTGCATTGTTTACATTGTGGTAAAATTATTCACACCTTGTAGCCAATAAACGAATTAACCTAAAGAGCTAATTATTAATTAAACAGGTGCCATAGGATACATCGCAAATGGAGACTTTTCGCACCTCGCAGATGGAGAAAATACGCAACATTCATTGCACTTTTAAAATAACTGTCAGTTGATACACCCCTGCCAACTTTAATACCGCTTATAATATTCATTGACTATTGAAAATGTTGTGGGCGCTTCGTAACCCGCCCCTTTTCTCTAACCACTATATAAAGATTTATTTCCTAGCCTCTCCACCTCTGCCTATTTCTTATCTTCATTACGAGGCTACGTGTACCTAATACCTGCATGCTCACTTAATAATTAAGAGCAACCTTGCTTTGTTACCTTGATGGAGGGATAGGCACAACCCAAGTACCCAACCCAAAGTAGGAAACTTTGAATGACGTACTATACAGATGCTTAACGAAGGTGAATAACCAAGAGAACACGAGTGCATGTGCATATCATCAAGCAAGTGAACACTTGAGGTAAAATTTAAGTAACAGTGCATCATTCAAAGTTTCCTACTTTGGGTTGGGTACTAGTACTCAGGTTGTGCCCATCCCTTCATCAAGGTAACAAAGCAAGGTAGCTCTTAATTATTATGACTGGAAGTGTTCATGCAGGTATTGGGTACACGTATTGCCTCGTAATGACGGTAAGAAGTAGGCAGGGTGTGGAGAAGCTAGGAAATAAATCTTTACATAGTGGTTTGAGAAAAGGGGGGGGGGGGGGGGTTAATAAGCCCACAACGTTTTCAACAGTCAATGAATATAATAAGCGGTACTGAAGTCAGAAGGGGTATATCAACTGACAGTTATTATAAAGGTGCAATGAATGTTGCGTATTTTCTCCATCTGCGAGGTGCGAAAAATCTCCATTTGCGAGTCCTCCTGTATTATGGACCATTCAAACATAGGTGTCAATACAGGAGTTGAGAGGGTATAGAATAATTACCCCATTGACAATTAATACGATAAAAATACAAATGTACGGTTTGCCTATATAAGGAGGTCTCCTTGGGCAGGGCAGTGCTAAATGAGAGCTGTGCAAATCAATGCTCAAGCCAGAACGTTCTCCTAACAGCGACCTGTCACATCGGCAGATGTACCATGGACATTGTTCGGCGCACACAGGAGGTCCACGATGGAACACCCATATCTATCCGCAGGGCCGTGGGAATAGGTCCGGCAAGTCCGGCATCCACCGGACCACTTTTGGACCCAGAAGAAAGAAAAATTAAAGTCATTCCCCAATTTCGTCCGCGGGCAGTATCTGGAGCCCCTCGACCATCAGTACAATGCGCGATTCGTGTAATCTGATTGTAGGTATAAGATAAGGTACCTCGAGAGGGACTCTGAGTCTATATGTAAGTGCCCTGGGCACGTAGAATCCCACCCACAGGCACTTAGAATCCCTCCACCTGGCACTTAGGATACTCCTTTTAATATTCAATTGCTGCTCATTGTTACTCTGCATGAGCATTACTATATAGTACGTGCATTTTGGTCCATGCTGTATATTAAAAATTACACAACTCCTGCCTGGTACTGACTGCATGATAGTGTTTCAATGGGGAAATATGTGTGTGCACCATGCACGCACTGCTGCATCCTCTATTTTCTACACATTCTTCTAACATATCAGCCTGCCTGAGTTTTTATTGAAACAGATCCCTCGGTTTCAAAGTCTATAACCTATATGTAAATTTATTTTTACATAGGACTACCTAAACTTTATAATTTACAGACAGGCAATATACATAGTTGATCCATGAGTTACAACATGTAGCAGGTTTATGAACAATTTTTAGGTTTGTATGCAGTAGACACAATTGAAGCAGCAACTATAGTAGCCGTAATCAAAGGATGTAATGACAAGAATGAACCTTCGTTACCTTCCAATAGCAAAACTCCGTGGTCAATGCTATGATGGTGCCGCAAGCAGGATATAGCTATAGATAAACCACAGGGAAAAAATGCGTGGAATCAAGTTCTGATTTTACAGAGGATTTTTAAATCGTCTAAAAAATCATTGTGTGATCTTACATAGAAAATCTGATGCGTGTGATTTGTGTGTGATTCTCTGTAATATCACACAATGATTCCAAAATGATTCCACGTGTTTTTTCGCTGTGAACATATAATGTTAAAACTACATTAAATGTCTTTGTGCAAAGCTTCCAAGAAGTCCCAGCATCGAACAAGTCATTAATTGTCTGTTACGCGGTATACGGTAGCCTATATGACTGATTTGATTACATATGACTTTATAACTGGGTATGCAGCAGAATTGAAAGTGCACTGATTACATGTATAGGGACCATAGTGGAGTGTTACTGCGCAATTATGCTATGTTTTGTGACTTATAAAGTGTGCAAAGCGGCTGGGGGTCTGGGGGAGCTTACAGCGCTCCCCCATACTAGTCTCGTACCCAGACGTATAAATGGACGTTTTATACATGTAATGCAAGGCAAGCTAATATCCAAATGGAATGTAATTATGACACCATTTGTTTACCTTATCACATGACTGTGGGTGTGTCACATGACTGCCAGCATCTGATTGGTAGCGACAGAATTCTGTCGCTAACGCCACGAAATTCTACCTATTTTCGCCAGATGTATAGTTTTTATATACGTCTGGGTACGAGACTACCCCATACCCCCACTACAAGAGAAGTATGGTTATCCTAAGTTATCTGGGCTGGAGAAACTTAGGATAAACTCACAAAAGTTACCCTAAATCCAGTATAACTCTGCACAACTACCACAAAACCACATTCATAGATCAGATAACTGTAGTTGTGCAGAATTTAGGGTAACTTTTGTGAGTTTATCCCAAGTTTCTCAAGCCTAGATAACTTAGGATAACCATACTTTTCTGGCAGTGCCCATGGCTAGGGGAGGCGTATCCTTTGTTGTGAATATCATTACATTACCGCCGGACCACTTATTTATTAGAGCTCCTACGGGCCTGATCCGGCCTTCGTGCTTTGGAACTACATGTATGTAGAAGTCATACTAGTAACAGTCACTAACCGTCCCTCCTACCACCTAAGAATTTTACACCAATAAAGGTTATCTATCATTCATTTACTTGCCTTAGCCACATGCCTTCATTCAGCTCAGAATCTGAGACTACCTCCTCATCGGAGTGGTCGTACATCCACACATGGTCGGAGCCAAGGTTCAAAACTGACGTTGGATTCTTCCCTGTCGTGGCTTCGCCTTTAACTGCTGGGGTGGCATCTGGATTACCAGCAGGAACAGCCACAGAAGTGCTTTGGCCCATGTTTATAAAATATAACGTCGACAGCTAATATGAAGCTAACGTAATCGAGGCTAAATATAAACACGAACCATTTCGGCACCACTGTTCCATGCGTAAGAACGAAATTACAGTACGAATTTCATTAGCCTACATGTACTAATAACAATCTTTGCACGAATGCTCTATATACACTTTTTAAACACATATTCTGAATATTATAGAGGTGTCTGGTCCTGTGTCATCTCACTCGCCGCCATGTTTTTTGGTGTCAATAAAACCAAATTTGAAGAATTTGCATCTATTGCTTGAAAATTTATTGCCGTTACACATGAATATCTGCACAATGACGATCCTGCGAGTACCAAATTTTCAAACCTAGTGAGTACTGCAAGTATCACTTACAATGCAAGTTTCGCTTAGTCAGAGATCAGAAGAGCAGTGTAAATTGCAGCATACTATGCAGCCCTACCCAGGAATAATACCACGAGGCGACGGCGTTGAACGACGCCGCGATGTAATTTTGTTAGTTACGATGAATTTATTAAATATAATATATGGAGATACACAGGGATACACTATGTACACAATTCAGATAAACAAGCACATAACGTTAAATTACCTACCACCTAGACTAAATAATATATCAGTAGCCGGTGTCTGAGATGGCCCTGGACAGCAGAGCCCTCACATTTGCCCTAACAAGGGTCATGCTCAACCTTTGATATAGGCCTGTGACAGATGCAGACTTTGGGCAGTTCTGACGTGTGGCCAAGCGAGAGGCTAGCTGCGATATTGCCCACTTTGCTTCAGTGCCCCAACACCCATAGGTCTCCACAGCTATTGGGATGCATACCCAACCCAGTTCTGCACATTTGGAGTCATTGGCCTTATGCTTTCTCTCCTCTGCTGCAAAGGCTGCAGACCCTGCTGTCACACTCGCTTCAGGTAAATTACTTGAGGTTAGCGGTGATGTGACAGTAAAGTCAAATGCAGCAGGCTTTCCCATCATCCAGTTTGCTGCCAGGACATCAGCTGGTCGCATGTGGTGCTCCTCAGATGTAAAGCCGTACCCAACCTCCACCTGTGCACTTATGCAGGCTCTCCTACATGACTCTGCAAATACATCCCGAAGCCTGTTGTGACGAATGACCACATCGCCCCCATGCTTGCATGTCAATATAAGCAATTATTTTAGCATCAATGTTAATTGACAATATTATTTGTTAGAAACATTGGAACTGAAGAGTGGGGGAAGCAGGCTATAACATTGGAGTCATGCGAGCTTCAACTTGGGAAATTCTGCTTGTACCTGTAGATCACTGCACCAATTGTGACTTTGTCTTAAAAAAGGAAATGTGGACTATCATAAACATCCACCTCTATATTAAAAAGCTGGATGGTGATGACAAGGTGTTGGAAGGCCAATTTTGGAAAATGGGAAATGGCTAGTGCTAATGATGGCTTTGACTGTGCTATTAATTGTCATAGTCATCTATACATTTTCCTGACACATGTTGCAGTAAACAAGCTATCTGCCTTGGGTGAAAGGTCTGGTTGGAAAGCAAGTTAAAAATCTAGTTAACTACCTAGATGATGATTGTAAAGATATGGAGGTGCTCAGGCTGATTGGGTTGGAGAATTTACTACTTTGCAATGATGCTGCTGCCATAAAAGAAGATATTACTGAATTAAAACAAGATATGGCTGGAGTAAAAAAAGATGTGGCTTCAATTAACACAAATATGGAAGTAATGAGAACAACTATGGAAGAAATGAAAGATTTCCTTGAAAAGCTACTACGCAATAATGATGAAGAGCATACTAAGCGTAGTACTGACTATAAAGCTCCTGCAATGTAATAAATAGGCATGGAAACAACACAGTATTGGGTTCATCCCTGTGAGCACCATATTTTATGATTAAAAGCCAAGGTCATAATGAATCTTGTTTATGATATGTTTTTGCCAACCACATCTCTAGAAAGGTTTTTAATTTATTTATTTCTACATCACCCTTGATGTACACTCCCAGCTTCCAGAACAGTGGAAATAATCGCATTTTTGGGGTACAACAATAGAAGTGTTAAATAAATGTCAATGTCTTCAGATTAAAAATTACAAAGCGTTAAACCCCGGTGTGTAAATATATTTTCCCTTTGTTTTTTGTTCTGGCCAAAAAACCCACGGACCTGATGAACGATTCATGAGTAATTAGATAGCATAATCATTGACATCACTGCACAGGTGATTCATAGGTTATAATCTGACTGATGATGATCAGTTTGACAAGGTCTGATCTGGTGACACCCAATTCTTATTTCGAACAGTCGATTTAGAATTTGGAAGCCATGGTGGCACAGGTATTGATGGAATAGTAAAGGATTTGGTGTTCTTTATAGATATCAACCGTTTTTACCTGTGTCTCAAATGATCTGGACACAAGGGTTAGCACTAGTGAGAAGGCTGCATGCACATTATGATTTGCATAATACAGAGATCATATTGAATCAAGTTTGTGTGCCAACAATCTGAAAAATTGAGAACAGCAAGCACAGGTTAGTTTCTGGTCTGGTGCAGCAATGATGTCTATGGGCTGGAACAGGTTTAATATGAACTGAGAGGGCCCTACAGGGCAGTACATATCAAGTTCTGTTTCCCCATAATCAATGACCTAAAATATCAACTCCTTTGCATACCTCACCCAGAGACAATGCAGCTTCCATGTTGGGGACAATGACGGTGGACAGTGAAGATGAAGAGTTTTTATTTTGTTTTATAGCGTAAATAATTTCGTAGTATTAGGAGTAAAAGAAAAATATATCATTTTCAGAGAAATAAAATATTAATAGTGCCAGGAGGATGCAATTGACCAATCAGATTGTGTGAGATCTCATCATATCCGCTATTCATTGCCTAATGTAGTTAGTGACAAAGACCACTCTCGATCTCTGTGTCTAAGATCTCTCACCAGACTCGGCAGAGAGAGATAACGTAGCGGTCACCAGCCCCATCCCCCCAATCCGGGACATATGGGAGATTAATGCTTCCCTGCTTACAATGCAGTATCTAACTTACTCGATGTATTTGGGTGCAATAATGACATAGCCACGGTCCTCAGGTGGGAGGGGCCAATGACATGAGCTAGACATTACCAAGTCAGGCAACCTCTGGGTGAGGTCCAGAATGCACAGCCTCACCAGTACCATGCTTCCCTGGTGAGAAAGCAGTATTTCACTTTACTCAATGTATGTGTGTGTAATGATGACATATCCTCGGTCCTCAGGTGGGAGTGGCTAATGACATGAGCTAGACCTTACCTAGTCAGGCAGCCTCTGGGTGAGGTCCAGAATGCACAGCCTCACCAGTACCATGCTTCCCTGCTTACAATGCAGTATCTAACTTACTCTATGTATGTGGGTGCAAGGATGACATAGCCACGGTCCTCAGGTGGGAGGGGCCAATGACACGAGCTAGACATTACCAAGTCAGGCAACCTCTGGGTGAGGTCCAGAATGCACAGCCTCACCAGTACCATGCTTTCCTGGTGAGAAAGCAGTATCTGACTTACTCAGTGTATTTGGGTGCAATATGATACAGTCCTCAGGTGGGAGGGGCCAATGAAATGAGCTAGATATTACCAAGTCAGGCAACCTCTGGGTGAGGTCCCGAATGGAACCACATTCAAATACGCCCCATAAGTTCCCAAACTAATATCCCTTCTCAGATCCTGCCAGCAAGCAAAGTCAATTACGTCATCGGCCGCACGGCCGTTCATTGGTGTGGAATGTGCGACTGTGGAATGTACGGCTAACTTCTAAGAGGTATATAAAGTCCGTAATTGGTTCGTTGTTTATATTTAGCCTCAATTACATATTAGCCGTCGCCATGGGCCAAAACACTTCTGTGGCTGGTCCTGCTGGCAATCCAGATGCCGCCCCAGCGGTTAAGGGTGAAGCCGCGATAGGGAAGAATCCAACGTCAGTTTTGAACCTTGGCTCCGACCATGTGTGGATGTACGACCACTCCGATGAGGAGGTAGTCTCAGATTCTGAGCTGAATGAAGGCATGTGGCTAAGGCAAGTAAAGAAATTATAGATAACCTTTATCGGTGTAAAAATTCTTAGCTTCCTGGAGGGACTGTTATGTATGATTCTATATAATTAGTAGTTTCAACCCTAGAAGCACCGCATTTAAAAACTATGCGCCTAAATTATATATGGGTCGGTGTGCAGCTCGCTGTACCCACGGAGAGCATTCCGTTTAGTACTTGGCTTGCACAGCTCTCATTACGTTGCCTTAGTACAGCAGCCATCTTTGTTGTTCTTCTCACTCTAAACATTTTGAATTCTCTACCCAATCAGTTAAGTTCACTTATGCATTTTATACACCTTCTGGTCCTTGCAGTGGCTCAGATGATGATGACGATGAACAACCCTCCGCCAGTAGGACACATGTATGTACACGTTCATGCACCCACCAGTGCATGTAATGTACACACTGTAATACACAAGTATGTACATTCTAAGCACATAAAAAGGAATTATACCATTTATACGTCTGGGTATGAGACAACTATATCTATATGCACTCAAAAGTATGAATGCTCTATGGACACGTGTATACACTCATACACTAAGATGTTAGCTAGTGCACATGCACATCTAATTGGTCTTAGCTGTATAGATACATATATTGTGCAGTACCTCTTCTCATAAATGGCTGCAGTATGCATTCAACAAAAAGATTAGATTACAAATACTGGTATGTGAAATGGTGTTACATGGAAACAGAGTTGTTGGACATCAAAGCCAACCATCATTTGGATAATTTAAAACTTGCATCTTGGTACCCCAAAATTCACATTTAAAGTGAGGTGTAAATTCAGCTCTGTCAGACTGGAACCCAGACTTTTAAATGTATTCTGTGTCAGGCTGGAACCCAGGCATTTAAATGTATTCATTACCTCTCAGGAGGTTTCATCACGATCTAAGATCAGGAATCGTATTGGAAAACATATAAAGAAGGTCAAAAAAGTGAGAGCCCAGCACACTACTACTGAGGGAAAGGCTGGTAGGTGTGGTTGAGGATCACAGCAGTGAAGTAGCATTACTTTAAATCCTGCAGAGGGGGTAAAGAAAGCAAGACGTGCTGACACCAATGTGCTGTGTGTGAAATTTAACAAGCTGACAGAGCCTAGCAATGTTCATGCTGGAGATGCAGTCACCTGCAGCAATGTACACTGTACTGCCGTGCTTTCATTTGTGTCAAAGGTGGCTACCCCAAGTGCTGGTGGTTCAGATGAGGGACACAAGGTTAGTTTCTCATCAATTCAAACATTCATTAGTGTTTTTTACTTTGTCACCATCTATGTCTTGTAACATCTGAATAGGTTTGGGTTTGCGAATTTTGTGGTACAAAAAACAGCATTGACATAGTGCCTGAAGAAGTACCAACGTCTCCTGATACAACATACCTGCTTGCACCCGCACCAGCAGTCCAAGATAACCCATCAGGCGGAGGAGACATTGACGATACTTTAGCAGTGTTCTGCATTGATGTGTCTGGCAGTATGTGTGTTACAACTGAAGTGCCAGGAAAGTTCAAAGTTAAGGGCAGTGATAAGAAGCCAGGATCTGAATCTTTTGATACGGATGGTAGTAACCAGTATCTTCCGCGAGAAAGAAGGGACATTACCTATGTGTCCAGGCTGCAGGTAAAGTACATGTGCACTTATATTTTTGGGTGTATGATTTGCTACCTCCACACATGCTTGCTCGATTATTGTAGTGTGTGAAGGATGCAGTTGACAAACACCTTTCTGCACTGACCAAAGAACACCCAGAGAGACGTGCTGTGTTGATCACATTTAGTGATGAGGTATTAACATTGCACTTCATTTCTTTGGATGGTTCAGTTGTGTGACACTGGTTCATACCTGCAGGTAACCGTGATTGGTGATGCAAAGAGTGATGTAATCACTGTAGCTGGAGACAAGCTGAATACTCCAGATGTGCTTGTAAAAATTGGTACTGAGGTACCTCTTCCTTGTGCCATCAAGCTTGCATATGAAGATCTCAAGAAGAAACTTTTCAGGTAGGTATGTAACCATGAAGCTTGAATGATCTTTTGAAGCTACATGTATTCTGTGGGGTAACTGATAGGCACAACATGTTACACACACTCTGAACTATGAGTTGCCCAACTACATTGAATTATATGATTATGTCAAAATATAGCAGACAACTAGCGATCCCTCAAGACCAATCCAGTAATAGGCAACGTCTACAATGATTCCTTTAGTCCAATCAGATTACCAATTTTTGAAATACAGGGTGAATAATTCAAATCGTGGAAAGTGTAGATTCCAATAAACAACAATGCCTAGTACCCAGACTTTTGAGATTACGATTACCCTACAGAGAGATGGGGATGTAGCCATATTAACTGCAGCATTCTCATCATTCATCATTATTACTTTACAGTTTAGAGGAAGGAGGTCAGACTGCTCTTGGTCCTGCCTTGCTTATTGCAACAACTTTGGCAGGACGAGTATCAGGATCAAAGGTATCCTATTTGTTTCACAGGAGGTGTTATTTAAGGTACTTGTCGCATACATTCGTACAAGATTAGTATCATCATTTGATATTGTACCACTTTTTGCTCGAAGTGGGAGCGCCCTGCATGTTTGCAAAGCTAATATTTAATTGTACAAGCTACCAACAATCATCTGGATTCTATAATTATTTTCCAATCACTGTCCTGTTTCTGCTTGAATACGGATGCTGTCGTTTACAGGTGTACATACAATGACCTTGGGGTATATTGCTTTTTGTATGGTGGTATTGTGGTAAAATTATTAGTACTCCTTTAAGAGGAGCATTTCAATAATTTAATTTCCTTGCAAATAGCAGCTGAGATTACCCAAAATTTCTGAATACATATTTCACTTGAAATATGTTACTTGTGTATGTGTACCATCCTTATATCTTGTGCAATCGTTCAGGTATTGTTCAAAAAGTGTTTTGTATATTTGGTGCACTACATGATAACTTCAAGTAACCAGTAGAATTACAGTTACTGCCTTCCATCCCAGGTCATCATATGTACCGACGGCCTTGCCAACAAAGGTGTTGGCAATCTTGAAGGTGAAAAATCTTAGTTATCAAGTATCAGAACATGAAAAAATCTTTGTTTCAGTTGAGAAAGGAAAAGAAGCTAAAGCTGCTCAGGTGTTCTACGAAGACCTGGGTGCTATTGCCTTAGATAAATGGTGAGTATCAGTTCAACCACTCATGCATTCCAATTGATTTGTCTCATATATTTCCTTCACTCTTAAGTGTGACAGTGTCACTGCTCACAATTCAAGGCACCAATTGCAGGACTGCAAACCTAGGGCAGGTTGCTGACAAGACCAGAGGAGAGTGCATCAGTGTTGACCCACTGAGTATCACTAAAGAAGTCAATGAGATCCTTGGCAATGCCATCATTGCTACCAATGTCAAAGCCAAGATCATCCTTCACAGAAAACTGTGAGTATGAGTGAGATATGTGAGGGAAGTGTGGGATGAGAGGTGTGAGAGCTAAGAAAGGTAGTGGTACATTTGGAAGGCTATTATAAACTACACACCCGATGTTTAGTACTTCATATTAGTGGCCTCTCCCCAGTGTGCCCCCTAACTAACTAACTCTTCCCAGAGAGCCATTGTACATGCTTCTACAAAGCCTCTTTCTGTCTCCTTTGTTTCCTCCAAAAATTGGAAGCCAAGGAAATAATATAATACCCTCAAGATAGTATAATGGGTGTGGCAGAAAGGGAGCACTAAAGTTCAGGTCAACAGAAATCATTACCCATTATTAAGACTGCAAAAGACAGGGACTTCCTAAATTTTCTGTGTACATGTAGGATTTCTCAGATTACTTTTGACTCCCTTTTGTATTCAATGGGTTTCCATGTCGAATTATGTTTTAACTATGCTGTAAGATTAACATTTGCTCACTCTCATTTTGAAATGCAGCTATTTCCGCACAGAAGATTCTAATGACAATGTTCTAAGTATTCCTGTTGGAAATGCAACCCTTGACACTGAATTTCTGTATGAATATGGTACAAGGGCAGCAAAGCTTAAGGCAAAACAAGAACCTAAAACTGGTCAGTAGGAGCTGCAACATTGATTCACTGTAAGTGTTACACAGGTATGCATTCTACTTGCAGATGTAGGTGGAGCCTCACCCAAAGCAAAGGATTCTTCCATCGATGTGCCTCCTATTGAAATGGATGGGAAACCCTACCTCCCATTCCAGGTTCAGATTGAATATACAAGGTTGGATGGTGCCAAGTGTATGAGAGTGTTGACAGAGATTAAGCCTGTGACATACAATCGAGAGACGGCTGAAATGGGTAGGCAATACATGTTATATATTTTAGTGTCACATTTTGATGTAATGTTTTTCGCAGGTATTGATTTGGCCGTTTTGGGTAAACACATTGCCAACACCACAGCTAAGCTGGCTATGGAAGGTGAATTTACACAGGCAAGAGTGAATGCCATAGTTGGCCAGAGGCTTATCGAAAAACATAGGTACATGTACAGGGGGGCATTGTGTATTTAGGGAAGGTGGATGTAACAATATAATGTACTGTTTAGATAATAGACAATAAGATTTGTGCAATCTAATTGGTCAACTTGAGATATCTAAACCTGGTAAAATTATGCAATCATTCTCTAAATATATGCCTCTTTAAAAATCTCCTCTTCCATCTTATTTTGAATTGTTGTATTGGTTGTTGCATACACGTTGTTATCTAGTTTCATTAAACACTGAGCCTACATGATTTAGAGTCAAGGACACGTAGTAATGCCTCGTTACTCTTGGGCATGCTACGACTGAGGATTCTAAATCACATAGATCCATTAGTTTCAGGGTTTAGCTATGTGTACATGACTTAACCTTGTTTTAATCGCACTATGAATTTCACATATGTAGCTTTAACAATGCTGTAGAAATTCTTATGATTTCACTCATGATTTTCTACACACTGTCATTAAATAATAAGACCTAATCATAGCTATAAATGAGTTCATACATTATCTGTTGGTGATGGAATGCTTTGCTGCTCCAGCCACGTCAATCCGAAGGCTAGATCTCAGTACAATGCATTGATGACTGACATCATTCCACTTGAAAATGCCTTACGTGATAGGCAGGAGGTAGGGGTGTGTGTGTAACTCTGATTCTAACTTTTATAACAAGTTGTGTTGCCCTGAGAATCAAGGCAAAAAAGTTTCTGAAACTAACCTCTAATGATGTCTTGAGTTTACTTATTTAAAGTTGCTATGTAGTTACACTTGTATGTAATTTGGTTAACTGTCTTACAAGTATGCTAATGCTGAATTATATTGTTTTCAATCCTCTGTTGTGCTGTGAGATAGGAAGAAAGAGAGGAGTATGGAAGAAACTTAAGTGAATGTGAAAATCGCACTGATAGTGATGAGGAACCAGAAAGAATGTCAGCTCCTGTAAAGAAAGTGAAAGCCAAGGTATCCTTTTTGTGATAACCTTCAAATGCTGCTGTTTTTCATTCTTAGTAGTAGAGGTAATACTTCCATTATTTGAATGCCATGATTTTGCAGTTTTACAAAACTAATTTATATCTGATATGTTTTACTATCACATTGAAAGGTATTCTGCTTGATTTGTAAAATCGTAATGTCTTATTGTTGTTTTATACTAACCTCTAGAATGTAGCAATCTGACAATTCAGTAATGAAGCAATAAAATACTGCACATGCAGAATGGTATTGGTAGTTATTTTGATACACACATAGTTGCTTTAAACACTGTACACCTGTGTATTAAATTTGTTTGTATCTGAATTGGTCGACTGATGGTGTTCGCCTTTCTTTGGTTCTGAATTTTTATTCTCCATAGCATGGTTCACTGTTTTCATTTCTCTTGCCTTACAGAAGAAGAAAGTGCAGAGGCGGACGGATATGAGCGATTCCCTTGCAAATTACTGTTACCAGGTCAAGGTAAGGCTGCAGTGTGTGTATGTACGGGACAGTAAATCAGAATCACATATTACGTAGTGATGATGTAGTAATCCAACACTGTACAGTACATTTAGTCCCAGGGTCATTCCGTGTCCTGACACAAATGAATCGGCATGTACCCCTCAGATTTGTGTGCAATTTATCATATTTGCTTGACCAAATATGGATGTTACTTTAACGCATTAATTTTTAAAATCTCACGAGCGGTTTACGAATTAACACCGTCATGAATAATTAATTGTTTTCCACTTTGAAGACTCATAACTCCCTACTCACAGAACATATATGGCTATTGTTGGCATCAAATTGAAGCTCTCTTAGTGTACAATCCAACTATAATATGTGTCTGTGGGAGAGGCGAAAGGGTTAAAGAATAAACGTTTATACAGCACGGTTTTCAATATTTAGGTCACTTGCAGGGTGATACTTAAGATTTTTGTTTTTGTATATGAAAACTGTTCATTGTCCTTACATTAAAAAAAAATAAAAAGTTTGAGTATCAGCTAGTTCTGGGAACTGCAGAGGGTTAAAGGGCAAGACGCCATTTTTAATTTCTTCATAGTTGATTTTATCACTAATGAGAAGTAAGTGTTTGTTTAGATACGTCTCAAGGGTATTACATAATACTGTCGTCAACTATCACAACAGTAAGAAGGGGTGTTGGTAATTTAATTTTTAGTACATCCAATTGCGCATTTATTGGAAACCGTTAAGCCTTCTAATGAGATCGTTGCTTAGGCAAGGGCGTAGACAAGTTTTTTAGGGTTGGGGGGAGGCTAATTGTGGTTGGGGGTTTAGACCCGCGATACGAAAAGCGGGATGTCCGCTTTAGGCCCGATTCAAAAAGCGGGGTGGGGGGCTGTCCGCTTCAGGCCCGATACGAAAAGCAGAGGGGGGGCGGGGTGTGCTGTACACTTCAGGCACAATTCGAAAGGCGGGGGGCGGGGGGGGGGGGGGGCTGGTTAGCGGATGAGGGGGAGGTACACTATGTAGGACACTATTATCTATTGAATAGCGCGCGCTTTACAATTGACTTCAGAAATTTTAGTGCAAAAATCTGGGGGGCTAAAGCCCCCCCCCCCCCCCCCTTGTCTACGCCCTTGTTAGGTAAGCGTGCTCGTTATTACTGTTATAAGTGGTTACAGCTCAACATTTCTTTTGATTGGAAGTAAAAGGGAACAACGAGGTTTAACTGAACCGGCGGTGGGACCTATTCAACCGGCTCAAGAAGCGGTGGTCCCTCAACCTGTTCATACGCCGGATGACGGCGTACGGGGATCCCACCCGCGGCACCACTACCCCCGGTGCTACTAATTGAACTCCCGCGCTCCACTACCCCCGGTGCCATTAGTTGAACAACCCGCGGTACCACTACCACTTGCCGAGCCTCCTGAGCAACTACCAGAGTCCCAGCTGCCGTAGCTGACGTACCAGTAACACCCCCTGCCGCCCTTCCACCAACAGCGCGTCAGCTACGGCAGCTGGGGACCTCTGGTAGTTGCTCAGGAGGCTCGGCAAGTGGTAGTGGTACCGCGGGTTGTTCAACTAATGGCACCGGGAGTAGTGGTGCCGCGGGTGGGATCCCGGTACCGTACGCCGTCATCCGGCGTATGAACAGGTTGAGGGACCACCGCTTCTTGAGCCGGTTGAATAGGTCCCACCGCCGGTTTATTTAAACCTCGTTGTTCCTTTTTACTTCCAATCTTGAGCTTTAACTACTTATGACAGTAATAACGAGCACGCTTACCTTAGCAACGATCCATTAGAAGGCTTAACGGTTCCAATAAATGCGCAATTGGATGTACTAAAAATCATTTTTTAAAATTACCAACACCCCTTCTTACTGTTGTGATAGTTGACGACAGTATTATGTAATACCCTTGAGACGTATCTAAACAAACACTTACTTCTCATTAGTGATAAAATCAACTATGAAAAAATTAAAAATGGCGTCTTGCCCTTTAACCCTCTGCAGTTCCCAGAACTAGCTGATACTCAAACTTTTTATTTTTTTTTAATGTAAGGACAATGAACAGTTTTCATATACAAAAACAAAAATCTTAAGTATCACCCTGCAAGTGACCTAAATATTGAAAACTGTGCTGTATAAACGTTTATTCTTTAACCCTTTCGCCTCTCCCACAGACACATATTATAGTTGGATTGTACACTAAGAGAGCTTCAATTTGATGCCAACAATAGCCATATATGTTCTGTGAGTAGGGAGTTATGAGTCTTCAAAGTGGAAAACAATTAATTATTCATGACGGTGTTAATTCGTAAACCGCTCGTGAGATTTTAAAAATTAATGCGTTAAAGTAACATCCATATTTGGTCAAGCAAATATGATAAATTGCACACAAATCTGAGGGGTACATGCCGATTCATTTGTGTCAGGACATGGAATGACCCCCCATCTAAATCACTGTACATACATACTCTCATGTAGTATTAACTATTACTGGCTTTTAGTGCTGCATTGTAGCTGTATTTTAATCGCTCAGCTTCATGTATTTTAATGAAAAATTATAGAGGTAGCTGTTGTTCATGCATTACTATTGTTGCAACCTGTATGGCCAGATGTAGCTTATTGTCAAGCCTGATTGATTTTGTAATGGTTTACGCGCTGTAACATCTTACTGCACTTCTTTCACTAGGGGAGCTCAAGTGCAACATATGGTGTAGATGATGATTCGGATTAGTGAATCTCTCCCCAAGACTCGCATTTTTATTTGTGGTGTGCTGTTTAAGATTGTAGTTAATGTGATGTGTTTACACGTCAGTCACGACATCTTCACATATAGCATGTTTAGAATATTTGGAACACCTGGACTTCAGCATGCAGCCTATACTTACTGGTGAGATCACATGGTTATAGCATGATTATACCAACTCCAGAACAGAATACAATGAAGGCTATATACCACAGAGAAACTTTGTCATAGCATTCAAAGGAATCGAAATGGCACTATATAGCAAGACGGGTTATTTTTTGTGAGACTAGATGCATCAGTTAAGCATTTGACATATACTGCAAATTTGCATATATATATATGGGACAGTGTCCAGCAGAATCACCCTTCTGGCTAGTTTTTCAAGTTTTCAAATTGTTTGATTTTCCTTGAAACCCATGAGCTTCTGTCAAATGGTCCTTACGCATCCTAAATCGGACTATCCATCACAAAGTTATTAGGCATTGAATTTATAATTAGCCATACATTTCAATGCGAGCGTTACTTTTCTTTTGCTTGTTCTGGAAATTTTGAAAAAGTACCATAAGGGTGATTTAGCTGGACACTGTCCCATATAATTATATATATATATATCAAGGGGAAAGCACCTGAATCTATCTGTAAACATTGGTAATGCATACGTATTGGAGATATATCCACAGCCATTTAAGACATGTCCTGGCTGCTGTCATTCCAGACTTAAGACTCGTATTCAAACTTGAAAACTGAGCTTATATAAGACAACCCCCTATAGCTGCTGTTCCTGAGTACTGTGCTTATCCAATGGCCAGGTGGTCCATTTCAGCATTGTGTAGTGGTAAGGCATGCACATTAAAAACCTGCAGGGTTGCACCAAATTGTATGGTTGTGATTGTTACTACAGGTGACAAGGTTTCAAAACTTACTTCAGACCTAACCCTTGTTCAATATTTCAGTTACTTGATTATGGGGAAACAGAACTTGATATGTGCTGGGCAATGTTCCTCTCAGTTCATATTAAACCTGTTCCAGCCCATAGACATCATTGCTGCACCGGACCAGAAACTAACCTGTGCTTGCTGCTCTCAATTTTTCAGATTGTTGGCACACAAACTTGATTCTACTAGTTCTCTGTATATGCAAATCATGCAGCCTTCATTACATCCCACTTGGGCTAACCTTTGTGTCCAGATCACTTGCATTTGAGACACAGGTATAGTGGTCAATATCTATAATGAACATATACACTACCTATCCAATCAATACCTGGGATTTAAGCACAGCTGTTACCATGGCTTCCAAATTCTCTTTTTGAAAGAATTGAGTGAATGACTATCGCCAGATCAGATCCTGTCACACTGATCATTGATCAAATTATAACTTATGGATCAGCTGTGCAATGACGCTATATCTAATTAATCATGAATCGTTCATCAAGGCCGGCCGTTGCGTTTTCTTGGCCATTGCATAAAACGAAGGGAAAATATATTGTATTACATCATCGTGGATCACTGCTTAGCTAGGGTAGAAGTGAAGCTGTTGTGCTTCAAGAAATCGAATGATTGCCCCCCGGCCCAGAAGAGTAATACTTATTTTGCAAACTACAGTGGAAAATATCGCACTTGCTCCTATTATTTCTTTCTGGAGTAATTATCTTAACTGGAATTCGTTTCAATTACAATGAGTTAAAATGCAAATCTGACAACGCTGTACTGTATGCATCAAAGTAAAAAGGCATCATGTGACTATTTACTCTTGCTATTAACACCACTTGCGGTGACCCTAGTACTAAAAAATGTTTCCTCCTCATGTAGGCAATGGATCCAACTGAAGTATGCCTAAAGAAGTATACCTAAAGTATACCTAAAGAGCAAGTAATTACAACTTTTGGCCGCGTCAGTTTTTAAATATATAGGCCATGTATGTTGTACATGGAACAGTGTCCAGCAAAATCACCCTTCTTGGTAGTTTTTCAAGTTTTCAAATTTTTTGATTTTCCGTTAACTTCAAAGAGCTTCTATCAAATGGTCCTTACGCATCCTAAATTGGACTATCCATCATAAAGTTATTAGGCGCTGAATTTATAATTAGCCATATAATTCAATGCGAGCGTTCCTTTTCTTTTGCTTGTCCTGGAAAATTTGAAAAAGTATTACAAGGGGGATTTTGCTGGACACTGTTCCATATACTGTATAAGTTGAAGTCCTTGAATCAACTCTTCGTAGTTGTACAGTAAATCAGTTTGCGTGGTCTGATTTGCATTTTAACTCATTGTTATTGAAATAAATTGAAGTAAAGATAATTAAAAATTATTGGAGACTCTGTCAGTGTGTGACATCTCAGGGAATTTTTTGATGCCAGAGTTGTCTTTAATCGTTGTCTTTAATCTATTCATACGTTGTGCCAACCTAAGTGCTTCCCCAGCCACTTCATAATTTAATACATTACCATGTTTTCTCTCAAGCCACCGCCCCCTTGGTACAGCCTAGCCTCGTTCTTTATATCTTTCTAGCCACGCCCACGACTAATTTAGCACCAGCTCCACTCACCCTGCTTATACCTTGTTTGGAGGCGCCGGCCTGGCCTATTATTCGCCACTACTTGCAAAACTATGACAATGTGTTCAGAACTTTCTCCGACCATAGTACCATCGTTTGTGGTGGTCGATGTAGGTTTCGCTGCGAAGTGTACGCGGCCTGAAGTAATGTTTTAATTGCATCGCTCAGAAAGAAGAGGCTGTTGTAATACAATTCAAGAACGACTTTACAAGCTCGCAGGAACCGATAACTCTGGACATCTTTCAGGATGTAGGGATAAAAGTGCTTTCGATTTCCTGCGTTCAGCTAGGATCGAATGCTATCAAAGTAACATTTCCAGGTTAGCAACCTTCTTACGGTACGCACGCAAGGGATGTATCTTCCTTCTTCCCATCGAAAGCCTTTTCAAAGCCGGGGAAAATTGAGGTTGTACTGAAGGTAGCCCGAGAATGCAATCCTTTGTTCCCAAAATTTGAGGTTCGTGTAGCGTCTGCTGTGGAGGCAATCTACGACCGCATACCCTGCAGCAGGGTGCAAGACAAGAAGGCAATTTTGTCGTGTATTTTATCATACATAACGCATCAGCCCTCTGATGATGCAGAAAAAGCGAGGTTACAGGCTGACACCATAATCTGCACACTCCTTAGCTCAATGTCCGAAATACCATCGTGGGATCTGGCATCCTTCCTATGCGGTGAGGTTTTGCATGCGCATTTAGTTCATGCGTATACATGATTAAATGCTGAAAGATTAAGCATCTAAGAACATGCATTTGAAACGGTACCTTCGTCTTCTCTAACAGGTGATAACAAATCAAATGACAACCTACTTCACTTTGCCGCTCGATATCGACTTGACGGAATGGCGGAAATCTTAGCACGGCACATTCCGGAGAATAAAGACGTTTTTTTGCAGGCTTCATCTGATAAAGAGGCACCGTTAGTTATTGCCACGAACTGTAGGACAAAACTTATAAACGCTGGCATTGAACAACTACAAGTAAGCCTTAACAATTAATTCACAGATAAACATTTGATTGATATATTTTTCTAGGCAAGCAATGGACTGCAAGGTATGTTTATGTCTCAAAGTGCATGTGAGGTAATATATGTTCCTTAGTCTTATTTGTGCCAGTCAGTCACTAATTAAATGGCTATCCTGTAGAGCAATAAAGTACTTTTCTCTCACTTCATGCTCAAAGCTTATAAAAAATATCTTTTAATATAAATATCTTTTAACTATATTAAGAACTTTTTGCCCCATTACTATCATCCCCAGACTGTACCTACAGTAGAAGGGATACTGCAAATGAAGCCTTCATATTGAAAGCTCTAAATGACATTTCACATTACCTCTACAAAGCAAAAGTAACACAAGACTTTCAGTGGTCATCGTACACAGGGAAGCTGAGCTTAAAGGTGAACCACAATGCAGAAAGCATAGCATATTTAGAATAATGTCTTCCAATGTATAGGTTGGAGACGTTGTATACGTCATGCAAGAAAAAGATGATGTATGCATGGTAATTGCAGATATGAGTTATGGTCAATTTCCCAAATGTGTGCTACAACAAATAAGTGATGTAAGTTACATTTTAAGTACAGAAATATGGAGAGAATAGTAGTTAAGATTCATCATCATGCAACCTATATCCATGTATACTTTAAGGCAAGCTCTATGTGAGAATTCTTCTATATAAAGAAACTCATTGGGCTTGTTATGGATGATGCCTTGTAATATCAGGATGGCAATATACTGCAGCCTCACTTCTATTATGTTGGGTTTAATATACTTCACACAAGTGATATGGTAAATAATATTGTGTAACATGGCAAACAACATGTGTCAAGGTAGGTGGAGCTGGTCTAATATCACAAACCAGGTTCATTAAATCGTTTTTTAATAGATCAGTGAATAAAAAAAAGTATCTACACTATAAGTTAATTACAATCCATTGTAGTGTTTATTGAATAACAATAAATGTTTTTATGCAGCAGATAACACAAAATGTAATGGTGGCTGATGATAAGAACAATGTATCCATTTCAACAAGGCCAATACCGAAGCCAAGGAAGACAAATGGATTACTTTCACCAACTGGATCGGAAAATAGTTCTGAGCTTGGAAGAAATATTTACTTGGCTGATAGCAACAGATGTACATGTTTGGAACAAAACCTCTCTGCTACACCTTCAAATACAAGCACCTTAACCTCAAGTGAAGCCACTGTGGCATTAAGTGATAGTACACTGCTGGTAACAGGTGCCCCGCCTCCTGTTAGTCCAAGACTAAGGAGGGTAAAGACAGAGGGCACATCGTCCCTTGGTCTAATGATACAGACAGAGAATGTATCTCAAGCAAATTTAACTATGCCAATTACCAGCACTCCACCTGTAAGTCCTAGGCTAAAACGGCCTGAAACCGACAATGTACTACCAACAGTTAGTCCAAGGCAGAAAAGGCTGCAATTGGAAAACATGAATTCAAGTAGTTCAATAACAATGCAAGCTGATAAAACACATCCAGTTAGTCCAAGACTAAAAAGGCTACAAGCAGACAATAGCCCAATGATTAGAACCGAAAGTGCACCTTCACTTAGTCCAAGGCTACATAGGGTACAAATGGAAGACACAGCTCTGGGCAATTCAGTGACACAAGCAGACAACACACCTCCTGTTAGTCCAAGGCTAATAGGTCTACAGCTGGACAACAAACCTCCAATTGGTCCAAAGCCACAAACAGACTTCAGCACACCTCCAGCAAGTCCAAGATTTAATAGACTGAAACCTCCAGGCAGCCCAAGACTTAACTAAAATTAATGTAAAAAAACACTACTGTTGACTATTTTGCATAAAAGAAAGTGCACAATATAGATAGGGATAGGATATAATAGGAAGTAGTTAGTCCTCATGATTGATGATATGTAATGGATATTTAGTCGTAACATGAATACCAACAAAAGGTATCATCTTTATTGGCTGCTTGAGATAATTTTATTGATTGTTATATATGAAACGTGATAAACCTAGAGCATCATTTTACATATAATGCATTGCAAGGATTCGACTCTGAAATTCATCTCTTCTTTATAAGTTTACACAGGGGGATTAGGGCTTCATTCACTTGCACATCATTCACCCACTGTTTAAATAGCATCTCTGAGCAACTCTAATTGTGCAACATCCGCTCACAGCCATTTAGCCTCTGCTGTTGCACAGTTCAACACATTTGTGCTCCCTAGTGATCTTGTGCAACTTTCAAACAGGCTAGAGGATCTTCAGTTCAACAACCTGCCTCATGTGCTGATAAAGCATGGTTACATTCCACATCAACAGTTATACCATCAGATGGTTTAGGTCTTTACCTGCAACCAAATCAGTTTCAGACTGCTATCAGATGGTAGTTGGGAATTATCTACACAGAATCTCCTGATCTAGTTTGTCCTCTTTGTCCTGACAAAGCATTGGATACATAGGTCATCCCTGTACAACCTGCAAGTGTGGAGGTGATGTAACGAACAGGCACAACTTGCTTTGATATGCATTGTTCAATGCATTTTGCCATGCATCCTTATCAGATCACCTTGAAGTTGGATGTGGCTGGGGGCTGGACAAATCGAAAACTAGACCAACTGATATCTTAATCTACAACTGGAATGGCAGTGCCTCTGCAGCATTTGACATCAGTGTGACATTCCCACTTAAGAATTAGTTATTGAAGCGGGGGCATGTCATCTGGTGTGGCTGCAAGAGCCACAGAGTAGAGGAAACACTCTGAAAACGATGCTAAGTGCAAAGAGTTAGGCTGGTGGTGCATTCCCTTAGTGGTGGAAACTTATGGTGCATGGAGATGATCTGAAGTCATTGGGGTATTTTCTGCTGTGGCATCATGCCTGGCTGTTAAGACGAATGCATCAAAGTCAGAAGCCCTAGTCGCCTTATATGGTTGTCTCAGCTTGATTTTGGTATGCGCCAGTGCTGGAGCTATTTTTGATGACATCATATCTGCCATCACGTGCCTTTAATGACATTATTATGGACTTGCAGATTTATTATGTTAGGGATGTAATGAAGGGGTATAATAATAATGATGTGTGTGCATGATTTATTGTATTTCTTCATTTGTAGTTTGGACATAGAAAACATGACAGAATGAACACTTCGCCATAACTGACATAATTTGAACTATTCAATCATTAATGACATCACCCTTACTATTTATTTTGTAGTCTTTAGTACGAATAATAAAATTCAGATGAAACTGATATTAGATATAAACATTCACAAAATCAGTGTTTTAAAATGTCGCAAACATCAATATAACTTGAAACGTCTGAGGTATCAAACTCTATATCACGGATGCTAACAATGTATTACGGATGTCAACAATGTCCCAAACATCACTATGCATAATTTCATAGTTCAGAGGTACCAAACTCAACGTATCTCACTGCATTCAATTGAAATGTGAAATGTTAGGATATGTCTCATTGTATTTCATCACTGATTTAGAAATTTCAGATGCATCAAATTTTTAATCATCAAACCATTTATATTATAAAAACCTGTTTCTACTTAATATTACTTATAGGTATACTGTGACAAAAGGGAGCCCTGCAAAACCAGCAGCAGATCCACCACAAGTTCCACCTCCCTTAGGAAGACAACTGTTTCTGCACTAGTATCTGGACCAGTACATGGATCACAGCTGAGTGCTGAGGTTGATTTTCTATGGACAAATCAAAGCAACTAACAAAGGAATTGATCAACGCCTTGAGGTCCGTGTAAGAAACCGCCACTCAATATTATTATTGTTCAATTTATTGGAATTTGCAATTTTGACGCACTAATTGCCGATTTTTGATGATATTTGTAATTTTCACTACGTGAATAATTGATCTAGCGAGGTTTTTTCAAATTTTCAAATTTTCAATTAAAAATTGAAAAATCGAAATTTTGAAAAATGCTTCGTGCGGGCATTGTTTAATTCTCCAATTTATTCCCTCTCACGATCACAGACCCTGTGGAATGGAACCGACGCGTTGACACCGGACACTCCCCTCTGGGAACGAGGGCATATTACAAGCTTAAGTGCCATGACTATGCGTGCGTAGTAGTATAGCAGCTGCCGCCACACCGTTCCATGTGCTTAGCCACACTTTGGCCCACACGACACTAGCCGACAGCTCTTTGTGCTTGGCAAGGGAATAGTAGCCACAGATATTTTCACTAATTAATACTCGATCGCACAGCTGAGCTTGCTAGAATATCGTGCGCTTTTCAGTTACAGACGGACACAAGGAGCTCAGTTATGTTGAGCTATTTTGTTAAACATTTCCCGCTACTTTTGCTTGCTGTAACGTTTAATAGTACTGGTATGCAGCCAATGCAAATTGCGATCGAAGCTAGTAGCTTGAATTAATAAATGTGAACACAACCCAGTTGGGGTAAGGCCCCCTAGCTGGAGGTCTCAACTGATCATGACCGCACCCCTGTTTGCCCCCCCCCCCCAACCCGGGGGGGAGGGGAGGGTGTTATGTCGGTCCCCTATGTACACATTTCTTGCCCTCGGATTGTCCTGTTTCTAAACTGGTGCCATCACAAGTCCTGTTTATCCATATTTTCCTTATCCCATTGCCTGTATTGCCTGTATATGTCATAAATTTGTGCATTCAATGCAAGTATGTGTACCCAATTTTAAAACTCAGGTCAAAGTTAAGTTCTGTCTGTCCCCCTGAATTCTATGTGGCAAGGTAGCCAGCCACACCAGCCCACTGTTTCATGTGAGCCAGACCAGCCACCATGTGCTGGAAGTGAGGTAGATGTGGGTTTTTAAAAATCCGCTACAACTAAATTACCACAAAAAGTGGTTGTCATGGTGACCACACCTGCACTCCCACCATGAATGCAAGTCAATGGCACCAGTGCGTACATGCATGACCTTATCCCAATGACCACAAAGTTCACCAATGGTGCAAGCAAGCTTCTCTGCCACGTGTCTGTGGGTATGTCTGCACACAACTTGTAACACTCTCAGAGACTGCATGGAAATAAGAATTTGTGTGTCAATGATGTGCTTTAGTGAGCTGAGAATGTGTGCAAAATGTAAATGGATAAGAATTGATCATAAGAGATAAGCACACATACTACCACACATACACACACTCACAAAGTAATGCCCCCACTAAAAACTTTGTGCAAGACCCACTTGTTGCATCCATCCATCTTGATCATGAAGTTTTAAAGCAGATCTAGACAATCTGGTGAATGTTCCTTGTTGCCAACAGGGTAGGTGTGTACATACAGCCTCTTCTTTGTTACCAGGCATATATGGTGTAAAGTACGATGGATTGTCCAATTAGCAAAACAGACAACAGGAGACGGGGCAATTCTCTTGTGCACATGTAGAATGGGGAACCCAACACTAAGGCTGATTCCCCAATGCTGAACAAACTTGTGGGAATGACCCATAATGATGGCATTTGGTTCCCCATTGCAATATGTGCACAGCTACCGTGTGCCAACAAGGAATTTTTTATTCAAGCACTTTGAAACTGAAGCACCTGGAATGTTTCAGCTCATCCAGGATGGATGAGTTGTTATAATTTGACACTGTGGGTGCCAGACAGTGACGTAATTAGAACAAAGGGGTGCTGTATTGTCGTATTCGGTTTTGCCTGATGGTCTGCCTCTACCAGATGGGTGCTACCCTCCCCCCCCCCCCCCACCCCCCATGTTAGTTTTAGGTTTACTTTCACATGAAATATTTTGTGCTGTGATATGCATTGCCTAACTAACACATATCCTCTTTCTCAGTCAGATCGACCAACAGAAATTCTTCCGGAAATTCTTCCAGAGTGCTCCTGAATGGCACTGTGCGCAGGTCAAATCTGTAAGGTTGAGCAGGCATCATTCACCCCTCTTGTGCAACAATTGGAGGCTGCATGCCACTACATGTACTACCTACAAACGTTTTGCATCATATCACATTAGTTAGGCAATGCATATCACAGCTCCAAATATTACATATCACTGATCACTTGGAAACAAACCTAAAACTAACAAAGGGGGGGGAGGGGGGGGGGGGGGGGGAGGGGTTTAGCATTCATGTGCACGTGGTAAAGGTGGACCATCAGGCAAAACCAAATACGTCAATACAGCACCCCTTTTTTCTACTTATGTGACTGCCTGGCACCCACAGTGTCAAATTATAACAACCCACCCATCCTGGATGAACTGAAGCATTCCTTGTGCTTGAGTTTGAAAGAAATTAATTGCCTTGCAGAGCATTGGCATGTATGTGCCAAACTGCTTATCATAACCGGATTATTTGACGATTTCTTCACACCATAGTAAGTGGAGGCCTGGGTGGGTGTGGTCATCATGGAACACTGCAGTCATCTTCTCCTGATGTTCTCATTCGTGAGGAGAAGGGGCCAGAGTGGGATGAACTATTCGCAAATGGAGGGATTCATTTTTTTCAAGCACGCTGGCAGAATAATATGAACAGCATAGATAAGAGGGTGTGGCCACAGTCCAAAGGTGAGCCATATCAAATACTCAAGAACACACTTGCATACACACACACACACATACACATACACACAATACCACCCCTTCATAATACATTTGCAAATGCAAATCTGTACACACATACACACAGCCACTCATTCCTTCTGTTTATGCAAACAAACTGTGACACTGTGTAAATGTGCATAGCAACTATTAGTGTGTGCCTCCACCTACAAACAAAACTGCTGCCATTGATCATGGGCAATAGTTGGCGTTGTAACTAATTAACAAGGTAGCAGTAATGCATCTGCAATATCAGAGAACATGCACACTTTGCGTATGTAATTCGTCACGCCGTGACTCAATACAGTTTATGACCATGCACAATTGGTTCACAACGCTTAATTGACTACATGGCCTCCTTCCCAATGGACCCATTGATATAGTGTTAGGACTCTGTATCGAAGTTCGGCGCCACTTCAGAACAAACAGTTGGCTGCTACATGTAGATCATGGCGTCCAGACAAGTGGGTTGCTAATTGTTCATCTTCCATAGCAATTTCAAAACTTTATATCACTCTTATTTACTTGTTTTTGGCATCTGTGCAGTACTTATTTGTTTACACACTAATTGTATCCGCCGCCTATTTTCTATACATCGAACGCTGGCACACTGTAATACATTACATACCCTCAAGCCACCATGCATATAAGAATTTCTCCAACGACACATACATGTGCGTGCAGGCATGCACAGTACCTTTAAATTGCTAAACGAGGTCCGTCGATGTTATTAGAAAAACTTGTCACTACAATTGCTGAAATGGCTCAAATGAAAAGGTTGGCCCCTACATGTACGACATTTCATAGTCCCTCTGCATGCCGGACACGCCAACCATTTCTGAAGGGGGAAAAAAAAGGTGTACGAGTTTTGTTGAACCACAATGGCTTTGCACCATGACCAACCAGCTGTTTCATTTTCATTATTCGGACCATATATTACATGCATGCAGCCATCGACATCGACGTCTCCCAATGTGGCAAGCACAGCCTGGTTTCAGCCACACCTTTAAACTATAGGGCAGCCTAAAGTACATGAATAGAATAATCGGGATACGCCTATGAAGTTGTTCGCCCACGCAATACGTATTAAATATATCACACTTCTGCCTTCAGATTGTTTCCTTCACACTCTGGTACTAGAAGGAGTTGACGTGGATGAAGTGTAGCACTGTAACAGTATATGAATATCAACTCTGCATATATTCAAAGTGGGTGGGTGTGGCAGGGTGGGGATGCCATTGTAGATTGCTGTATGCTATAATGTAATGCTTTCATCTGATTGGACAGTGGAATGATTCCAAGAGTACTGAGGCAAAAAGTAAAAGGTGAGAGTTTGAGGTGGAGGGAAAGGTGAGGGTGTGGGGTGAAGGGAAAGCAAGTACTGGTGATCTTTACATGGTGATCTTTACAGCGGACTGTAACCTCGCCCTCTTCACACATTTCTACTACACATGTTCACCTTCATCACATGCACAAGCTATTAGGATATCCTGTTTTCTGACTGTCAGATGTTACGTTCAAGCTGGAAGTGGGTTCTGAAGGGTCAGTGCATGTATGTGGTGCATGGTGGTGTGTGTGTGTATGTGTGTGTTTTGCAGGTGCGTGATGGTGGCCTGGTAGGTCGTTCACATGAGCTATTGACATAGAGCCCTACGTGCAATGCAGTCCAACTTTGCACATGAGTGCAAAGCAATTTTGCAGTTCAGCTCAGAGCCCAAGGCTCAGAGTGCAAGGCTAAAAATCCTCTATGTGATGGTAATATTGCTCTTCAGAAATGTAGTGTGTAATATCCTTTGGACATGTCTCTGCAAACAATTCTTACTCCTTGGGTGGTGTGGTGCTGAATAGAGTTTATGATGGGGAACCCAATGCCATCACTATGGGGTCATTCCCATAAGTTTGTTCAGCATTGGGGAATCAGCCTTAGTGTTGGGTTCCCCATTCTCACATGTGCACAAGAGAATTGCCCCGTCTCCTGTTGTCTGTTTTGCTAATTGGACAATCCATCGTACTTTACACCATATATGCCTGGTAACAAAGAAGAGGCTGTATGTACACACCTACTACCCTGTGGCAACAAGGAACAGTCACCAGATTGTCTAGATCTGCTTTAAAACTTCATGATCAAGATGGAGGGATGCAACAAGTGGGTCTTGCACAAAGTTTTTAGTGGGGGCATTACTTTGTGAGTGTGTGTATGTGTTGTAGTATGTGTGCTTATCTCTTATGATCAATTCTTATCCATTTACATTTTGCACACATTCTCAGCTCACTAAAGCACATCATTGACACACAAATTCTTATTTCCATGCAGTCTCTGAGAGTGTTACAAGTTGTGTGCAGACATACCCACAGACATGTGGCAGAGAAGCTTGCTTGCACCATTGGTGAACTTTGTGGTCATTGGGATAAGGTCATGCATGTACGCACTGGTGCCATTGACTTGCATTCATGGTGGGAGTGCAGGTGTGGTCACCATGACAATAACTTTTTTTTGGTAATTTGGTTGTAGCGGATTTTTAAAAACCCACATCTACCTCACTTCCAGCACATGGTGGCTGGTCTGGCTCACATGAAACAGTGGGCTGGTGTGGCTGGCTACCTTGCCACATAGAATTCAGGGGGACAGACAGAACTTAACTTTGACCTGAGTTTTAAAATTGGGTACACATACTTGCATTGAATGCACAAATTTATGACATATACAGGCAATACAGGCAATGGGATAAGGAAAATATGGATAAACAGGACTTGTGATGGCACCAGTTTAGAAACAGGACAATCCGAGGGCAAGAAATGTGTACATAGGGGACCGACATAACACCCTCCCCTCCCCCCCGGGTTGGGGGGGGGGGGGCAAACAGGGGTGCGGTCATGATCAGTTGAGACCTCCAGCTAGGGGGCCTTACCCCAACTGGGTTGTGTTCACATTTATTAATTCAAGCTACTAGCTTCGATCGCAATTTGCATTGGCTGCATACCAGTACTATTAAACGTTACAGCAAGCAAAAGTAGCGGGAAATGTTTAACAAAATAGCTCAACATAACTGAGCTCCTTGTGTCCGTCTGTAACTGAAAAGCGCACGATATTCTAGCAAGCTCAGCTGTGCGATCGAGTATTAATTAGTGAAAATATCTGTGGCTACTATTCCCTTGCCAAGCACAAAGAGCTGTCGGCTAGTGTCGTGTGGGCCAAAGTGTGGCTAAGCACATGGAACGGTGTGGCGGCAGCTGCTATACTACTACGCACGCATAGTCATGGCACTTAAGCTTGTAATATGCCCTCGTTCCCAGAGGGGAGTGTCCGGTGTCAACGCGTCGGTTCCATTCCACAGGGTCTGTGATCGTGAGAGGGAATAAATTGGAGAATTAAACAATGCCCGCACGAAGCATTTTTCAAAATTTCGATTTTTCAATTTTTAATTGAAAATTTGAAAATTTGAAAAAACCTCGCTAGATCAATTATTCACGTAGTGAAAATTACAAATATCATCAAAAATCGGCAATTAGTGCGTCAAAATTGCAAATTCCAATAAATTGAACAATAAAAATATTGAGTGGCGGTTTCTTACACGGACCCCTTGAGGTCATTGTATTCCAATTGCACACTTATGTAATTTGCATAATTGAGCTTGCTTCCAAACTGACTGCACCTTAGGGACCCAAATATATTCATGATTTCATGCAAGTGCGATTGTATATCTGCATTACACCATTTTTAAAAATAGAAAAAGCATGATTTGTAGTCAAATGTGCAAAAAAAAAATAGCACAATCATTCACAGATAGAAAGCTTTTGGTAGCTATAGAGAGGTTGCAGTGTCATCCAGGGAAGAGCGGCGGCCATGTTTTTTGGTGTCTCCAGTTCTGTTACAGAATGTTTCCCATCTGTAACAGATTATTTACAACCTGTAACAGAGCGGGGGACACCAAAAAACATGGCCGTCGCTCTTCCCCGAACCCGGGATGACACTGCAGCCTCTCTATACGTTCAAAATGCAATCTAAAATGCTATAGAGAGGTTGCAGTGCCATCCCGGGAAGAGCGGCGGCCATGTTTTTTGGTGTCCCGAGTTCTGTTACAGGTTGTAAATAATCTGTTACAGATTGGAAACATTCTGTAACAGACTAAAGACACCAAAAAACATGGCCGCCGCTCTTCCCGGGATGACACTGCAACCTCTCTATACTGCGCGACTACCGGATATATGAATACATAATTAGACGAACGAAAGGGGGGGGGGGGGGGGGGGAACGGGCCCCCGGTGGGCCCCCCCCCCCCCCCAGCCCTCGGATTCGCCACTGATATCGGAAGAAATCGGAAGTTTCGCTAGAAACTTCCATACATGTATAGGATTTGACCACGTCTATGAAATCATTAAAAACACGCGACCCGTTTATAACGATCTCCTGACCATCGGATCGTTTAGCTAGCCGTTTTAATCGAACGAGAAGACGAAAGTGAGTAATTTCGTCGTTTGTTTCATGTCGCGCGGTTGACTTGTAGAGGGTACTGCCCGTCCTCGTACCCAGTCCTGGAATCATCCTCCTCCTTAATGTTTAAATGATCCTTGGGGAACGAACGTTCCCCAAGGGTAACGCATATTGATGGCTTGTATTTTTCATTGTACTATAAGTAAAAGATCGATTAACTGGCACGTGATGAACACAACTCTTGACTTTCTCCGCCTGTGCTCTTTCTTCATTTTCGACGTTGCGTTCGTCGCCGCTTGTTACCGTTATTTAAGCTATTCTCTGTTGAAATCGATGGCAAGATGATTTACCAGTACGATTAAAAACATGCACTGTTGAGCAGGAGGAAGTATGTGTCCGTATTTTCAAGGAAAAGAACAATGGACACTACTACTGTGTGACATGCAGTCGGCTAACTGATGGCTTTGTTGTGACTGTAGTTTGCGGTCGGTCAGAAAGAGGATCCCGGAATGCGGCCACAAGGAGGATCCCAATATATGGTCTGATATCAGGAACATAAGACACCTTCAGTTTTATAATCATTTCAATGTGTATTCCAACCATTTTTCAAAACTTGATTATTGGTACCATGGTTACGTTACCCCTGGGGAACGTGATGCTTTGCGCAGATAGACATTAAGAATGGAAATTTCACCAATAGCTTCAGAATTTGGCTGGAGCAGTGCCTACCGGTACTGTGATCAAATAGTCGATTGTATATTTTGGTAATTGTATTGTTATATTTGGGCCGTACTAAACACTACTCGTATCATTACAAAAGGTAGAATCTTGACGAGTTTAGATTTGTCGATAACTAAACCAGAAAACTACAGGAGCAGTAGAAAATGATTTACAATCAACTAAAAGTATACGGCCAGTGTAAGACGTATAATTAGATATGAGAAAAAAATCGATGAAACAAATAACTAAAAACATTCTCTATGAGAAAGTTGGTGAGATATAGGATTTGAAGGCAATGGTGGTGTAAAAAGGAAGGAAACAAGGGTCTGTAATAGTAAGGGAAAATGCTATAGTCTTATATTTAGCACACGAACATAGTATATGCTACAAATGGGTTAAATATAGGACTATGACATTTTCCCTTACTATTACACAGACCCTTGTTTCCTTGCTTTTTACACCACCATTACCTTCAAATCCTATCTCACCAACTTTCTCATAGAGAATGTTTTTAGTTACTTGTAGTTATATTGCAATTGATGACATCACACGTATCCTATTGTTTGGTGTTATCAGCTTGGAAAGACTGCTGAATCTGTAATTGAATTATATAATGCATTCTACTGTTTCTACATATGCATGAAATGAATGGTTTTAACTTGAATTCTCTTTCTTGGCCCACAGGATGGAGAGTATTGGATATGATATCAGGCGGGTGTTATAGGTCATATACTCATAAAAGTACTAATGAGATAATATAATTATTCATTGGTAAGTGATAAAACATACAAGTTGTTCCTCTTTGTAAATGGATTTCAGTTTGTTTTGCAAGCTGAATTAGTTGTGCCACATTTCACATTCCATTATGCCCAACACCCATCCATAAGGGCACAGTGGGTGACAAGAGGTAATACGAGGCTACCCTAAACATCAGTAGCACGATTAAATCATCTGGATGTAATGCAGTATGTATTGAGCCTCTAAGACTCCTAAACATAAAATAATTCACACACAGAGTATCATATCAGTGACATATACTATCAACAATCAATTTTAGCCTTGGCATAACTGGAAGTGAGGTCATTTAAAACTAACTGAAAGGATCTGTTTGTAGTCGCTTTAGTCTTGGGCTAACAGCAGGTGGTGGATTATTTACATTTACCGTTTGTAACTTTTTTAGCCTTGGGCTAATAGGAGGTGCAATTTTTTTTGTAACTGTTGTAGGCAATGGACTGACAACTGTACTGTCACCCTTGGTTTCCTGAGGCATTTCGCTGACAGCAATCGGAATGCTACCTCTATCACATGAGTCTGTAGCAGCCTGGACACTCTCCAAAGGAACCAAAACAGTTGAATTGTTACTTTCGGCAAACTCAGAATTTGTTTGTGGGGCAGTTGAGGAGATAATGCTATTATTCTTTCTTGGTTTAGGCACTGGCCTTGGTGAGGTAGGCATACTAGGTGTGTCCTTCCTTTTAGCAGCATCTAGGGGTATGTTTGGGGGTGGAGCTACCCTTATATCATGCTCTGTTTTTTCCTGTGCACATGAGCTGGCAACAGTAGTCACTGCAGTGCCCTCTTCTGAACCCAGCACCATTTCTTTTGTTTCTTCAGATATATGCGGCAATGTTAGCTTTTTTTCTAGTAATGGCATTTTCTGGAGGTGAATACTCTCTGTCGTTATTATTATAGCTTCTTTCTTGTTGCTTGACACTTGAAGCTGTGGTGTAGTATCACTGCAGCTTGCAAATAGGCACGGCGTATCAGCGTCAATAGTGTATTGACTTGATGTGAATAATGATTGCAGTGCTGCATCTGGTACTTGAGCTGATGAGGGTGGATTTTGCAGCGGTGATTCAACTTCACAAGAATTTACAGAAAGTTTTAGTGCCATGCCGTCATGGTAGCTGGTGGAAGTACTTGTGCTTGATACACTTACAATAGGTTTCTGGCTGGATGAAAATGGTGGCTGAAGTGGCATTTCTTGTGTACATAGTGGTGCAGGACTTTGCATGGATGGTTCAGGAGGGTGGCAGACTGCAGAGTGGCCTTGGTAGCAGCCAGGTAAGGGTAATGACTGCATAGTTTCTTGACTGTTTATGGATGAGGCTGAACTGAGCTGCAGTTTTGCTTCAAGGAAATGGGTGGATGAGGACACTTGAAGATGATCTGTACTAATGGGTTCTTCAATGAAAGGCTGAAAACCATCTAGGTCTGCTGATAATGCACGCGGTTTCACATACTCAAGTGGTAGTAGTAAAGGTAATGTTGATCCTTGTGATTGTGACATGGAAACATCCACTTTTTCAATAAGGTCAAGTCCTGTATCAAAGCTATAAGATCTTTGAACATTAGTGACACAGTCTGATTGCTTGCGTTGAAGCCTTGCTGATCGTGGGATGTCATAGATCTGCAACATAAATCCAGCAAGCATTATTAAAGGGCAAGTGTGAGCACAGTAATAATTACAGGGCTTGGCACTGCTTCCTCGTTGTCTGAATTGTCTTCATCTATGTAAACGCACTAAAAAAATTATGATAATGAATACCAACACTTTGAAAAGTTTTGGACCATTACCTGAATGCGAGGAATCTTGTAGTATGTGGAGTAATTATTACCATCAGTGAGTGATGCTGGGTCATCCTGGATTAGAACAGAAATGACTGAATGAATCCTCATTGACTTGCAATGGTAAGTGCTCTAGAACTGAAACTAACCAAACTCCTCACGGGATACCTATGCAATGGTGAACCTTTACCATATAAGGTATTAAAACAGCTAATGTCATTATTTATGTATACATTTCCTCAGAGTGGCTTGATGTACACTACACTGTGTTCTGTGTTTGCAATTATAGGCATTTTTAGTCTATGCTTTGCAACATCTACAATTCTTGTTCTTCTGCATTGCCCTTTGTATCACTGGATGGGAGTCATAGTTAGAATGGGAATGTTTACTCAAAGGCCATTTGAATGACAACATTTGGCATCAGCTTGCTGTCCAGATAGTGGGTGTCAATGCAGCCATGTATGCCCTATTGTAATATCTTTCTGTGCTTTGTGTAATATGGAAACACACTTACGTTATCTATTTGCTGTAATATGTTTCTGGGAAATTCACCATAACTCAAATCAGCAATTCCCATACACAGATCAGCGTCTTTTTCTTGAGTGACATACACAATGTCTCCCACCTATTTTTGGGGGAAATATGTTCAAATTTATCACTGTTCTTTAGTGTGGTTCACCTTTAAGGTCAGCTCTCCATGTGGATATGATGACCATAGATAGTTTTGTGTTATTTTCGCTTTGTAGAGGTAATTAGAGATGTCATTTATAGCTTTCAATATATAAGATTCAGTTTCCGTCCTTTCACTGTGATATATAGATTCTTGACCAGATACTGTGCTGATGGTACTGGTACGAAGTGACATGTTACTGACTGATTGATGGTCTGGTTCGGAAATCACTTTGTTTTCTGAATAGAGTGATAAACATCTTGCATGAATAGAATTGTTATTCATTTATTCGATAACCTGAGATTTTCAAGTTTTGATTTGCATCTAATAATAAAAATTGAAGGGAAAGAGAAAAGTATAAAAGGCAAAGTTCTAAAGAAAACTCTAACCAAAAATTAAATGGCCTTAAATTTATTTTAAGGCTGATCTCCATTGCATCATAGTTGCACAAGGTAGTTAACTCGTAGGGCTGGTAGCATATTCATAAATTCTGATGGTCTGTCCATACATGACACTCCTAATACCATATGGGCTGCAATTATATGAACATGAAATTAACCCGTTAACTACTCGGTGTTGCATTAGGCCAACATAAAATCAACCCAAATAAATGTGTTTACAGCACACTAATGAGTTGCAGGCAACGCGTATGGTTGCATTTATTACAATGGCAACAGGGTAAATTCACCTTTCTCCTCCTGTTCTACATGTCCTTTTCTAGTTTTCTTTACAGGTTTCTGAAAGAATCATTGACAGGGACTTTGGCTAGGTACAGTTTTATATGCTACCTTCTTTCCAGGTTTCTTGTCTTCATGATACCGTTGTTAGAGTATAGTCATTACTAACCAGTGCATGTATACACCTACCTTGTGGTCCATAGCTTGCCTCGATAAGTTGTGATGCGTCATAACAATACATTAGATGCTTTTACATGTACTTACTTGGAGCCTTTCAAGTGTTTTCACCACATTGCCCATGCCATTCTTTTTGGCTAGTTGTAATGGAGTCTTTTTATCGGACGAAAGCTGCCACAAAACGTCAAGTTTCTTCTTTATGCGCCGTGCTAACATTTCCGCCATTCCGTCGAGATGATATCGAGCGGCAAAGTGCAGCAGATTATCGAGAGTTACGTTAGTAACTCTCATATAGGATTTGACCCCGATTATGAATGTCATTAAAAAAACGCGACCCGCTTCTAACAAGACTCCCGACGAGCGGATGGCTTACCTTGTTATCGTCGTCGTACAAGAAGGCAACAACAAGCAGTTTCGTGTTTGTTTGATGTCACAAAACCGCGTGGTTGTAGAGAACAAAACAATTTTTGAAACTCGTACCCAGTCCCACGTATTTCTCGTTCTTCTTCTTCTTCTTCTTGTTCTTGTTCTTGACCACGCATAACTCGGGATAGGAACACTTTTAAGAAATGAAAATCACACCAATGGCTTCAGAATTTACTGGCATTTTCGCTTCTGTGGTCAAAACGTCTCGAGGCTACATGACATTTATCGGTGGTTGTGTTAGCAAATCACGTATAGCTTACTGCACTGACACGACTCGGATAGGTCCTACGTCGCTCTTTATACGAAGTACTAGCAGTATACATCAAATGTGTACGGTCTGGGCACTACACGTAGTGGTAATTAACTTTGGCGGTTATGTATTTTTAATAACGTGCACGTGCGTACTATAATCATTCTATCGTTTAGGTTTGACGCTCTTTGTAACTTAGTGAAGTTTTTTTTTCTCAAAATGCCTTCATGCACGTCAGGATAAGGAGAAAGCCAAACGACGAGCATAGTACCTCAAAACTAGAGACGACGTATTAGATTCAGCCCGAGCGGAACTACAAAGCAGAGCCTGAAAAGAAGCGGGCCTCTCAAACGTGAAAACTATCGAGCAGAGCCTGAAAAGAAACGGATCTCTCGACGCGCAAGGTATCGAGATGCGATTAGTGGGGGAGAGGGTGCTGTCTGCTTCTGGCCCGATACAAAATGCGTTTGTGGGTTCGATCGCGCTGGGGCGACAATTAATAACCTCTCTTCTATTTCGGCCGCCCCTTAAAAGCCCCCTCAGATCCTGAAAAGGAACGGACCTCTCGACGTGCAAGGTATCGAGCAGATCCTGAAAAAAGACAGCGATATTGCCATAGTCCTGAACGTGCATCTCGCTCGGCGAAAAAAGTTAAGGTCACTCAATGGTATGTCGTACCTTTACAACCTCCCTCTCATATCAAGATGGATTACTTAACATGCTATACGGCTCATAATCGGGTATGAATAAAAATCAATGAAACAAGTAAATAAAAACATTCTCTATGAGAAAGTTGGTGGCATATAGGATTTGAAGGCAATGGTGGTGTAAAAAGGAAGGAAACAAGGGTCTAGTAATAAGGAAAAATGGAATAGTCCTATATTTAGCACATTTCTATATGTAGGATATAGTATGTTGTTCGTGTGCTAAATATAGGACTATTCCATTTTTCCTTATTACTAGACCCTTGTTTCCTTCCTTTTTACACCACCATTGCCTTCAAATCCTATATGCCACCAACTTTCTCATAGAGAATGTTTTTATTTACTTGTCGTCATTTAATTCATGATCCCCTGTTAGGGCACACAAATGTAGTTAATAAACTGTTCGTAGTACAAGCCGAACCAATTTATATTAGATCAAGTACAGTTGTGGCACATCAGCCGTCAAAATGCTCATCACTAAGCGCTACAAAACCTCACCGCATAGGAAGGATGCCAGACCCCACGATGGTATTTCGGACATTGAGCTAAGGAGTGTGCAGATTATGGTGTCGGCCTGTAACCTCGCGTTTTCTGCATCTTCAGAGGGCTGATGCGTTATGTATGATAAGATGCACGACAAAATTGCCTTCTTGTCTTGCATTCTGCTGCAGGGTAGGCGATTGTAAATAGCTTCCACAGGTGAAACGACGTGGACTTTAAATTTTGGGAACAATGGATTGTGTTCACGGGCTATCTTGGGCGAAACTTCAATCATTCCAGGCTTTGAGAAGGCTTTTGAAAAAGAACATTCATGCAGTTTCACCCTTGTCAAACGTACATCCTGCAGCGCGCAGCTGTTTTGCACTGTTTACCTGGAAAGTGTGTTTTGATAGTGTTCGGTCCAAGCTGATTGCAAGGCGAAGTATCAACTTTGGTACCATCCTGAAAGAAGTCCAAGGTTACTAGTTCTTGCGAGCTGGAGAAGTCATTTTTGAACAGTATAACAACTGCCTCTTCTTTCTGCAAGGATATGAATTCAAATTTGGATATCGCATGCACTGTTGTGACGACTTACACCCACTACCACGAACGATGGTACAATGATGGGAGGGAATGACATCGCTATACGCCCCTTAGTTTCGGTCGAGTGGGTGGAGCTGCTGCAATGGGCGTGGTTACTTAAAATTGTGACCAAAAACAAGAAGCTGATATCGATCTTGTCGGGGAATTTCCTCTTAGCCTTTGGCAAACAGCATGTTCATTGACATTAGTGCACGGCGGATCCATATAGAATACATTATGGCGGGCGGATTAGTTTTACAAGGTCTGGAGATAATCATTTCACCTACTGACTAGCATATTATTACAGATAGTAACTCAAACATGTTTATATATGCTATGTAGTACACTATAATACCACTGAACTAAAATAATCCACCATCCATTCCTGGTATTTCTTGTGTTGGTATGCAATTGAAGACTGAATGAGTCTTCCCGGAGGGGTATATGGTGCTGGGGGAGGTAAAAGATCGTGAGGTGAATATCTCCCAGTGCACATATTAAACCAGAGTTATACATTTAGTTAATGTGATGTAGTACTATTGTTCATTCGTGTGGTATGAAGCTAGGATGTGTTTGGTTGGGTGTAGGCAGGTAGAGGCAAGGAGATCAGGACGTCTTATGACAAAACCAGGCTTGTGATTTTTTCAATAAAACGACTATAAAATAGCACCAATATCAAACCCACATATCTTCCGAGCTAAACAACCCTAGTCTTCCTATTTAATTCTATTTTTACACATTATGTCAAATGAACCCTTTATACTCGACCACTGGCTAACATGTCCTGGGCTGGTGACCACTGGCTAACATGTCCTGGGCTGGTGACCACTGGCTAGCATGTCCTGCCATTCTTGTGAGTTGCAAAGCACACTGAGGCAGACTCTGAGCCGTTCCATGTTCCCACAGGGTAGGTGTGTACCTGTGCCAACCAGGGACTCGCATATGCCAACGTTCGGTGGTAACCATCAGGGTTAAAAACACGCAAAAACTGAACGAAGAAGCGTCTCTCCAGCGTCAAAATTGCAACGTAACAGAAGAAGTCCTGTTGCTATCGGATTCTGCACCTGATCGTTGAATTTTACTCAATCTATAGGTGCATTAGAAAAGGTTCTATCAATTGAATGCAGGCTCTTCTAAAATATACCATGGCGCGAAACGGCCGGGAAAATTAATCTGGCTTTCAAATCTTGATTATAGATCAAGACGATCTGCAGAATCTGATAGAAACAGGACTTCTTCGGGTTGAGTCGTTTACTTCGGAAGATACGTGGGTTTGAAATTGTTGCTATTTTATAGTGGCTTTATTGAAAAGAAAAAAAAACACAAGCCTGGTTTTGTCATAAAACGTTCCGTATGTTGGGTGGGAGTTTGAGCAGGGTGAGGATAATGCATGCAAATATTTATACCGATCTATAGTTATGTTTATTTAATTGATTCTTTTATACGATGGCCTCCATATGCCAACAACATTGGATACCCCTAAGGCCGTCTGTCAATATTTTGGCCATTTGTTTTTGTCAAGTGAATTGCTGACTGCTATTGTTTGTGATCCATTGTGAAATGATTGTTTTGCCTCACTATTTTCTCATCTGTTCAATGTGCTCATTGAACGCAACTGCGTGGGCATTGATAAATATAGCAATATCGGTGTAGCTCCTCTATTGCACCAACGATTACTAAACTTGTACACATGCATTTGACACTTATTCTACGGGACGGTTAAATGAACGACTCTAATTAAGGTTCAGCCAAAAAGGGATTGATTCTTGACTATGATTGTTATAGTTACAATGGTAGAGTAATAATTTATTAAATGTAATTAAGAGCAACTTGCCCAGTGTATACTACAAATGTCAGTGATTAGTGAATATCCACAGGTTCTGTACTGCACATTCAATGTACAGTTTATCCTACATGTATATGACATGCAAAATCAGTTCATGTGCCATAATAATTTGACAGAACAACGAATCGTATGATGGTATGACTGCTACCTGGCCTTCCATGCAAGCTACTGCAGGTTCTTTATATTTATTTGTCCATGCCAATTCTTGAATATCAGTTACTGTTGAGGGTTATTGCAGTATTACAAATATTCATCCCAATTAAAATAATTGCAGTAGAAAATGGTAGTCTCGTCCCCAGACCCACATGACGTAATGATTATCCTTGTATCACATCTCTACCATTTTATCAAAAAGCTGGGGTCAGCAGAATACAGGAAACCAATGACACAAAGTGCTCTGAACTCAGCTGGTCATGTGTCCCATTTTAGCTATAAAGACATATAGCTGCTGAGGTGTTGAAGCCAGTCACTCTAGCATGTCTTACCTTTCACCTTGCCATCCTATTGCCCTGCTCAAAGTCCTGTGCCACGACAACTCTCTATGGTAGGCTCAGGCTCACTCTTGTGCAGACCAATGCAAGAGCCCTTTTGTCTGGTTTTCATTAGCGTTGCATGAATGTTGTGGTGCCAAGTCATGCAGCATTTTATCGGCAAGACCAACTGCCCATTAAAAATGTGGGATATTAAATGTCTTAATGTTTGACAAGAACTAGCACAGCACATGGACCAGCATATAAATTGGTCAATACGGAATGTATGAAATTTTATTGGGTGCTTGGTGAACTTTTTGTCATCACTTTGATCACACATAGCTGTATTAATACCTTTATTACAAGCTGCTGATGGAAGCTATATAGATAGTAAATATAATTGCAGAGGTCCTCTCCATGTGGCTAAGTATTTGCCTGCCAGACATTGCTCAACCATATCTCCTTCTACAGAGACATACACACAGAGAAGCCCTTCTTCAAAACCAATTGGCAAGTGGTGAGAAGTGATTTTAAAATGGGCAAATTTGAACCACAAAAGGACTGGAGCTGTGCCCACCAGTATCTGGGTCATGACGTACTAAAAGCACATCACTTCATTTGGACATCCTATAGCCTACATGCTTGGGGTAATGTCACTGTGTAGTGCATACATTTGGATGCGTATTCATGTACAAAGACGTGATAAGATTCCCCATTTACAGCAGTTACACACAGTAGTGACATGCAGATTTACACACAGACAGCATTAAAATGGCACTCTATGTAAGTTAATATCCAGGATTGTATGCACATATGTACTTTGTCATAGATGTGCACAATATTCTGACTTATGGTTTTAACTCTGCATGCTTCTTGACAATCAAATCCACAACAGAGGGATCAGCCAGTGTAGTCACATCTCCAAGCTCATCAGGTCGGTTTGATGCAATCTTGCGCAGTATCCTTCTCATGATCTTCCCTGAACGCGTCTTAGGTAAGCCTGGTACAACCTATGAATGATATGCAGCACCATTAATGAGGCTAGCTGGGGTCTGATTTACGATAGGGTATTTATGAATGCGCACAACAATTAATTATTATTACTCCACATGTGACATAATGAGTTAATTACACTATTATTTGGCAGAGTCATTAGTCATGAGTTTTTAAGGTTACAAAGCTCAAGCTATTACAGTGTAATCAAGAAAAGGGCTAAATGGTAACTTTTAAGTATACTATAAACAACTATCATTATAAATTAAAATATATTTGTGTACTAAAACACAAACAGAATATTACACAGCACCACAGTAAATAATGCTATTACTAATGAATAAATGAGTGCACACAAAATACACAAGAACCATGACTAGCCTGCTGAATGCCATCCTACAGTTAAGCTGAGATGCCAGAGTTAATGCCATATGCTCGGGATAGCAGTGCCCTTGCATTTGCTCTGACAAGAATTAAGTTGAGCCTACCATACATCGCTCTGGCAAGAATTACGTTAGCCTACCATACATCTTACAGCCAGACAAGACGTAAGACGAGAAAGATGTACACGTCAGCGAGCCTCAGCTCCCCTGCAGCCATAAGTCTCAACCACCAATGGTATTCATGACCAATCTAACTTTGAGCACTTCACATCATTGGAAGCATGCTTCCTCTGATCAGAAATCCAGGCAGTTTATCCTACCGTCACACATGCTTCATTGAGGATGTGACACTACATCCCTCATTATATCTACATGTTAGGGCGTGGTGAAATAAGTGATCAAACGATTGGGTTGTACAAGGTGGGCACCTACTACCACCAAACGTGTCAATGCCCAGCCACCATTTTATGGCTGCCTGGAATTCAACCTTGTCAAAGTGGAGGTTAAGACCTGGGGATGGTACAACTGATAGCCAAAAAGCTGCAAGGTTTGATGGAGCAGACATTAAACATGCCTGTTTGGAAGAGGAACCATCAAACAGCAACTGAAACTGCTTGTTTTCAATTTTACTGGACGACTTCTTTTGGGTCGTTGGAGAATAAAGCAACTCATGAATAGAAATTACCTCTGCTGGGGAAACACAGGCATTAAAGTGGTCCAAAGAATGGAGAAGATGGCGACTAGTATTGGTAGCAAAGCCCGACATCGAAAAGGAAGACACAAATGCTGCTGATGAGTGTAGTGATAACACTGTGAAGCCACAGACCATCCCTACTCAAACTCAAACTCAGCTGGGCCTGTTGCCAAAAGACATAAAATGGGTCAATGCACATGTTGTCTGAAGAAGTCTGGCAGACCTCCTCATCTAATATAAGTACAGATCTTCCTGTGCTACAGAAGGAGGGGTGCAACTGGCAATATGAACAATCCGACAGAATCCACTGCATTGACATAGTAACAACAGAGCAACTTTGGAGTTGACCAAACCTATGTCTTTTAGCAGTGCCAAAAACTTAGAGGCATTTGCACAAAATATTGGGGCTCCAATTGCATCCCTAAAATTTCAAAGTTCAGTGTGTCTGACTTCTTCATCTCATCTAGCCAAGGTCCCTTTTACTGGACAATTCACATTTTCAAAGTGTTGGTATTTTAAAGAGACCTAAATGCAGTAGAGGTCCAAGCTGTTTAATAATACTTGTGCCTGTAAAGCTGCCTGTTTTGACCCAGCAATTACCCCATCATCGATGTACCAGGAGTGAAATGAAAGCTGTGAGCAAATTGAGTCAGCTGCAATAGCATGGAGAACCAAGCAAAAAAAGTAACAGATGCACAACCCATGTAGACTCTTCTCAACCCGATATGGACAGGCAACACCCAGTTGGTGAGGGGAGACAAATTCAGATGCCTTGTCCTTGATGATTTTCAATAAACAAAAAATTCAAACCTTTGTGCTGTAATAACAAATCGTCTAGGTAATTATAGTTGAAACCAATATAGTTCATAACGTTTTTAAGAACTAACAAGTAACAATTTCTTTTCATTTAGTTTCAGGGGTTAAAAGCATCTACTCATTCATGTGACTAATATTAATTTGACTGGTCAGTACAGTTTTGTAATTAATATACATGTACGCTAAGTAATTTGAACAAAAATATTGCGCTTATTTACAAACACAGTTTTGGACTTGTAGTGTTAGTGTCCATATGAGAATGTGAACGTGAATGTGTGTGCTGTGTGCATCTAAATTCTCGTGTGCTGTGGAAGTTATGCACAGTCTTACGATTGCAAAAATCAATCCACAGCCTTACCAGAATGCATTGTGGCACAGCAAAAGAGCCAATCTCTGTCTTCACTTGAGCCTTGAGAGCAGTAATGACATGGTCTGCAGGTTCTGACACACCATCCTTAAGCACCACATATGCATATATGCCTTGGGGTGGAACAGAGGTGGACAAGAAATGAAAATGCAAAGACCAAAACCATATTATTTACCTTCTCCAAACATGTCATGGGGGTATCCCACCACAGCAGATTCAGCAACCCTGTGGTCGTGGTCCTAAGAGAACATCCACCATCTTCACCCCCATCAGATGCAACTACGCTGCACTTACCAAGCAGCTCTCCAATTCAGCAGTCCCAACCCTGTGTCCCTTTGTGTTGATGACATCATCAACTCTCCCAGTGATTTGGTAGTTGCCCTCAGCATCTCGGTACGCTCCATCTCCCGAGAAATAATAACCTAACAGGGAGGGGGAGGTGAGGCAAGCACTACCAGTCAGTGCAACGGTACCAGGGAAAGGTGTAAAATATGTTTCGAGGAATTTTTTGTGGTCTCCATGAATGGTTCTTGCAATTCCAGGCCATGGTGTTTTAAAACACAGGTTCCCATGGACGTTGTTGCCCTCCAACACCTTCCCCTTAGTATTTGGAAATTGAAGGACACACCCATTAATGTGGTATGACATATGCACACACACACAAACACACACACACACATACACACACATACACATATACACATACACACACATTTGGTAAATACAGTTCTGTTGTTCCTAACTCACATCTTCACTAAGTAGGACTGGCTCAATGCCCCAAAATGGTTTTCCCGGAAATCCTGGTTTTGGTTTAGTATTAACCTGAGCAGGCCATGGGGCTAAGAGTGAGCCACTGGTCTCTGAAGGCATAGAAAAATTAATCACACACACGTGATCAATTTTTTGCACTTTGTCCATATAATAGATGTAACTTCCCTCCTTCACCTTTCCAAGTGCTCATCATGACAACCAAATGCTCATAATAACCACTCCCATTTCCTCTCATCTCTCAATCCCGTTTCCTATCATCTCTTCACCCTACTCCCTCTCTTTTTTCCGCACTCTTTACCCACTCTCTCACTTCTGTCCACCCACTCCCTCTCCATCTCTTCAGCCACTCCCTCTCCATCTCTCCACCCACCCCCTCTCCATCTCTCCACCCACTCCCTCTCCATCCCTCCACACACCCACCCCCTCTCCATCTCTTCACCCACTCCCTCTCCATCCACTCCCTCTCCATCCACTACCTCTCCATCTCTTTACCCACTCCCTCTCTATCTCTCCACCCACTCCCTCTCTTTACCCACTCACTCCATCTCTTCACCCACTCCCTCTCCATCTCTCCACCCCACCCCTTCACCCCACCACTCCCTCCTTTCTCTTCACCCACTCTCTTCTCCCCTCTCCCTACCTGTCTGCCACCATGTATCAACCACAGTGCCCCTTCCTTCTCCTACCACGTTGTCATACCACAGCCAAGCCTCATCATTCAGAGGTTCTCCAGCTGCAGCAAACATAAGGTCATTTTTATTAATAGTTGCATAAGTAATAGTAGTTAATAATGTTCAGGAATGTGATTTTTCAGAAAGCTCAAGTACAGTTTGGGGGCTAGACACTCAAGACACATATGCATGTATGGCAAGATCAAAGGATATCGTACTCACCACACCCAAGAACTCTCAATGTTGACCTGTCATACTGCTTCACCCAGTGATCTCCCGCCTTTATAAGCAGGCGAAGTGCAGTGGGAGAGGTGTAGAGGTGGGTGACTTTCAACCGCTCAACCATTTCCCAGTAGCGACCTTGACATGAACATCAAACACATGCGAAGTGACATTACCAAAAGTGGATGGAACCTGCATTATAATAGACTATATGGGAATCTACATTTGCAAAAGACAAGTCTAGAAGATGATAATGACAACAGCCATTGTGTGGTCAATGACAGCCCCCCTCCCTTTCCCCCTCCCCCCTCCCTCTCATCAGCAGAATGAGCTGGATGAGGTCAGCCATTATATTATTTAGTGCCTTAAATGGGTGATTACAGTCTTATATAAAATTTTTTTCTCTTTGGGAAGGTTGGAACCCTAGCAGAGTTGCCAAAAGGCAAACTATTGCCTCATGTTATCACTTATTTTCACTTACCTGGGTTGGGGTAATTTGGAACGCTTTCAAAGAGAACGCTTGTCCCTCCAATGCACAATGGAGCATAGAGGCTGTACGAGTGAGCTGCTATCCATCCCAAGTCTGCAACACAGGCTGAAATATCTCCAGGACGGTAGTCTAAGACATACTGCACAAGAGTACATGTGCACATGCATATGTACATGTATATGTATATGCACATGTATGTACACAGGTGTATGCACATGCCATGTCATGACCAAACTCCTACCTGGAACGTGACAGAGGAGTACAGCAGGTAGCCGGCAGTTGCATGGATAATGCCTTTAGCCTTTCCAGTGCTGCCTGATGTATGTATCATGAAGAGCGGATCCTCGCTATCCATGGGCACAGCAGGGCACTCAGTGGACTCCGCCTCCATCGCCTTATAAGGACAGAAGGGTAAGTAACAACCACTACATCACTTGCACCGATTCACTCCACCTCCTTGAGCATGATGTCCCTGCGATATCTAGGAATGTCAGCGTCTGTTCTAGTTGCCACAAAGACTTTCTCTACAGAAGGTGACCCCTTCAAGGCCTCGTCCACTATGGCCTTGAGGGGCACCACTTTCCCTCCACGCATTGCCTCATCACTGGTGATTACCACTTTGGAACCAGCTGGTTGGAAAAATTGACGATGTGTTCAACTTATATGCCATGAAGTCAGTTGCCGACAAACTGACCATCAACAATCCTGTTCCTCAGAGACTGTGCACTGAACCCAGCGAACACTACGCTGCAAAAGATGTAACGGATCATTTGAAAACTGGCTCCCAAGTCCAATACAAATGTAAGTTGGTACAGACCAGTAACATTATCACTTGGCCAATGAATGAACTGTAGTAAATCCATTCCCTGCATATTAAACTTTGGCAACAGAAGGCTTGAAATTAGCTTCATCGCTTGACATATAATATAACCATGCAGGAAATGTACCCATGTGCATGCCTTAAGGTCAGAAGGTGCAGAAAAGTTCCAAATTGGCTAAAAAGCAGTGATGGAACGGAGAATAATGTGTTAACCACACACACATAGTGATGTAGTTGATAATAAGACTAATGTATGACATGTAGCATAGCATACTATATTAGTACACATCTATGAATCACTGCATCCCTTGTGATCTTTCCCAATCCTTCCCCACGCAACTGCTGCCAAGGATTGCAATACCTGCTGTGATATAATTGGATTGCAAACAGCATGCACGTCTTTACTGCCATGCAAGTCCTTATGGCCATGCAAGTCCTTATGGCCATGCAGGTCCTTATGGCCATGCAAGTCCTTATGGCCATGCAGGTCCTTATGGCCATGCAGGTCCTTATGGCCATGCAGGTCCTTATGGCCATGCAGGGCCTTATGGCCATGCAAGTCCTTATGGCCATGCAGGTCCTTATGGCCATGCAAGTCCTTATGGCCATGCAGGTCCTTATGGCCATGCAAGTCCTTATGGCCATGCAAGTCCTTATGGCCATGCAAGTCCTTATGGCCATGCAGGTCCTTATGGCCATGCAGGTTCTTATGGCCATGCAAGTCCTTATGGCCATGCAAGTCCTTATGGCCATGCAAGTCCTTATGGCCATGCAAGTCCTTATGGCCATGCAAGTCCTTATGGCCAAGCAAGTCCTTATGGCCATGCAAGTCCTTATGGCCAAGGAAGTCCTTATGGCCATGCAGGTCCTTATGGCCATGTAAGGCCTTATGGCCATGCAAGTCCTTATGGCCATGCAGGTCCTTATGGCCATGTAAGTCCTTATGGCCATGTAAGTCCTTATGGCCATGCAAGTCCTTATGGCCATGCAGGTCCTTATGGCCATGCAAGTCCTTATGGTAATGCAGGACCTTGCAAGTCCTTATGACTAAGGTGGTCCTTATGGCCATGCAAGTCCATATTGTCATTGTAGGTGTATGATGCTCACTAATAGTGATGGAGTCAATACTGATGGCCAACCATTACCTTAGATCCACCCTGCAACTGTCATGCCACAAACAATGTACATATTTATATGGCCAGGAAAGGACCTAATACTGCATGGTATTGAGTACGCAATGCCTGTACAAAAGAACTTGAATGAATTGGAATTGGGCAGTCTGTCAGGATGTTATAGAGACAAACGTCCCAGTTAAACTGTACACTACAATGCAAATGTTGATAGGTTTGTAGCGGAAAAGACATATCCATGCCATACATTACAAAATGAAGTCAGTAACCTAATGTGCTACTTACCTGTGAATAGCACCTATTCTAGCACAAGCCAACATGGCAGCACACATTAGAGGAGACACTGTCATGTATATGGTTACACGATCTCCTTTCCTCACACCCTGCTTCTTGAGAAGATTTGCTATCTGGCAAGTTTTGTCCAATAGTTGTCTAGAGGAGACGTGTTTTAAAAATAAAACAATAGTAAAAACTCAGCATGCCAACTATTCTTTATACAGGGAGGACCAATTTGGTGGCATCAAAGTGTTGCATAGAATTGGTGGCTTTGTGTATTCCTATAGCAGTGGGAGGCTAAGGTAAAAGGAAGGTATGTGTACAGTGCCTGAATGCCAAATAATTACTGCGAATGATGATTATACACAGACCACACCCAGGTTTTCACCTGTATGTCAACTGCTCTTGTTGGCCTGGTTCGTCCTTCTCCCATATTAGAGCGACCCTACTGGGGTCATGCTCCGCGTGTCTGTCTAAGCAGTTGTCTGCAGTAAAGAAGTTCTGTGAAACCAGCCTATCCTAGCTGATCTTAATCATCACCATGTCTCTGCTTACCAGCTGCGTTGAGCTTCCCGCCCATAAACCAGCGAAATTGTCCTTCGGTCATATTGCAATCCATAACTTTTGAGAAGCGCTTCATCCATCTGAGGCGCTTGTGACCTAGCTCCCCCCAGAACTGCGATGGATCCCTGATGCTCTCCCGGTACAGAGCTGCATGGTTAGGAGAAATTGTGGCTAGATTGATTGGGTGACGGGAAGTGAAGTTCCGGATGAAACCAGTAGGGTTACTAGTGGACAAACAGAAACTGTGTTTGCGAAAGGCGAACATACTCTCTTAGCTCGTGCCCAGGCCACGGCAATGCGCCGTGTGTGATAAATCCATATGGGTGCAAAGTTTTAATTTAATTATTCATAAAATACAAGGGAATACCAATAAGCAAGCTGTAACCATTTGTAATAGCTTGGTTCCTCATGCTAGTTCAGTCTCAGTCGAGTTTTTGCTACATTCTGATCTCAGTCACCAGAATTGATGACCATCAATTCGACCAGCTGTGCCTCATCTCATCTCCGGCCAACGTGCCCATCTGTTATCTGTCTCGTCACGTCATGCTTCCTCTTGGGTAGCTGTCATTCCATCTAGGGGACTTAATCTTAGCTTGGAGCCAGAAGAGTTCCAGGATGCCTTAAAATGGTGGCTTGGGATGGACACAGCGTCACAGCTACGTACCCCTTACTGCCTTGACCACCAGCTGGATCCTCTTGGGCATCATGCTGTGACATGTAAAGGGGGTGGTAATGTTGTTGTGCATCACAATGCCTTGAGGGATGTTTTTGCCCAATTTTGTCATAGGGCTCGGCTTGGTGGTCAACTTGAGGTAGGTCACGGGTCAGGAGGTGATAGTCCAAATAGCCGGCCAGCGAACATTCTTGTATCCAACTGGATGATTGGCAAACCAGCTGCTTTTGACTTAACAGTAGTCTCTCCACTTACCTCCAACACATTGAATGAAGCAGGAGCTACAAGTGGGTCAGCAGCTGGTAAGGCCGAAACATGCAAACACAACGCCAATGACCACAGGTGCAGTGAGCTAGGTTGGGTCTGCATCCCCTTAGCGGTAGAGACCTATGGGTAATGGGATGAAGAAGCGCAGAGCTCAGTTTCCCACCTTGCAGCCTGCCTGGCCTTGCAGCTGCAGTGCAGCAAGTCAAAAGCCACAACAAGCATATATCAGAGACTGTACCTGACCTTAGTTCGCTGCAATGCTAGAGCCTTGCTCTCCTGTGCAAGGTTTAAGCATTCAGAGGACATGGGTTGAGGTGTGTAGGTGTGGTGTGGATGCTTCTATAACTTAGATTTTGTTGTTGTGTTGTACGTTTCATTTATCCTTGCTTGTAATTAAAAATAATAATATGAGCTTGATTTTGGTACGGGCCAATGCTGCAGCTATCCTGATGAGATCCCTGCCATCATCTGCCTTTGATGACATCATTTTTGACTTATAGTAACATTAGTGTGTATGTTTCGGTATACTCTATGTTATACTTCTGTTATAATATAATATAATAATTGTTAACGGACTTTACACCATATATATACCAGCTAGTGCCAGACCAGCATTTGCTGCTGTCCTGTCTTCTGCCTTGCGGTCTGTTCTGTATGACAACACGGAAAGTAAAGTTGTTTATGCTCCCCAAGTGTATCCTTTCCTCATCCAAGCGCAGAGGACGGCATCATAAACCTACATCCATCAAATATTTATGTGAGTTGTGGTTCAATGAAAATTTTGAAGTGCTTTGGCAGCATGCAATTGGCCAAGCATCATCCAAGCCTTTTTCCCAGTGTAATGATCATGCAAAGGTTGTTTGTAAGGCTATTTCGCTTGCTAGGGAAGGTTTGTTTGGTAAAGCATGTCAGGTTCTAACATCTTCTGGAGTTGCACCCAACAATGAGACAACTTGGAAGCTGTTGCAGGCCAAGCACCCTGAGGGACCTCTTCCAATGCTGCCACCTGTCCCCACCCTGGTAGGGGCTATTCTCCCTCCTGATTTTAATGTCTTGACCATTCTTAAGTCTTTCTCTAAGGCTACAGCTTGTAGACCATCTGGCCTTTGTATTCAGCATTTGTTGAATGCTGCTGAGGTGCCTTTACCATCCCCCATTGGTGCTTTATAGAGAGATGTGGCTAATCTTCTAGCTTCAGAAAGGGTACCAGTTTCAGTTTCCAAGTTTTTGGTAGGAGGAAGTCTCACTGCTTTTGATAAGAACTAACCTAACAGTTTTCCTGATATTTGTCCTATTGCAGTGGGAGAAGCTTTATGCCACTTGGTTGGGAAGTGTTTATGTGCAGTTACAAAGGAAAAGGCCAATGAATATTTTGCCCCACTCCAAATGGGAGTAGTGTGTCCATCAGGAGCTGTGAAAATCATCCATGGGCTAAGGCACTGTGTGGAAGATCATTGGATGGATGAAGATTTGCCGTAATGAAAATTGATATGTGCAATGCATTTAATTTGGTATCGCGTCAGGCCCTCTTAGATGAATGTAATGCCCACTTCCCTGAATTGCTCCCCTGGGGCCTCGTGGTGTTACGGTCAGCACTCTACTTTGTGGTATCCCATGGGTATCATCAGCTCAGAAACTGGTGTCCAGCAGGGTGACCCACTAGGCCCCATGTTCTTCTGCTTTGTGTTGCACAAGCTGGTCACTGCCATTGCTACTGCTAATGAGTGTTCCAGTTTGCTACTCCACAGATGGTACATTGATGATGGTGTGGTTGCAGGGCCTAAGCCTGCTTTAGCAAAGGTATTTTCTATCATCCAGGAGCTGGGTCCTCCACTTGGTCTTTTTATCAATGCTGGAAAATGTGAGTTGTTTGGCTTGGGTGATCTCAGCTCATTTTCACCTCTGATGAAAAAGTCTAGTGTTCCTAATTTTGAGATTCTTGGAGCTCCAATTGGAGATGTAATCTTTTGTGCCAAAGTTTTTTGCACAAAAACATGCAGATGCTTCCAATTTGCTTGAACAGTTGGAGGATGTGGGTGCTGTTGATCCACAGGTGGCTCTGCTCCTGCTTAGGCAATGTGGTGGCTTCTGCAAGTTGGTGCACCTTGCTAGATCTACCCCCCCCCAGCTTTAATTGGTGAGGCTTTGCAATTCTTTGATGATGATGTCCGTCGCTGTTTTTCTGAATGCACTGCGATAGACACACCCAATGTCGCATGGCAACAAGCCCAACTGAGCCTAAGCAGAGGGGGCCTTGGGCTCTGTAGTCTTTTAGAATACAGTTCAGCTGCCTACATATCCTCTTTAAGTGCTTCTGGTGTCTGCTCATATTCTTGCAAGCACCTAGCTGAATCCATCAAGGATTTTAATGAACTTGTCTCCTCTGATGATGCCTTAGTGTTGGATCATCTTGATGTTGTGATGCGCCAAAGATCTCTGTCTGGCAAAATTGAAGATCATGCTTTAAGTGTGTTACTTGATAAGGTCTCCTTGCCTGACAAAGCACGTCTGCCTTCCATTTCTTCGCCACATGCAGCTGCATGGCTCTCTGTGACTCCTTCCCTCAGGCTCAATCTCCATCTTGAACCTGCTGAGTTTCAGATTGCTGTAAAGTGGTGGTTGGGCATTGCTGTTACTGATATTCCTGTTTGCTCCTTTTGCCCATCCCATGCTTTGGACCCTTTAGGCCCCCATGCCTTATCATGCAAGCACGGAGGAGATGTGGTGTCATGGCACAACAGGCTCAGGGATGTCCTCTTAGAATCTTGCCGACGGGCCTGTTTGGGTTCTCAAGTTGAAGCAGGAAGTGGTTTGGGGCATGAAGGACATAGAACATGGCCAGCAGACATCCTTATCCCTCATTGGGATTTGGGCAAACCAGCAGCTCTAGATCTGACTGTCACATCTACGCTAAATTCAAGTACGTTAATGGAAGCGGGTGTGACAAGTGGATCTGCAGCTCTGGCAGCTGAGGTGTGCAAGCACAATGCTAATGATGCCAAGTGCTCAGAGCTAGGCTGGACATGTATCCCCATAGCAGTGGAGACTTATGGGTGCTGGGGTGCAGAAGCCATGCAAACTTTATCACGCCTTGCCTCTCGCCTAGCCACCAGGGGAAATTGCTCCAAGTCCCATGCTACCTGTCTATTGTATGGCAGGCTTAGCCTGACTTTGATGCAAGCTAACACACGGGCACTCCTGTCTCGAGCAGGATCATCTGTGGAAGATCCATTGAACTTATTGTATATTAGTCCTTTTGTTTGTAATGTATATCTGTAATGTATGTAATGTGTTGTTTACGTATTATTGTTATAATACATGTACTTTAAAATATTATTATTATTATTATTGATACAGTACAAGCATATAAATACATGACACAGACACATGATACGCACAAAAACAAGTTGCTAGCCTACTGAAGCTCAGGAGGTGGTATGGACCTGGACAGGATCGCGGTGGCATTGGCCCTGACCAGATTCATGCTCAACCTCCCGTACAGCTCATGGATGACCACTGACTTTGACTTTCCCAATGATGTAGCCAAACGGGACCCAAGTTTAGAAAAGAAATCCCTAGCCGTCAAACCCCACGCCCCATAGGACTCCGCAACAACAGGGACACATACCCAACCCAAATCAGCACACTTGCCCGTGTTGGCTTTAAGCTTTCTCTCCTCGGTAGCCTTAGCTGCTGCACCAGCCGTCACTCCCGCTTCCAGAAGGGTAAGTGGGTTAAGCGGAGAAGTGATGGATAGGTCCAGAGCCGCAGGTTTGCCCATGCACCAGTGAGGGATGAGGATGTCTGCTGGACGTGTGTTGCTGTGGTCGGGAGTAAGGTTATGGCCTACTTCTAAATGGACACTAAGATGGGCACGGCGACAGGACTCAGCCATAATGTCCCGAAGCCTGTTATGGCGATAGACAACATCCCCGCCCCGCTTGCATGTTGTGGCATGATGGCCAAGAGGATCGAGATTTTTTTCAGGACACAGTGTACATTGGGTATCACCAGGAGTGTCTAAACCTAGCCACCACTTGACAGCAACTTGGAATTGTGATGGTTCAAGGTGGAGCCCCTGGCACTCACATGGTGGCATTGATAACCAGGAGGCTGCATGAGGTGACGAGACGGACAGCAAACGAGCCTTGTTTGCAACTGTAGAAGCTTCCACGAGGGAACTGAGAAGTTGGTTATCGAGCTTCTCTGATAACTTGCCCTGAGAGATAGCAGATGATAGGAAGTCCTCAAACTTAATGCTGTCCTCAGCAGGGACTAAATGATTAATCATGCCCACTGCATCAGACAAATGTTGGGAAGAGTCTGGGGCTAATCCTGAGGAAGACAAAGAAGAAATAAAGGCAGCGCTTGCATGATGGGTGAGAGACCTTAAACCCAGGCCACCCCTGCTCAAGCTAAGTTGGGCCTGTTGCCAGGCAGCATCTGATGCATCAATGCCAGTAGATGATGAGAAACACTGGCGAATATCCTCATCAAACAATTGCAAAGCCTTAAACGAAAAGGATGGTGGGGTAGCACGAGCAATGTGATTTAGGCGACAAAAACCACCACAAAGGTGAATTAGAATTAATGCCACATGAGGGTCAATTGCACCAACTTCCTCAAGTTTATCTAGAAGTAATTTGGATCCAACATGCTTTGATGAAATAAACGAGGCACAGAACTCTGCATCACCAATAGGGATTCCTAGAATTACAAAACATGCTTTGTTTGACTTAACAATCTGCTCGGGAAAACCCTCTAGGTGGTTACGACTGTAGATCTCACACTTGCCAACATTGATGAAAAGCCCTAAAGAGGGTCCATCCTGTTGGAGCAGCGATATAACCCTCAGCAAAGCAGACCTTGGACCAGCTAGGACCCCGTCATCTAAGTACCATGCATGGAGCAAAAGGCTCGAGCAATCAATGTCCTTAGCTATTTTAAGCACTAGGATGTCCAGAACAAGGGAAAAAAGGAGTGGACCTAGAGGATCGCCTTGCTGGACTCCAGACTGATGTGAGGGATCCCGTAGAATGCCACAACAATGGGTGCTTACTGTCGCACCAACTTACCCAAGGAAGCAACTCCGGAAAATGCTTTTCACACTCGGATATGAGAATTTGACGAGAAGCTAGGTTAAAAGCATTCCTCATATCAACTTTGAGGACTCCAAAATCCTCGTCCATCCAATGCTTCTCAACACAAGATCTTACACTGTGTGCAATTTTCTCAGCTCCAAAAGAGCATGCAACACCATACTGAAAAGGATTAAAGAAATCTGCAGCCTTTGTCTTCATTGCCACACATAGGCATTTTGCCGTCAACCTACGAAGAGACTCACCAACTGCAATAGGGTGGATATCTCCTGGTGATGACTTATTCAGAGCTGTGAGGTTGGCTCCAGCCAGGTAAACAGAAACCTCTTTATGAGCTTTACCTAGTGCCAGCATGTTGATAACTGCTCTAAGTGATTGAAGCATAGGTGTTTGTAGGTGTACTTCTGCTGCATCGATTAGATGTTGGATACGAAGACCTGATGGCCCTGCTGCTGTGAGCTTAGGAAAGGACCTAAGTATGGCCAGGATGTTAAGATCTCGGGGGATGGGGAGACCAATTTCAGGCACAATGGGAACTGTGGGACAAGCACTGCTTGGGTGTTTGCTGACTAACAACTGCCAAGTAACTTCATTATTGGGAGCAACTCCAGAAGAAACAAGAGCCTGGCATGCCTTACCATACAAACCCTCTTGAGCAAGTTGTATGGCAGATGACACATTCTTAGTACCAGAAGGAACCTTGGATTGTTGCGATCTCATGGTGGAGGCAGAACGAGCCTTTGCCATATTCCACAGATGGCTGAAACGACCTTGAGACCAGAGATCACATAGTGACTCTATGGGTACAGGCTTACTGTGGTGCCCCCTGCGTTTGGTGGAAGGTAAGACACACTTCGGAAGCATGAGCAATTTTGTCCACGACTCAATAGTGTTTTCTGAGGCTACAACTCTCAGACAGTTGGAAAGGACGAACGCAAAACTTGACTTTGCTTTGGCGGGAATAAAACGCAAAGTAGGGCACTGGAGCTCACATACTTCAAGAAGTGATGGGAGTTGGTCTGTTACTGAGCTAGTAGTGGGTGAGCTGGTTGCATCAACGTGCAAACTAGGAACTGAGGAAATACACTGGTTTGCGTGTGCGAGATGGGAATTCGCGACTAAACTGCGACAATGCTGACAGATTGACAAGTTGAAATTTTGAAGCCATGTTGTTGGTACATCCCCCGGAAGAATGCCCCTGGCATGGCTGTTCATATGAATCCGCCACATGGAAGGAGCGATTTGATCACAGCAACCTTCAACAACGCAAGGCTCCCGGCGTTTTACTGTAGACTCGGGGGGGTTGCGGTGGTACAGTTAACGGTAACAAAGTGCTTGGTGGTTGTGAATGCGGTGACAGACATGAATATGGTTGTGAATCAGGTTGCGGTGGTATAGTACAGTTAACGGTACAGTAGGGACTCGAATGCATAGTCATGTTATGGACATGGAGCAATTATTTATTCTGAAAGGTTCTGGTTTCACTCTTCGCGTGCATTTTTTGTGGAGGAGCCTGTGCCTTGACATGGTAATATAAATCCAAATTTTGTGCACATGGCAACATGCTCATTATTTTCAGTTGCCAACATGCTGGATGGTTGAAAAAAAGACAAGTCTGCATTGACATAAATGGTAGACTATGTACAATGGGTATGTTAATTCTGGTGAGGTACACTGCTGTACAACAATGTATACAAAGTGTATGAAATGTACATCTACATCGTGTAGCGGGGGTACTGGTAAATTTCTAAATGCTGTAAAGTGTCAACTGGCCAAACCTGATCATACATACATCACAGACATTTGTCTGCAATGTCCATCTCACCTCATGGTGCCAGAGACCAGAAAGCAATTGATCTGTGATTGTTCTGTGTGGACATGTGGCTAGGTTGTCATAAGTAATGCATTCGTAATGGGACACACACTTTGCATGCATGTAAAGGTAAACAATTTAAATAATGATGCAATTGAAAGTTTACAAATGTTATTTGATAGTCATGCACACATGCATGCATAGACATCAGATTATAAAATTGTACCGGTACTCAATGAACTGGGATTGTACACAGGTTAGCCAATTTTGTTTAGTTTAATAAACTGTGAACATTGACATCATTGCACCAACATGGACACGAACAAGTCTGCATGAATAATGCCACAGGTAGGCCCCTGTTGGAAGTTCTTTGAATGATATTGTCTTCCCAACAGGCTTGAATTGGTGAGTGTGAAAGGAGAACTCATAATGCATATTACATCCACATGCATGCATGCACGCAGTGGGCATTGCGCGGGGCAGGTATATGTAATACATACGCTAGAGAGGTCTGCAAACGCGCGGAACCTATAGTTGGCATGAGGACAATATGGAAAGAGTCGACAACAAATCGTTTACTTTGCCAGGCACAACGAAGCGGCGCGCTCAAGTGAATCACATTTCAGGTAAGGGCGCCTTCAGCGGTGAATCGCATTAGAGGGCGACGTGGTTGTTTTGTTAAGACCACGGACTGTTTGTTTAAAGAGCAATGAATGTGCCTTATTTTCCGTATCTTCGAGGTGCAATTTTTCCGTATCTTCGAGTCCCTACTGTAACGAAGTGCTTGGTGGTTGTGAATGCGGTGACAGACATGAATATGGTTGTGAATCAGAATGCGCAACATCTATTGCGGGCATTTCTACAGACACTTTGTTATCGGATGAAATGGAAGGCGAAAAAGAACTTACTTCTTTAGGAGGTGCGCTTGAATTGGAGCAACGACCTTTCCGCATAGGCAGGCAGCAGTAACAAGACCGCTCCGCCTTGATACAAACACAGGACTTACACCGGGCGTGATTTCCATTACAAGGGCAGCATTTAGACGACTTTCTATTATTCCTACCACCTGCACACGCACCCGCCATTTGGGTTATATTTAAAAATAATAATAATAATAATAATATTAGATATATGCATCCCACTTTTGGTCGAGACCTATGGGTGTTGGTGTGCTGCAGCAGTGGCGGCCTTTTCTAAGCTCGCTGGTCGCCTTTCCACCAGGCTAAACCAACCCAAGTCCAAGACCATCTTCGGACTATACAGCCGCCTAGGGTTGGTCTTAGTAAGAGCCAATTGCAGAGCCATCCTGTCTAGGTTAAGGCCACATCAATTATGTAATAATAATTATGTATTATTATGTATCTTTAGTGTAGTAGTTTGAATGTGTACACTGACTTATTGTGTATCATTATATGTAAATAATTATAAGCTTAAGTATTAATTATATGATTTAAACATCATACGCATGGGTAATATTAATATGAGCACAAAGTCATGAAGGACTAAGTTCCCTTGTCAGGATGGCTCTGGCAATGGACCTGAGTGGGGTTGGAGATGGGGCATGGACTTACTAGGGATCATAACTATACTCAACCGGCTGATATCCTCATTGCTGGATGGGACAGAGGAAAGCCAGCTGCACTGGATATCACAGTGACATCACCCCTTCTTGGGAGAATCAAGCAAAATGGCTGGGGCAGCAGCTCTTGCTGCTGAAACTCGCAAACAATGTTCAAATGGTCCAAAATGCCTACAGTTGGGGTGGACCTGCATTCCTGTAGCTGTGGAAACCTATGGCAGTTGGGGAAAGGAGGCCCAAGCAATGTTTTTGAGGTTGTCATCCCACCTGGCCATCAACATGTCCTCCCTCAAGCCTACAGTTTTGGCAGACATTTATGGCAGGCTAAACATTACTTTACTCCTAGATGGGCACGGCAGCAAAAGTCAGCAATAACATCCCTCAAGAGGTTGTGTCGTGTGACCACATCTCCATGTCAGCAGGTCACTGCATGGTGGCCAAGGGAATCAAGCGCGATTTCTACTCGGAGGTCTTTTGATGAGGAGGTCAAGCAGTGCTTCGCAATGTATTCAGCCATAAATGTTACCAATGACTCCTGGAGCCAGGCACAGTTTGGACCAAAATTTGGTGGTTTAGGCCTTCGCTCCCTCTCTATCAGGGCTTTGGCAGTGCTGATAACATCCACCTACAGCAGGCAGTTGCAGTGTTCAACACCCAGGTTTCCCTCTCCAATGCCATCTCGGTTAGTTCTGCTCTGGACTGTCCCATTCCCCAGAAGATCTTGTCAGGAATGATCCAAGCCCAACATTTCCAAACCTTGTTGGAGTCTTCCCCACCCCCGCCTGCCAACAGAGCTCGTTTCCTGTCAGTGGCAGTTCCCCATGCTTCCTGTTGGCTATCAGTGGTCCCTTCTCCTGGTTTGGACTTGCACCTGGAGTCGAATGAGTACCAGATGGCCATTAGGTGGTCGCTGGAATAGGATACGTCCGGTCAATCCATGTGCCCATTCTGCTCCAATACTGCTCTTGATCCTCTTGGTCACCATGCTGTGACCTGCAGGCATGAGGGAGATGTGATCATATGCCCTAATTGACTATGGGATAAGGTATTTGACCTCTGTCATCATGCCCACCTGAATGTCAGTTTGGAGAAAGGTCGTGGTCTCACCAGAGACCTTGCCCACACCAGACCTGCTGACATCCTTATTTTTGGCTGGGACAGAGGCAAACCTGTGGTGCTAGACCTGACCATCACTTCACCACTCTGCTCTGCCGTATTGAGTGAGTCATGTCACCAGGCTGGCGCGGCAGCCCTTGCAGCAGAGGCCTGCAAGCTCACACTCCAATGGACCCAAATGCCAAGAGTTGGGCTGGTCCTGCATTCCATTAATGGGCAGTGGAGACGTATGGTAATTGGGGCAAGCAGGCGCATGATACCTTCTCCAGGCTGGTGTCCTACCTGGTCATTCACCAGTCCTCATCATCAGTGATGGCAGAGATCTATGGCCCGTACTCCAGTTCGTTCCATCACCAGAGCCATCCTGGCCAGGGAGCTCCCACCCTCCTAACTGCTATTAATTAGTATGTGCATGTTTTATTGTATTTCTTAATTTGTAGATATTATGTATTTAAGTCAAGTTGTGTGCATTGTTAATGCTCATGTATTCACTTGTACTCTTGTATTATTGTATAAGCTATGTATCTATAATCTGTGTTATAATATGTTACTAAGGATAAATTATAATATGAATACATGGGTATCATCACCTCAGAGATGGGTGTTCAGCAGGGTGATCCTCTAGGTCCTCTCCTTTTTTGTTTGTTGCTGCAGAAGATTATATCTACCATTGGAGTGGACTCTACCTGCAACGGCCTAAAATTTCATTCTTGGTACATAGATGACGGTGTTTTGACTGGACCCTCACAAGCAGTGAAGCAGGTCATCTCCATCCTACATAGCCAAGGACCACTGTTGGGTCTGTTCCTCAACACATCAAAGTGTGAGCTTTTTAGCAAGAGTGATCTACACATGTTCCCTCCAGACATGAAGAGGTCCAGTGTACCAAATATCGAGATTCTTGGTGCCCCTATTGGTGATGACAACTTCTGTGCTAATTTTGTGACTCAGAAGCGGGAAAATGCTGGTAAGCTGCTTACCCATCTTGAGGAAGTTGGAGCTGTTGACCCACAAGTGGGCTTGCTTCTTCTACGACATTGTGGCAGCTTCAGCAAACTGGTCCATTTAGCCCGATCCACACCTCCACCCTTGGTAGCGGAAGCATTGAAGGGGTATGATGATGACGTCTGCCAATGCTTTTCAGAATGTACCTCTATTGACACAACAGACAAGGCATGGTTACAGGCCCAGTTAAGCCTCAGCAGGGGAGGACTAGGCCTTCATTCCTTGTCACATCATTCCTCGGCTGCTTACATAGCCTCTTTGAGTGCATCTGGCCAGGGAATTACAAAGGATCGGCACCTCAATCATTCAATCCAACTTTATAATGCCATCCTTTCTACATCTGACACCATCTCAGCCATTGACATCACAGACTCAGTGCATGGACAAAGGGTTCTGTCTTCCAAGCTCAAAGACCATCAGCTGATGGAACTGTATAACTCTGCCTCTACAGTCTCAATCATCACCCCATGCTTCACAGGGGCAGATACAGGAATTCTGAAAGGGGGGGGGGGGGGGGTCCGACATGAATAACTAATAGGGGGAGGGTACAGGAGGGGGATGTGCCCCCTCCCGCGCAAATCGCAGAAGCTTTTGGGGGTTCCGTACTTGGTGACACGGACTATCTATCCATATTGACACCTGAAACTGGTACAATAGGCTATGAAATGCATATGACAACCGGGGGGGGGTCCAGACCCCCAGGACCCCCCCCCCCCCCCCCCCCCCCCCCCCCCCCCCGTGTCCGCCCTTGCTTCAGCTTGGTTATCTGTAATACCCTCACCTGGATAACAGTCCCACCTTGAGCCCAATGAATTTCAAATTGCTTTGAAATGGTGGTTAGGCATTGGTGTCTTGGAAGGATCTACATGCGTGTAATGCCCTAACCATTCACTGGATCACCTTGGCCATCACTCCCTGACATGCAAACGTGGTGGTGATGTGGTTACAAGCCACAACAGATTAAGGGATGTTTTAGTGGAGTATTGCCACCTGGCACATGTTCGCTGTCAAGTAGAAATGGGAAGTGGTTGGGGGTCAGAGAAGAGCAGGACACGGCCAGCTGATGTTCTGATTCCTAACTGGTCATTAGGCAAGCCAGTTGCACTTGACCTTACTGTCACATCACCGCTCAATGCTGAAATAATTTCCGAAGCAAGTGTGACAGCTGGGTCTGCAGCATATGCAGCAGAACAGAGAAAACATATTGCAAATGACCCTAAGTGCAATGAGCTGGGTTGGGTCTGTGTCCCTCTGGCTGTAGAACTTTATGGGTGTTGGGGATTGGAAGCCAGGCAAACTATCTCAACTGGGATCACATTTAGCTTGTCAGCAGCGATGTTCCAAATCCCAGGCTATCACCCGACTGTATGGAAATCTGAGCATAACTCTGGTACGGGCAAATGTTAGAGCTCTACTAGCAAGGTGTGCAGGCTGTAAGGATGGTCCAGGCGACGATTTCTTAGAATAGGTTTTCACATTTGTGTATAATATAAAAGTACAGAATTATGTATTCATGCATTCGTATTATGTGGTAAATATTTTTAATAACCATCATAAATGACAATGCACACCAATTTATAACTATATAGCAATTAAATTTTAAGAAGGGATCCACCTGGAGAGGATTGCTGTTGCATTTACCCTCACCAAATGCAGGTTGTGCCTACATTATCAGGTTGGAATGAAGACGAAGAGGATGTTGAAGCTAATAATGTGGGTTGAGCAGGACTTCTGGATGGGTATTAACCAAATGCCGAGTAGTAGTGGGTTCTGTTGATGATGGTGATTTAGTCTCATCCAAGCCTGATATGCTATGAGTATCGCGATCCATCCGCAATTGCGTATGTTGGGTCAGGGGAAGAGACTAAATACTGACAACGACAAGGGAACCGTGGATCGTACCTTTTGATAGAATCTGTTGATGCATAGTACATATTCGATCTAAACGGCTTCCACATTTATTGCAACACCATCGATCAGGCACAATAAAGTCAATCCCTTAATCATAACACAGCACACCAAAAAAGATACAGCAAGGAAATAAACTGAGAACTACAACAAACTGCATGAGAATTGTTACATAATGATATTATACATAAAGTCAATGGAGCAGGCAATATAGAAAGAAAAAAAAATCTCATGCATATATGCTTTTAATAATTGCAGCACAAAATTCTGCATTTTATTAGGCCCATTCATTGTCAGGTAGTACGAAGTTTGTATGAGACGTTGTCCCATACGATTTACCATGTGTGGTCATGGACCTATTGATGGAAGCAATTCCTTTGTGCCGAGAACTAATAGCTTTTACTTGTTTGAAAGTTATGATAATAAAATTAATGATCAATAAGAGATGGGAGAGGACTACAAGCTGAAGAGATGAATAAAATGGATTTATTTGCGGTATCAGCTTGATTACAAAATGTAGAGAATTGATTTCAGCAACTGAAAGGTAAAGAATCAGCAAAATTAATATCATAGTGATGTCCTTGGTGGTCTTTGGCTTTATCCTGGTAACTGACTTGTGTACGCAATGCCTATGAAATGCAAGTAAAACCACTGCAACTGTAAACAACCACACAATGATAGCCCAAAGATAGATCATAAGGAAGTAACCAACAACGTACGCCATAGGAAAAACAGATGAATTGCAGATGTCATTGGCATGTAAATAGCAGATATATTCATCCTTTCCATATGTCATTTTTTCAATGAAAGGCCATGGTACAAATAAAGTGGGGACCGATAACGAAGTGATGATATAAATCCTTTGAAAAATATTGTACCTTTTCTGTTTCTCTTCTGCGATGACTTGAAAGCACTTGGGCCGATAAATCAAGATGAGCAAATGAATTCCCAGGCAGGCCACAATGGTCATTGAACTAATGGTTATATACTCCTTGAATGCTCCTAGTACCATGCAGCTGGCACTGTCATTCAGCAGGAAAACCCATTGGAATGAATCAATCAATTTCATTGCACAATATATAACTGAGACAAAATTGATTAGGCTCTTGATTGGTTCAATTTTATTCCTGTCTTTGTAATGACAATAGAAACATTGAGGGAGAACAATTGAAAACAATCCCACAATAAGGGTGAGAAATGATGATGCTGTGAAGACAATGTTGGTAATGACTTTCTGGGCACCATTCATGCCACAATCTGATCCATTGTCAGCCATTGATCTGAACAAGGCAAAATTACATTACCTCTGTAAAATGAATTAACTATAATAATCATGCGACACCATGCCCTGCATGATGAATGACCCATTTCAGATACTTGCAACTCCATGCTTAAATATCCTAGCTGCCTTCCCATGATGCAGTAATGTTTGTACAGCATCGCTTGTGCATTCAAGTTTATAAACACACACAAACACATACCCACATGTACACACACATTCATACACACACACAAATGCACAATCACATGCAAACACCCACACACACACACATACATCATAAACAAAAACCTAAATAGATAGCTGAGCGAGAGGCAAGCATATGAAGAATTAATTAGCTCATACATCGGTGGTCATCTTTGCATTTTATTTCAAATTGAATTCTAAATGACCTCAAAAATACTAAAAATCAGTCTGAATTCAAATAGTATATTTAACTGCATTATAATTAAGCAAGGTTATACAAAAATCAAGACAAAAATTTTAATTACTATCACAGTGAATTATAATATTCAACATTTAACCAGTTTCAATAACTACAAAAAGCAGCAATGTGTTTATAAAGTCCTTTCCATTTAATTATGTGTTACCAGCCCCACCCCTTCTGACGAGGGGTGGATGCGCATCAGTTAGCACATAGACGACCAACCACATAAATTTTTGTACAGGTGAGTTATGTACAATTGCAGATTATAGCCAAGTTGCTAAGTACAGAATGGCATATTATTAGTGTAGTGGCGGATGTGCATGCACATATTTTCTGACGTGTAGACCTAATATGGGTGATCCGTGCTTATACACGAAAGTGAAGCTCAAATTTTTTAATGCTTTTGCTTCTATCTTGTCAGTTTGACACAGCTTCTTGGAAGTCTCGTATCAAGACATATAAATGGTATAAATCTTTTATAAGTCTGGGTAAGAGACTAGCTTCTTGGGGTGTATAAATTTTATTGTATGGTGCTTGTGTTTTAGCATACTGTTTTAGCATACTGGTCATAGTCTCGCAAGCCAGATGTACTTAGACAAGTAAGAAAACATTCTCTATAAGAACGTTGATGGCATATAGGATTGGAAGGCAATAATGGTGTAAAAAGGAAGGAAACAAGGGTCTAATAAGAAGGGAAAATATAATAGTCCTACGCACACAGACATAATGTACTACAAATGGGCGAAATATTTCTTTATATTAGACCCTTATTTTGTTACTTTTTATACCACTATTGCCTTCCAATCCTATTGGCCACCAACGTTCTCATAGAGAATGTTTTTCTTGCCTGACGTGCCTGACCCCCCCCCCCCCCTTAACGTCAAGATGACATTATCTTTTCCAAAATAGTTTGGAGATGCCCCCTTAAACACCATCATTTACATAACTCACAGATACTCAAGTGTGCACTCCAAATTCACAAAACACAGTATTATACAAGTAATAAAAACATTCGCTATGAGAAAATTGGTGGCATATAGGATTGGAATAAGGCAATATTGGTGTAAAAAGGAAGGAAACAAGGGTCTAATAAGAAGGGGAAATGTATAACAGTCCTATATTTTGCCCATTTGCAGGACATTATGTTTGTGTGCAAAATATAGGACTATTATACATTTCCCCTTCTTATTAGACCTTTGTTTCCTTCCTTTTTACACCAATATTGCCTTATTCCAATCCTATATACCACCAACTCTCTCATAGCGAATGTTTTTATTACTTGTTTCATCTGTTTTTAATTTCTGATAATAACATGGTGTCCAATTGGGCTGCAAGAATATTTAGTTGCAGCAGACCCTCCCCAGATATGAAGATGGTGTATTAGGATCCCCAAATGGTGTGTAATTGTGGAGGTGGAAGTGGGGGTTACATGTAGTGGTGGAGCAGGAGGGGTATACTGTGTGGAGGGGGGGTATCTACTGGATGGAATGGTCCTAGAGAGTCAGTGTCCCGATGTGGAAGTGCAGCATCTAAGGAAATGGGGGTACCCTGATGAGGAGGAGCAAGGGGCCTTGTAGTGGTGGATGTCCCAACATGATGAAGCTAGCAGGTGTCCACTGGTGGAAGTCCAATGGACACTATTACAGTACAGCTTTCAGAGCTTTTTCAAGCACCACCATTATACTCCTGGGTTCATACAGAGAGTAGCTATAGGAAATTGATTGATTTTGATTGATTGATTGATTGATTAATTTACATGTACAAAAAGTACACTGAGGTAAATAATGGCATGTACATGCACTTATATATTCCCTGCTAGAAATGATATACTTTACAAAAACTTGATAAGTCAATTTTAGACAGGCGTGGCTTGAAGGCATCAAGACTTGTGACTTCAATAGCATTTGATGGTAATGAGTTCCACACTTTTATAACTCGTTGCGAGAAAAAATTATACCTACAACTGTAGACTGGCAAACTACCAACGGGTTTCAATTTAAGGGAGTGACCCCATAGCTTGTGGAAGTTGAAGTCAATGAGAAAAAAATCTTCCATAGGTAAATCCACCAGCTTATACACAATCTTGTAGCACTGCGCAAGGTCACAATACACCCTTCTGTATTTCAGTGACTGAAGATTAAAGTTTTGCAGTCGCATAGAATAACACAGATGAGAAAGCCCAACTCCCTTACAAAGGGCACGAGTGAAGTAACGCTGCACTCTTTCTATACACTTAATATCAGAAATAAGCCAGAGTTTCCAGACATTAATTAAGAAATAACAAGTGACACAACCATGCAGAGAATTGTCTTGCTTGCATGGTATAAATGTTCCTAAAAGTGTCTAACCCTCCCCTCCACCCCCACTAATGTTTTTTTTTCTTGATGATGCCTGCAACAGTGCATTCCCAATCCACTAATACCAGCATAAACACAAGCACTCCCAACACACCCACCAACTCACAATAACAGCATATGCACACCAGGATTTCCACTGACACACTAGCACACACACCGACCCACCTAACCTACACATTGTTAGTACAACATCAATGTACTCCCCTATCGTATCCCTTGTGAATTAAATTCTAAGGTAGGTGGGGTTCACTAAATAATTACACTGAAGCCATGCAATAGTGTAAGTGCAAACCCACATTAATCAAGTCAAGGTATATAAAGGTGGTTAGGTTTATTAGCAGGGCAAGTTCCAATTTTCCCCATCCCTTTTCTCCTTTTGGAGGAAGGAATGGCACCTCATACTCTTTGGTAAGTGGAGCTTAATGTCTATTGTCTTCAATGTTCACCCGGGAGTACAATTGTACATCAGTGATCCGGGTGCACAGCTAAAAACGTTTTTGCCGTTCGGTCTACGAAGGGACTTAATAACATTGAATGCTACTGCAGACACGTAGTGCAAGTCCTTTTAGGCTTGGGCCGAGATATCTACGCCTTAAATCCTTATGATAATTGTACACCAAGCCGTGAAAGTGGACCTATCATTACCTTCCGCGCGGTAAAATCGAACGAGCCACAGAAGCTCAAGGTAAAAGTACGCCTGTCAGGGTTCACAATCTGCCCTGACAAATAGCGGGAGCCTCGCCGTTCTAGAAGGATCTCTACGAGAACCCTTTGTTGGACTGTACTATATAAATGTGTATTGTTCGCGTATTCGTTGGTCTTGTCTAGTGTGGATTATCTAGCAGCTGGAGGAGAAGGAGCAGCTTGGCGGCGCTAGCACGAGCGGTGCGCAGGCTGCGGCTAGATCGATCCTTCACAACGCCACCTTAGCTAAGTCGGCTGAAGGCTCTCAAGTTAACCTTCACAAGCTAGTAGGAGGTGGTGGGGTAGATAGGATATGGGGTGGGTTAATTATTTACATCCCATCTTTTCTACCCTACCCCTACTATCCCCACTTCCTATGCTATCATCTCTACATCTACCATGGTGCTTGTGTTTTAGCATACTGGCTTCATCACACTTGGGAAACATCACCTAGTATAAAGCAAACTTTGGGCAACATGGCTACCATGCACGTGATCAAGCATATAGGTGAGTTAATCTTGTCCTGCACATTATTTGTTTACACACCGTCACACACTTAACCCACAAATACTAACAAGCATGCACTCCAAATTCATAAAACACACAGCCACCCTCACAATTCTATATTACTCACCCAACACACCAAATAACATTTTTCACCCCCCCAGCATGAGTGTACACTCCCAGCATTCACAACTATATGACCCCCCATCAGCATACACACCCAACTCATACTCTACACCTGTACACTAGCAACAGTGTGTGCATTCAAAATGCTAGGTGGAGCTCTAGCTGTATGAGAGTTAATCGCCGGCGCTGTGCCATGACATCAACTCATGGGCATGGCCCGGAATTGTCAGGTTTAACACAATTGTAATATTGGCGCCCTCATACTTTGTGGGCACCACGATTTAGCTCGGCCCCTCCCGCCACTGCGTTCCTACACTATGCAGATCCACCACTCTGGTGTGTAAATGATTGGTGCAAATTGAGCAGGCTTTGTATAGCTATAGCTTCGCAATGGGTAGTCGAGTAAAAATTTACTAACAAGAGTCAACAAATCAATAATCAATGCAATGAGATCGAAACGTCCAGAAGATCACTCATCAATAATATGCCGAATTTGAGCGATTTGGATTCTCCTGCAGAAGGATAGACGCCATTTGTACAGTGCAATCTATGATGGCCTTTTGGAATCATGCATCATCACTATTTTTTACCCCTGCCAATATTTAGAAACTTTTCCGGATATCACTATTATGTTGGCATGTTTTGAAACCGGCAAACGGCTACCAACTATTTGAACTGGCTTCCTGGAGCCATCCATTGCATCTTGCATCCCTGATCGATCAGCATATCAGTTCATTCCAAACGTCGACCCTATTGTAGTCGCGCCAACTATATGCAGTTTTTCCGCACCCACGCACCCACCCCCAATGATAAAATTATGGATTGGTGATGATGAATACCATATGATGATACCGTTGGAGGTGCGAGAAAGGCTACACATGTCTAACAAGCTGACTTCATGCAGTATCCAATCAGCAACTTTTCGCTACCGGTACATCATTTCCAAGCTTTGGCATGCATACTATTTCTTACAGCAGTTACTTACCTCTTAAAAGACGCGTTTGTTGAATTCAGTGTTCAGTTTAGCTAGCTCTCTGTGTACGACTATGAAATAATGTTTATAGTCACTATATATTCCCAGTATGGCACGTGAAATGCAAAGCTGTTTACCAGAAGGAAGGCACACGTGAGGTGCCGGTTTAAGGAAATGGTAATGTGTTATTTTTAAGTTGACCTACCCTAAAGTAGGGAAACAATTGTGGCGTTTGAAGAATATAACTGACAGAGAAGATAGCAAACATCCAACCGGTTTGGCTTGGCAAGGTAAAACATATAGCAAGAAAGGGACAACTGATATTTCAGGCCGAGAAACTTGGGAAAGAATGGGAGCTGTTAGTCTGTGTTACTCAACACAGATATACCTTGTATATTTCAGCATTACTAAGATGCAAATATAACAACCATTGATGATGAAGTGAGCTTGAATAATTTGTGTTACACTTTTTATTTCTGCCTTCATTATGACAGGCTGACATATCTTTAAATGAGGGCTCCTAACTCACTGTAATACTAGCTTCCAGAAAACTTTGAAGCATTTAAAAAAAAAACACAGTCCTGCATAGGAGCTAGGAATACTCCCTTTGAATTATGTATTAATTTCAGACTTATATCGTTATAACTGATGACAGTTGCAACACTAACCGGCTGAGAAAATTGGGGGAAATGTCTGTATTTGGTCGTAATGGATCATGTGATATTTTTGTTCAATGATCATCAACGTAACCATGCACCTATATAGGAGGAGTCATGGTTTGGTATTGGTGCCACAAAGCATTGTTTTAATTTTTTTAAACTTAAATTTTTATTTATCCAAGCGTATGTTAAAACATGAATTCATAGGACCACTACCAAACAACCATATGAAAATAATTTATTTTATTTATTTCCTACAAGCTCATGAAATCTCCATTTTAAAAATACAAGGCAGTGCAATAAAAGCAATTATCCATGTAACCTCTCCCAAGTGTTTATTCATTGCCTGGGGTAAATTTGTTTGCAATCCAAATCAAACTGTGTGATGAGGCAAGATTGTATGATCTAAACTGAATATTTCAATAATCATACATACAAAATCAGTAGCAAGAACTAATTTTTAATGTTTTGGAATAGGATGTATAAATCTCTTCACCTTAGTCTTATTCCCAAATTTGAATTTAACTGATTTGCAAATATACATCTCATACTGATTCTGTTAATTATACTCATGATCATATAGGGTTTCTTAAGAACAGGTGGACATGGTATGGAATCAATTTGAGATACATGCATGAAGCAGGATATTATATTGAAGGTTAAAGTTCTAACCCCCCCCCCCCCCCTTCCCCCCCAAGTACTATCCCACCCCATCGGATGAGGGGTGGGTGCACATCAATTAGACCAACCATATAAATGTGAGTTATGAACTTATGTACAATTGCAGATTATAGCCAAGTTGCTAAGTACAGAATGGCATATTGTTAGTGTTGTGGCGGATGTGCATGCACATATTTTCTGACGTATATGCCTAATATGGGTGATCCATGCTTATACACGAAAATGAAGCTCAAATTATTTAATACTTTTGCTTCTGTCTTGTCAGTTTGACACAGCTTCTTGGTAGTTTCGTATCAAGATGCGGTATAAATGGTATATCTTTTGTAAGTCTGGGTAAGAGACTAGCTTCTTGGGGTGTATAAATTTTATTTACATGTATGCCACTAGTATGCTACACTCTTTACATCTACCATTGTATGGTGCTTGTTTTTTAGCATACTGGCCAGCGACGTGGATACAGAAATTCCGGAAGGGGGGTTTCCAACATGAATAATAATGAGGGGGAGGGTGTGTGGCACAGAAGCCTTTGGAGACCCGCACTTTGTTTTAGTGCTAGTAATAATGGTTAGGTTTCCCGTTTGCTTTGTTGATTTCGTCGCCATGCCATAACTATATGACCTCCCATCAGCATACTCATACTCTCCACCAACAAAACACTAGTGCACAGTAACAGTGTGTACACACCCATGATTTTGCCCCCCCTTTTTAGCAATTAAGGGATAACAAGTGACACAATCCATGCACAGAATTGTCTTGCTTGGCATAAATGTATCTAGCCCCCCCCCCCCCCCCCACCTCTCCAATTACAGCAAGTGTACTAGCAAAGTTTATAGATAAACACCAACAGAATGTAAACTGAGATTGTTATACCTTAATTACAAATGAAGGAATAGCAATATTCTAAATACTGATGGTGCTCGATGCGATGGAGTACTTTTAAATGACATGTCTGAGTTTAGTTTCATGACAGCGTTAAAATGGCGTCCTCCGACTCCTGGGGGTAGGTATATCTATATTCTTACTTAGTCTCTTGCAGGCGCGGATGTGGGCCTGGGTACGAGGCTCTACATAAAATTAACCCTTTGTGGACTTTGAGTTGTTTCCACAATGTACTCCTCCATCGGTCGATTTTCGATTAGATCTAGCAGCCGCTGTATTAGTGTTGTTCGCCGTTGCTCAAGCACAGTGGATGGAGAACCTTCCTTTGTTTCGTCAAGGCCTCATCCACTCATAGACAAAATAATACGAGTCAACCACGCAGGAGAGTTTGGCGCTACACGCATATATGCCGGACAAAGTTCATGTACTGAACAAACAAACGTGCGTCTTACGATAGAGGTAATACTAAATATAAGTTACGTTCATGCACATGAAGGTAGTTTTAATGCAAGTGTGGGTGGTAGTGTGTACATGTAAACTAATTTATGTGTGTGTGTGTGTGTGTGTGTGTGTGTGTGTGTGTGTGTGTGTGAGACACTGCGTGCGTGTATGTGTGTGTGTTGTGTGTGTTTTTGTGCTCGCATTGTGTTAACCTACATATGTGTATTGGTGTATGGTGAAAAAAAGTACTAATATGTATTGGGTTCCTGTTTGTTTCTGCTTTAAAAGGATGAGTTATAATATCCTAGGAAGTTGATCTCTCTTTTAACATCGATATTAGAATGCATGATATAGATATTAGAGTAGATTATCTATGATAGCATAGTTCATATTACATATTAGAGTAGATTATCTATGATAGCATAGTTCTCGTACCCAAGCCACTATCACGGCAAAAGATACACTGTAAAAACAGGCATGCACACGTAATAAATTGTTAGTGATTCTCATTTAGATGGCTTTAGACGTTATCTTGTAAGATGAAAGCTTATGAACATTTTGCTACTGTCACCCATTACTGACTTAAGCTTCGAGGAGGCAACCCTGTTGTCGTAAGGAATGTATCCAGAGAATAAGCGATTTTCTTTTAAAAATACAGATATGTCTCATTTATGGCAGTTCAACTGCAACATGAGTGCTCGGTCCGATACATTTTAGAGAATGATATGTCAACCTTTTTCCCCCTGGTAGACATCTGATAGTTACAAAACCCAAAATGTGCTGCTGTATATGCGTAAAATATGTGTTCCAAGATATATTCACAATATGGCACAGAACAGTCGCAACATCAACTCTCTGCAAGCCATAGTTTGATACCTGGTTTTTCGGTCTTTATTCCTACAATATAATTCTGGCATAGGGGGAAATATGGTTTGCTGTGTAATTTTATGAAAGCTATACGATGAATCATACCAATACTATTTAAACCTGTCCATTTATATTCTGTACACCTCAGGGTATTTACATATGCAATCCCAACAAAATGTGTATTTATCACAAAACTTATCATCATGATCGCCATTCAAAGCTCTATCTGATTTGTGATTTGTCACAATAATGTTCCCTTTTCCCTCAAACTCCTGACATCTATTTGAGGAAGGCTTATAACACTCAATTAACAATTATGCAGATTGCGTGCTTAAAATCAATGGCTCATGTGAGGTGTATCCAATCCATATTTATGCTTTTAACAACAGCACATGGGAAACCAAGAAAATGATCACTTGAACGTTTTTTCAAACTTGATGCGCGACAGACGTGTTCGTCCGACTGTGCTCCTTCCGCTGTGGAACATTGCCGGGTATGCGCTTGGTAAGTGCTCTGATTTGTACATGTTTGTGTCCATGTGCATTACTCACCACTCTGATACCACATGCATTATAATTCATCTGTGCATTATCCATATGCCACAGACTCAAAATGGAGTCTTGCATGTTATAATAACTTGAAACCATTATACACTCAGATTGCCAGAGTAAGAGTTTAGTAACTCATATTCATTTCAGTTGCAGGCAACATGTTGCCTAGTCCTTAAGCTTACAGCTAATTGGCATAATGTGTTTGAGGGAGTGAAAGAGTGTGTTTGTGTATATGTGTGTGCATGTGTGTGTCCTTTACTATCTCTCTATTTCTGTGGGGAAAAAACTGTGTGTTCATAGCTCAAACTGTACTGTATATTTACACAGAAGAGATGCCTCTCTCTGGTCCATTGGTTCATTTTGATTCTTTAATCTCCATTTCTCCTTGCCCACATAATGTGACATCAAATTGAGACTGCCACTCTGCCAAGATTTCATTGTAGCTGGTTGTTCAATCAATAGCACCTACTCAACACAAAATATGCCTGTACAGTAGTGCAAATGCTACCTCCATCGTTGAAGGTAGCTCTTGCCACCTGAGGTGATGGATTTGTCAACACATATTGATCCTATTCTCAGGTAGACCCCCTCATATATATAGCAGGGTGACCCCTCATGCATACAACAGGTAGACTCTTCATACATACAACAGGTAGACCCTCAGGTACAGTAGATCCCTCATTCATACTACAGGTAATGCATACCCCTCCAGCTTGCAACAGGTAGTCCCCCTCATGCATATGTACAGCAAGGTTCTAATTTAAACTAGGCACATCCTGACCTAGTAGGGAACTGTCATATAAGTTAACATCCCTTCACTGTTAAAGGGCACTTTGCATATTGAATATGCAACCAATTTCCTCAGTGCTGTAATCATGAAAGTCAACATTTGCTGTACATGTCCTTGAGCTTCACCTCCATATCCATTTATAGTAAGACTCCCCTGAAATGATGAAAACCATCACTCATGTAGTACTGTAATTAGGGGAAATTTTCAATTTGAGAAAAATTCCAGATGATAAATTTTCAAATGGATTTATTTTCATATCTCACAGTATCCAAAAATATTTTACAACGAAATGTTATTTTCAATTACATACCCAACAATAACAATGATGGCATGGGAGAGTATGAAATAGAGACTTGCTGCATAGGTGGCTATCGTTTGTATCAGGCTATCTGGTTTAGCAGTTATTAGAGAGCAATAGACATGTACATATGAACCTCGGCTGGCTAAACGTATAGTGTTTGTTGACATGTAGGCAGATAATGGACCTTTGGGATCTGGAAGTTTATGTTAAAGTTCGAAGTACTTTTAGAATGCCAACCATTAGTGCACACACACACTATCCTATCAATGTTCAGTGATTAATAATTTCACATAGAAAATTATTTTGGTAAAATATTAAGTATCCAAAAATATTTCTTCTCCTAAATTTTTCCTAAGAACGGTATCATCATGTTTTAGGGATCATTTGAAAGCCCATCTTTTTTTGTTTTCTGTTCAGTTATACCTATAGCTAGAAGGCTTTGATATTGATCAGCAAACACGAGGGAGTTGATAATCACTTACAGGGGTGGAAAGAGTAGCATGATTGCGTTCGATTGCTTGTGGAATATGTTTGCTTACCAAATCACATTCAGTTTCTCCCTCCATACATGTAGTTCATTTGAATTAATGGAAATATAGTTTGTACATAAAAGGGTCCTGGTTCTATACTACAGTGTATGCCAAAGTATGGTGTGTCGTTCCGAAGATAACTACGAGCACCATTTGAAGGGGATGTTTTTATTCAATTGTCAAATGATACAGCCCAAAGATGATATTTTTCTTGCTGGTACCTGTGATGTACATGCCATAAGACAGGAGCTCCAATCGGAGAGCTGTCAAAAAAGTCTATGTGGCTGCAACTCCTGCCACCCCCGGATCCAGGATTTGGCTAAGGGGGGGGCGGTTTTACTGGAGGGGCGGCACATTGACAATGAATACATGCGAAGCCAGGGGCGGATACGAAAAGCGGGGGGGGGGGGGTGCAGTCTGCTTCAGGTCCGATACGAAAAGTGGGGGGGGGGGGGGGGGCGCTTGCCGTATGATGATTTATATCTTGGTTTGTGCGCACGCGCGTGATAGTGCGTGGGGAATGGAGCGGGGGGGGGGGGGGGGGGGGCGGCAATTGGTCCCAGAGGGCGGCATTTCGTATGAATGGGGGGGGGCGGCCGCCCCCCCCGAGCCTATGCTGGATCCGGGGCTGTACCTGTTCACATCCCCTTCCTCCTTCCTCTTCTACCCGTTCACATCCCCTTCCTCCTTCCTCTTCTACCCGTTCACATCCCCTTCCTCCTTCCTCTTCTACCCGTTCACATCCTCTTCCTCCTTCCTCTTCTACCCGTTCACATTCCCTTCCTCCTTCCTCTTCTACCCGTTCACATCCCTTTCCTCCTTCCTCTTCTACCCGTTCACATCCCCTTCTTCGAACAGCTCCGCCCTTCCCAGTCTGCAGGACAGCTGTTGGCCGCTGCACGTGATGGCAAAATTGCCACCGTGAGGGCGCTGTTGGCAAAAGCTTGTACTGACCCAAATGCTTCAGTTGACGAGGTGCGTGATTTCGGTAGTTAGCTTGAACGTATACAAGTCCTAATGCGACAGGCTGCTGTTTATCGTCTTCCAAAAAACAAACATTTACATGCGAACACCCTATAATAATTTGGTGCATGGCTGCAGAATTAAAAGGTCAATGCATAGAACCTAAAGATGGTGGCAAATTCGCATCAGACACACACAAACACACACACACAGCCCCGGATCCAGGATTTGGCTAAGGGGGGGGGGGCGGTTTTACTGGAGGGGCGGCACATTGACAATGAATGCATGCGAAGCCTGGGGCGGATACGAAAAGCGGGGGGGAGGGGGGGGGGGGGGTGCTGTCCGTTTTAGACCCGATACGAAAAGCGGGGGGGGGGGGGCAGTCTGCTTCAGGTCCGATACGAAAAGTGGGGGGGGGGGCTGCTTGCCGTACGATGATTTGTATCTTGGTTTGTGCGCGCGTGTGTGATAGTGCGTGGGGAATGGAGCGGGGGGGGGGGGGCGGCAATTGGTCCCAGAGGGCGGCATTTCGTATGAATGGGGGAGGCGGCCGCCCCCCCCGAGCCTATGGTGGATCCGGGGCTGACTCCTGCCTGCTACAAAAGCAACAATCTCTCAATATTCTTGCCTTATGTACACATCCATATGGATTATGAATCCACAACCTGTTATAGGTTTTGGTACCTGATTGAAGAAATCTGAATCTAAAATGGCATCTTGTAGATTAGACTATAGTGCTGAGACTTTTGAATCACGTTGGTTTATCTCATCACCTCCAATCAACAGCGTTGCCCATCACCCCCAACATCACCACCCATCACTTCCATCATCCCATCACCTCCATCATTACCATCCCTCCTCATCCTAACCGTTCTCGCACCCTCTCGTATGCAGTGTCCAGTCGAGCTCTCAAATCCTTGCTATACTGGTGTACCGGCTGGGGTGGAACAGAAGGAGGCAACCCAAACATGACATCCACAGGCAGTCTGGCCTCACGTCGAAATATGGCGTACACCCAGTGGACTCCTGCACACTTGTCCGATAGGCTAGCATCACTGCTGGAATACAGAGGTCCCAATTTCGTTCATCCGCCCTGGATGCAATGCTAAGAAGATCAAGCAAATTTAATCGTACTTTGCTTGATCTTCTTAGCAAAAATGAGACAAAAATCCTATATTTAGCACGTGTAAATGTAACAGAACCAAAAAAAGTGCTAAAATTGGATTTTTGTCTCATTTTTCTTTCCCCAAAACCTTGTTACCTTCCTTTTTACACCACCATTGCCTCCTCCTCCAATTCCTATACCCCACCAAATTTCTCATTAGAGAATGTTTTTCTTTACTTGTTAAACATACAGTTTATGATCTAGACATACATGGCATAGTAGAGAGATTGGAAATGGGACTAATCAACACTAGTTGACATCTCTCCATGTTACAGCATTTATAAGATTTCCATACCTCACCATAAGCTTCAAGGGACTCCTTCCACACTCGAGGCATATTTTGTGCATGACACGTATCAAGAAATGACGCAAAAGGTAGCCAAGTACATATAAATGGGACCAGCCAACAAAAAAAGACGACGAACTGATCAATACACACGTGCAACAGACTGTGCGCAGAAGGTACTGTGAGAACCTAGACAATGGACATTGTATGTATAACTTGTAGGTCGGGCCTGGCGCCTGACAAACCAGTTTAGTTACTAGCAAACCTGGTCTGACTGGGTTTTAGGTTATAACTATTTAAGCAGATGTTATTGGGATGGAGGTTTTTCCTGTGTATCCTGGAATTGTGGAGTGATTTGATCCAGTAGTTGAAACTCCGCACTGCACGTGCGACTGACCACTTCCACTACGAGGATACTACAAGTACACAAGTACGATGTGTCTTGAAAATAATAAATTCATATTTTCCTTACCAAAGATGCTTACAGGATGAGAGGCACGATAAGTATGGGAAAGGGAAGGCATTCGCAATGATGACATCATGGAGTACACTACCACCAGCAACATGTATGTATGCATACGTGACCACATGGAGTATATGCCTGGACTGTGTGTACCTGTAGCTATCTGGGTCCATGCCTGCTCAATGCCTTCACCAGCCCAGTTTTCTATTTCTTTTCAGTTGTAGTTCTGCTTCATTAAAAAAAAATCTTTTCAATTTTATTTAGTTATAGTATTTAGTTTTAGTTTCTCAGAATTTATTCTAGTTTTGTTTTGTTTTGTTTTCTTACTTGTCTGGCATCATGATTAAAAAAATTGGCAAATCACACAATGAAAAATGAGTTATAACTGCTTTGCCAACATCCTTGCCAATGACAAACTTTCCACCCAGACAATCAAGACGTACCTCTGCAGGGCTGAAAGCCTTGTTGGACAGATGGATGAAGATGTCCCAAACTGGTCACATTTAGCGAAGCTGAGGTGTATTTTTATTACAGTGAGCATAGAGGCGTGGTTAAATGAAATATTGCTCCTTTTTAACTGCGCCCAGCTGGATGTTTGGGAAGGTTGAATGAGCTCTCTTGGTCAAAAGTGGCTGGGTCAGTGCAGATGTTTCCCACACACCAACGAACTCCGGATAGTGAATAAATAACGGATATAATGGATAATGCCTTGTTATTCATCAATCTGGTTATTGATATCCGGCTTGGTCAAGTCTGGATTGACACAGATATTTAGCATAATGGAATCCAGTTGGTTCGGCTAAAGTGTTGGTTATATTATTTACACAGCCAAAGTTTCATGTCTGTTACAGATTGTACTGCTGATCATATACGTTCCAGGTCTGATATGATGTGTCTGGTATTACATCATATCAGACCTGGTACATAAATGATGAGCCATACAACCTGTAACAGACATGAAACTGTTGGTGGATTGCAGTGTTGAACTGCAGTCTCTCCAAGTCAGATTACATCAATTGGTGCATGATAATCAAACCGTGCACGAGCGAACGATGGAGGAGCACTAATTTTGTCGTGTGGTGACAGGAAAGAGTGAAAAGAAGAGCTTGAAACCAGGCGATTTGTGAAGGAGAAGTAACTAAACCACAGTGGTTGCCAGTACGTTAGGTAACCATAATGAAGAAAATGGTTCAGGCAAAGTGTAAATTTAATACAGAACAATAAACAGTGAGGTATCAAGACAAGTGGGCTTTAAAAAAAAAATTTACAGCAATACATGTGGCCCGTAATGTGGGCTATGGCAGCATACATGGTCCACACAAGGTGTTGATGCAGTGCCCTGATGTATGTGATAATGGTTGCGCTGTTCCAAAATCTGAGCACTTGGTTTGTGGAGCAGCTGAGAGGTCTCGATTCTAAAGCTGCACCTGGATTCAGGGAGTGTGTGGCTAGGCCCCTCCTGACATTTGTTACAAAACATGATTTTTGGAGAGGTTTTCTGTCCTTAGTATGAAAGAATGGCCTGGCTGAACTTGCCCCTTCATGATCCTTGCGCTCAATCAGAATGCCCAAACTTGAAAGGATACAGGTGGGGATCAGGTGGGCGCTTGTAACCTTTAGCAGGCAGAAAAGGTCTCTCTCACACACACCGTTCTGAGGATCTAATAAGACACTAGGCTGCATGCCTTGACGACGACAGGTACTTTTATTGGCCAGCTGCGCCGTGCCAACCTGCAGCACAGGGCACTCGCATGTCCATCCATACACCCTGCCGAGGGCTTGTTTAGTAAACCCAGCATCCTTTCTACGTAGAAATGGCAACGGTGTGTCTGCCCCTATCATCGCCTAGTGCACTATTGTAGTGTCTAACTAAATGAGCATACAAATAGCTAAATGAGCATACAAATATGCCCCTCCACCCTCCCCCTCCCAGCATCTGTGTTATTGATGCCTTTTATATCTGTTGGCACATACTGTCTTCTCATCTTAAACCCTCACTTTTACATGTGCACTACGTAAGAGATATTGAAGCGTCTTCCAAATCTTGATGCTGATGGGGTGCAGTATGCATGTACCTGTAGAAGGGGTATGTACATTATTAGAAGGTGCATGTACACACAAGCTGCATATCTGCTCATTCTGGTGCACATCTCTACATCAGTCAGGTGGTTCTTATAGCAGGAAGTTAAGGATCTTTGGCCCTTAACACATCTGTTACAGCTAAACCTTCATCATCGATGCATGTGGTCCACAGGTACAGCCACCGCCCTTCTGGGCAAAGAGGCAGCCATGACCTGCACAGTGGCCATTGAAGAGGCAATCGTGGAGCATTACAACAGGTAGCCTGTAATTTTTGAAGAGATTATGTCCATCCTTTGTTCTGTCTCGAAACATTTGTTATGTGTGCATTCTTAAGACTATTGCCATGAGGTTCATTATCAATTCAGTTTGCCTTATGTTGGCATGTGTCACATATTTGGCTCTCATAGCAGTTCTAAGAATGCATATTTTCTTTTGAAATCCTAACAGTTGAGTTGCCTTGTGGTGCTTGTTGTGTTTGCATTGGTTGTGTAATCTTTCTTTAAATCTGAATGGGAAGGGGCTATTTATGTATAAGATTTAAAATTCAATAGAAAGACTCTTCTTAATTGGATTCATATATTTTCAGGTCACTCATCACTTTGAAGTGCATCTGGTGCCATCATTGCTTAGTTGTGGTTGCCTCATTATGTTATATCAATTTCTCATCTCTATGAGCAAAGGGCCATTAGCATAGGTTATAAATAGTGTGTAGGCATTGCAATGCATGAATTTTGGTACTTGATACGTGCTGAATTCCATTGCATTATTGACATTTAGCAACCTTACAGTGTCTAATAACCTTCAAGATACATATACATGTACTGTCATGGTGACACATACGTGTCCAAGCTTCACTGGATACTGAAGTACAGATTGCACTACATGTACATGCATAGTGAGGTGACCTTATGGTTAATAAAGCGGTTAGAGCTTTTTCTTTCCTCTTGTTCACTTTTGCATACATATAAAAGAAAAGGCTGCCCATTTTTGAGAACCAATGCTCTGATTTTGGCTTGACTGATAATTAAACGCAGGACGTCTTTTGACTAGAGCCTTTTGACTAGGTCTGTATTCCCCAGATTTACACATCCTTGTTTGGAGAGATGGGCATTGATAGAGGGGAACATGTTGAATCACCTGACCTTTATCAGTGGCTTCAAACTGAACAGATTCATTGGTGCTATCTTTCCTTCCTAGTCAGCTTAGGGAGCTCCTGACAACTGGCGTTGGAGACAGTGCACTGCTAGAGGTGAGGTGATTTTGCATGCCAGTAGTTTTAGGTAAAGTTCTTTTCTTCTATTCAGGCAATCAGCAAATGCAGAGATGAGGAGATGGAGCATAAAGATATTGGCATCAATCATGGTGCAGAATCTGTGAGTGGAGGCTGCCTCATGGCATTCATATCATATCTCCTTCCTATTCTCCACCCCCCCCCCCCCCCCCTCCAGCTTCCAGCATATCAGGCATTCAGTCAGTGCATCAAGTTGGGTTGTAAGACTGCTATATGGTTCTCTGAAAGAATATGAGATACATGTGCCTTGCAAGCTTCCGCTTTTTGAGTAGAAATTTGCAAAATTGGTGCCAGCCACATGACATTCAAATGTAATGAACGATAGAAGAACTATTGTATGACACTTTAATTAAAAATATATGAGGTTATGATGTGCAAAGCATATGTGTACCAGTGGGCAGAAAGTGACACAATGAATGACAGGTCCGGTTATGTGAGGCTTTGTTGGACAGAGGAACCAGAAAAACAAACAACACTTCATTGTAGGCACAATCACTTTGGGGAGGGAGGCGCGGGCATTCGTTAAAGGTGATTTAGAATGGCTATGGTGTATGTTGCATGTATCAAAGGATTTGGAGTGCTTGCTTTGAGACTACATATCATGTATAAGCCTTTGATGATTCTGTGCGAAAATGGCCAAAGGTATCCAAAACAATGGCTGAAGATAAAAATTAAGTTTAATCTATTGCATGCATGCTTTGTGCCAAAATCAAACTAAAGGTACTGAAGCTTGCTCCCAAGGAGTAAAGGACTCTTTAATTTGGAGCATGGGTTTCTCATGAAAAGGAACAGCACGTATATAAACGTCTTAAGACCACTGCAATTAGCTACTGATATTTTTACATCAGCGTGCCCATATATAGGATCTAGATGTGCAATCACATACACAAACTAACTGGCTTGGCAGCCTGCATGTAAAACCATATAACTCTCAAGACATTGCATTCTACACAGACCACAACATGTACTACAAGTCTGCAAGATGTGTTTGTCATAGCCCTTAACTCTAGTGAACTAGTTATAAACTCTGATCCATGACATAACTTTAATTCATGCCGTTTTATTGCAATTTACTGGATCATTTATTATATAATTTCATATAGTTCTTTCAGCATCTGTGCAGCATGAATTTTTCAAGCTTTAAAAGACAATCTTACATGTCTTGACCTCTTATCATATTCCATGATTTCATAAAATATGCTCCACAAGGACAGACACTTCACATAAATAAATTTAAATGCTCCAAGTTACTATCACCATATCGGTTTGGGCTATTGAATTCCTATTTTCCATTTATCAATTAAGTTATACCATTTCAAATACAATTTTGTTCCTTGCATCTTCTCCCAATGGAATAAAGGATGTTATCCTAATGGGTCCAACGCAATACAAATAGTTTTCTGCAGAAGTGTCCTAAATGCTTCAAACTCAGCATACATGAAGGATAGTCCAGCCGCCATTAATTTGTCCTGCTTACTGTCACCCATTATGCAGATATAGCTGTGCAAGTTTGCCTCAATGATTTTAGGTACTCACCTCTTTTACATTGATGGGAAGAGGTTAGCTTAAATCATGGGCACATTTATTCAGTCATGACCATTGGAACTGTAATTTAGCATAATTTGTATTATACACACATAAGAATACACATGATGCTGTCAATTATCATTAGAAAATATACTGTCATCAGGGTGACTGTAGTAGGTTGTACTTCCAGCAGTGATACTTTCATAGCTAGGTACACTTGATCGAATTGATGGAGATATGCATTCTCCACCAAGGTTCCTTCTCTTAACACTGCGATGAGCTCTCATGAAGAGGACTATGACAATGTGTATGATGAGGACCACAGAGGATGCCACAGTCCAAAGCGGTGCTAAAATTGCATCAGCAAGATTGAGAGAAAAAATGAAGTTTTGGCTAACAGCATTATGCAAAACCATCACGACTGAAGGTATCATGGCTGTGCAGAATATAACTGGATATATCAACAGAGGAAGCATTTGGCCAAGTGCATGTTTTTCAGTCACTGAGAGTTGACGCAGTGGCTTTCTACACCCTCTGCACACAAGCATCACCACTATTATCACAATAGCTATTGATTCAATAAAGACAACGGTTACAGCAGGAGCATAGAACAAGGCCATACGTTCGACTATTCCATCATTAGTGTCTTTTATCCAGCACCAAGCTTCAGATGAACCATAAGAACCAGTGATAAAGGGAACGATAGCCGTTATGGCAGGTAATACAACCGAGCTGATAAGGTACACTGCTTCCATCTTACGGAGATTTTTGTAGAAGACAACGAAGAAGAAGAGATGAAATGTGACCCAACCAGCGCATATGAACTCCAATGTGGATGAGTACTGAAGTATAAATCCAACGAAAGTACAAAATGGTGTTTCCAATAGCTTTTTATCGATAAAAAGGAGCTGGAGAGCTAAAGCTGACCCTCGCAATAAAGCAGCAACAACTTGATAGAGAGCCAGACGATAACAAAGCTGCTTGTAAAGCTTCAGAATTACTACCATCATCACGGCAACCAGCCCACCGACGATGGCCATGCATCCACCAGTACCGTCCATAATCAAGAGGATGTCTTGCTGTCGTTGTGAAAAGTTAGACATCTTGCGTGCATGAGAGAGCTTGAAATAAATATAGTCAACGAAGTATCCACGAAAATGGCGTCAATGTGGTAAGCAGGGAATGCATGCCCCCCCCCCCCCCCATTAATCTCTTCCCCAGACGTATAAATAATTTACACGTCTGGGTACGAGACTAATGCTTACGTGTACGGTCAAAATAATGTAATTTTAGAATTAATCTCCGCGGGGGAGGTCTGGGGACCCGACTGATGGTTGTATCAGTCGGGTCCCCAGACCCAGACTAGGACATTGCTAGGCCTGAAGAAAATTATGGTGTACAAAAAAAAAAAATTTATTATTTTCCCACATGTATCCCAGCAAAATTGATGCCCTCTTTAATTAACTGTTAGGAATACTATTGTGAAGTATACATAGCTTGTATTTGTCAACCAGTGACAGGTGGAGACAGCGTAGTGTAGACAATGTGATGAGGTGATGAAGTTGGAGATGATGATGTTATGATATCAGGGATGATGAGGTGATGAAGTTGATATTAGAGGTGATGGGGAAGTTGGAGATGATGAGGTGATAGTTAGAGGTGATGAGGTGATAGTTAGAGGTGATGAGGTGATAGTTAGAGGTGATGAGGTGATAGTTAGAGGTGATGAGGTGATAGTTAGTGGTGATGAGGTTATGATGTTGGAGGTGATGAGGTGATGATTATGGCAGTAATGAGGTGATCATGTTGGAGGTGAAGTGACTAGCTTCTTTATGTAGCAGTCATTCATTGAAAACACAAATGGTAAATGGTGCCATCTTCTAGTGCCTTTTTGTATTTTCTTTCGAGCTGGACTCAAGAATGGCATTAGGTCCTCAATGTCAGTGTGATGGGCATCAGTGTCTACTACGACACAGATCAAACAACACCTCCACCTGTGATTGATGAACACATCAGATTCCTAGGTCTGACCATAGTCCTGGATCACCTGAAGCGACCGTAGCTTGATTCACTATGCTGGTGCTCTTTGATGTCTGGGACCATACCTGACTGCCGAGATTCGCGAATCTCATTGTGGCCCCCTTTCTTACAGTCAAAAGGCATGTTGGAGAGTGAAATCAGCCCACATCTGGCTGGCAGGTTAGATGGATGTACAGAGCTAGGCCATCTCTGAACTGCACTAAAGCCAAAATCAAAGTGGCAGAGTAGTCAACCAGCTGGGCATTTTACCATTACTATATATCTTCCTGATTGCATGCTGAATTGCAAGAATGGTGTCTAGTTTATTTTTGGCAACCTCTTCAAGTGCCTTATGTGACTTGTGTCTTGCTCTGCTGACTGCATCCAGGTGAATTCTCTACATCCATTACTAGCTTCCACCACAACTTTGGTGCCCTGAGTAGAGATGTGGTAGGAAGATAATGCTGCTTCTGTTGGATTACTGATCCCCAAGCCAGCAAAATGGGTTGTTGAGGAAAACAGTTCACATTCAGCATTTGACAAATCTCCTTCTTACAGTGTTTGGTAGAAAGCTTTAGAAATAGCATCTTGCTGTGGGGACAAAAGCATCTCCACGATGTGCATTAATCAGTGTAGGTACGACCATTCACACTAAAGGGATTTGGAGAGAGAAGTACAAGCAGCGTGGGGTGACTTGGTAGCCTTGGAAAGTTTCTCAACATAATCGACCCACATTGCAACTTTCTTCCCAACTAAATTGTCCACTGTCGTGCAATCTCCTATTGCACCCCCCATAAAAGGGATGTCCACTTACTGTCTGCACACCCAAATCACCAAAGAGCAGCCTGGCCTTATGTTCAAATCGAGAGGTAACAGCTTTCTTGAGTCTAACATCATCACCTCATCACATCCAACATCATACCAGAGATAATATATTATCTCTGACATACTCTAACTTTATCACCTCATCACCTCCAACATCATCACCTCATTACCTCCAACATCATCACCTCATCACCTCCAACATCATCACCTCATCACCTCATCACCTCCAACATCATCACCTCATTACTTCCAACATCATCACCTCGTCACCTCATCACCTCCATCATCACCACTCATCACCTCCAACATCACCACCTCATCACCTCCAATCACTCGTCACCTCCAACGCCATCACCTCCTCACCTCATCATCTCCAACATCATAGCATCATCACCTCCAATGTCATCACCTCCAACATCACTTCATCACCTCCAACAACATCACCTCCTCATTGCCTCCAACATCATCACCCCACCACCTCCAACATCATCACCCCATCATCTCCAACATCATCACCTTGTTGCTTCCATCATCACCCCATCACCTCTAACTTTATCACCCAACATCTTCGTCTCTTTACTCTAACTTTATCACCCAACTCATCACCCCATCACCTCTAACTTTATCATCCAATATCTTCACCTCATCACCTCCTCTGTCATCACTCTATCACCTCCATCATCATCACCCCATCACCTCCAATGCCATCACCACTGCTGCTGCTTATTGTATACTCTAGGGAGAGAAAAATGATTATGGGCTGCCACCTCCTTTACGTTCCTACTGCTTTGTGGTAACTACTGGGATGTGCTGTGTTCATTGGAGCATGCAGCCTATGCAACTATTTTAACACTCAGGTTATGCTTTATAAATAACAGGCCTTCAGATAGAGGGAGGTGTTTGGTATAAACATAGGCCCAAATAGATGGGAATGAGGTTTGAGTTGAAGACAAAATTGACAACATTTAATGTGGATGAGCGACACGATAAATACGGGAAAGGTTAATCCTGTGCATGCATATGAACACCACTGCTAATCTCATGGAGTGAATCTCATCTGGCCTGTGTACCTGCAACTATCTGGGTCCATGTCTGCTCAATGCCTTCACCAGCCCAGTTTTCTATTTCTTTTCTGTATCTGTACATCACCATATACCAGTCCTGTCTATTGGACTGTCACATGCAATAATTTGGTTGTGGAATTCTTACATGTACATTGTATTTCACTTCATAGGATGTTTTGGGGTTTACTACACAGCTCATGGAGACTATAAACCCTGCCTATAATCCTGTGGCTCCTGTGCGACCATTCACTCATTAGTTGTTGGCACCTCACTGGTGCCAGTTCATGTTCTTGTTCTCCCTTGATGTAGAGTAGTAACTTAATGAGCATATAAATGCACTTATTGATGCCTTTTATATCTGTTGGCACTATTTACTGTCTTCTTTCATCTATATCTTAACTCCTACATGTGCTATATGTAAGAGATGTTGAAGTGTCATCCAAATCTTGATGCTGGTGGCAGTGTTGGATGCGTGGGATGCAGCATGCATGGATGGGGTATGTGGTAACAATGCTGTACACATATACATGTATGTGTATGGAAGGGGTATGTATTAGAAGGTACATGTACACACAAGATGCATATCTGCTCATTCTGATGCACATCTCTACATCAGTCAGGTGGTGCTTAGCAGGAAATTAAGGAGGTGATCTTTGGCCCTTAACGCATCATCTGTTACAACTAAACCTTCATCATAGATGCGTGTGGTCTACAGGTACAGCCACCACCCTTCTGGGCAAAGATACCACTATGAGCTGCACAGAAGAAGCAAATGTGGAGCATTACAACAGGTAGGCATGTAGTTGTAAAGAGATGATATCATCCTCTGTCCCTTCAAGATTCTTCTGTCTCAATTCTAATTTTCTCTCGCTCACCCCCCCCCCCCCCCTTCTAAACATTTGTTTCCCACTTTGAAGTTGACTGTGTGTGCATTCTCTAGACTATTGTCACGAGGTTCATTATTTGCAGTATTCAATATTCAGTTGTCAAATTGACAAAGCAAGCTAGTAAACATTGCTGTTCATGTGATCAAATTTCTATATTGGCCTGTGTCACATATTTGGCTCTCATAGCAGTTCAAAGAATACATATTTCTTGTACAAACATCTGAATTCCTAATGATCCAGTTGCTTGTGATGCTTTTTGTGTCTGCAAGGTAGACGGGAAATGAGCCAGTATTGTCTTTCTGTTGACCCAAAGTGATATGGGAATAGTATAGGTTTTATGTCTAGCAAAGCAGTATTCATATATGTGTATTTAGGTGCTGCAATGCATGAATTCTGGTAATCGATACATTCCATCGCATTATTGACATTTAGTAGTGTTAAAATGTCTAATAAACCAGCGAGGTACATGTCATGGTGATCCATGAAGTGCATGTACATGTCCAACGTTCATGGATACTAAGGTACAAATGATTGTACTTGTAAATAAGGTTGCCCATTTATGTGAACCAATGCTCTGAATTGTAAGGATGATCTCTATTGGCTTGACTGATAATAAAATGCAGGAAGCCTGTTACTAGAGCTTGGCATTCTCCTGACTTCACATATCCTTGTTCGACAGACAGGCATTGGTGTAGGGGAATGTGTTCTTTATCAAACTGAACAGATTCATTAGTGCTATGACAACTGGCATTGGAGACAGTGCACTGCTAGAGGTGAGGTGATTTTGCATGCCAGTAGTTTTAGGTAAAGTTCTTTTCTTCTATTCAGGCAATCAGCAAGTGCAGAGACGTGGAGATGGAGCATAAAGATATTGGCATCAATCATGGTGCAGAATCTGTGAGTGGAGGCTGCCTCATGGCATTCATATCATATCTCCTTCCTATTCCCCCCCCCCCCCCCCCCCCTCTCAGCTTCCAGCATATCAGGCATTCAGTCAGTGCATCAAGTTGGGTTGTAAGACTGCTATATGGTTCTCTGAAAGAATATGAGATACTAGTGCCTTGCAAGCTTCCGCTAATGCATTTATGTATGAGTAGAAATGTACAATGTTGGTGACATTTAAAAATATATGAGGTACCTGTTATGACATGCAAAGCATATGTGTACCGGTGGGCAGAACAATGAACACAATGAATGACAAGTCCGGTTATGTGAGGTTTGAGGAACAAGAAAAACGAACAAAGCACATACAGTTGCAGGCACAAGCAGTTGGGGGCATGGTTGTGTGCTAGCTTTTTGCAGCTAGGACGAGAACAACTTCCTCTTCTGCCTCATTCAAATATTTCTGGGCACTGTTGTATGTAGAGTGTGACACAAGCGGTTCACAACACAAGCACTTACATGAGGTAATCTGCTCCATCCAATTTCTGACAGTCAATGGCTAGTATCCTGTCACCAGCGGCTAGCTGATTTGTCTTTAAATATAGTGGGAGAATGGGGAGGGGAGGAGAGAGAGTGAGTGCAGGAGCTACACTTTGGAGGGCACATTGTTTACTTGGCTTGCTGTACTGCCTGGTAGGATAGCTTGTACAAAGATGGCTGAATCATCAGTTGCATTGTCCTGAACGGGAAACACCAAAGGGCCAAATGAATCAACGACACTGTGAGAACGTCGCCCACTCACCTTCCCTTCCACCATGATGACACCAAATCCTTTGTCCCCACGTGGTACAGTGACAATCCTGCTATCTTTGGGGAAGTGTGACAGTAACCACTTGTCATAGGTGTTGTGGTCAGTGGTATGGGAAGTCTCGAGGGAGTTACATGGTTTCCTGGCCGCCTGGCCAGTTAGTTCGTGTATCTGATAGTCCCTGCTGTCCTGCACCTTATGCGCACTGCTGTTGGAACACCTGCTCCCCGAACGCAATGGATGCTTGGCCTCTTTAGCCTCGCTGTCTCCAACCTTTGTGATTAAGTCAGGCATCTTCGGCGACGGACGATCCTCGATCAGTGGGACCACACCAACGCTGCAAAGCACAGTTATGGGAATGTACTTACACCCTTCACGTCTGTTGTATACTTACCTTTCTGCATCAGATATATGTTTAGAAGATGTAATATGGCATAAATGAATGGAACAGAAACATGACATGCTTACTTCTTGGGTTTGGTACTTTCCCAAAGGACTCCATATAGTTCTGGGCCTCAACAGAGGACTGGCACAGGTCTAGACTGTACCCTAGCAATGGAATGTAAAATTCTGGACCAGTGTCAAAGCTCTCATTAACAGCAACTGCAAAATAAGGACAGAGCATTTTACACTGCCAACACCTGGTAAATGAATATACATGTATCCTTGTACATGTACGTAAACAGTAGCCATAACAACATGCCACCATACGTACCAGGCAGCCATTCCGATGCAGGCAAACTTACTAGCGTTCAGAGCATCTTCAGCATCTTCAGGAATAGGCATCCACTCCACAGGTGCTTCTTCGGTGAGACTGATGTCATAGCACCTCAAGATGAAGTGAAGCTGTGCGGCGTGAAGGACTGGGAACTCTTGCCTCAGCGTTGCCCAGTCCATCTTAAACGTACAGAGAGCAGAAAAGTAATACATACAAGAGGGTGTAGTGCAAATGGGGAGACAAATACCTGCAAGAGCTCGTCAGGGGGTATGCACAGAAGGTCCACCACAGAGGAAAGCTTCACCAGGTAGTTGAGGACCACGCTCCTGAAGCCCTGCTGGCAGGCCCAACCCTCCAGGAGGTCCAGGTTTACTCTGAGACTTTTCCCGCTGTGGTACTGGAACACGCCCAGTTCTTTTCCATATAGTACCATGTAATTAAACATGGCCGCATTGATGAAGTAGAACAGGTTTGAGAAGAGCTGAAAAATCACCTGTTTGGGATGAAAGTAATTGCTTTTCAGCCCTACAAACTAATGGTACACATGCCTCGACATTGATCTGAAGGTCGTTCAGCACATCCAGTATTGCTTGAAGGAAGTCCACAACTTGGCCGATGAGTATTTTGTGACCAGAGGATCTATCCGTTGGGCAGCCAGCTATCATCACCGGCAATGTGTGGTAAAGCACCTGAAGAGGAGGGGAGGGGTATGTGAGAGGGGAGGGGTATGATGGTGATACATGTATGTGAGGTGAGGGGTACAGTTGCATGTACATATAAGTGAACATTGTAATTCATTTCATTGCCAAGATGTACCTTGCTGATAGTGTAAAATGCTTGCTGAAAAGCATAGACAAGTATTTGTTGAAGGTTGGACAGGGTGGAGTTTTCAACACCTTCAATGGTGTCTTTAGCAATTGGTGATTGCTCCGAAAGGAAATAGTAGAACTCCATGGTATTGAGCAGCCAATAGAAGACTGGTTTCAGGTACAGCAGGATATCATCCATACTCTTTGCTTGAGATTCCTCACTGCAAACACATTATTGAGTTTGACACCGAAAAACAATAACGTGACACTACTCACTTGTGAAGCTCGTACTTTCGATCAGCCAATTTCTGTGTGCAACTCTTTCATTTTGGTGATACAAACAGTCGGCAACCACAACCGAACAGGAGAAGTTAAAGCCGGATACAATTTTTTTTTACAGACATCACTTACCCAAAGTACCACTTGTAAGCCTTGAGAGGCCTTACTTGCAGACACTGCTCCAGCAGCTGCTCCGTGAGTCCTGAGTTGGTACCTAACACACATGGCCAGGATGTAGGCTGGAAGCAACTTCATCTTTGCCGACGCCACATCAAACCTCTCTGTTACCCCTGCTATGACGAGGTCTTCTTTGGCATCGCTGTCAAATGCCGAACCATATGTGTTCAGAAACTGGTCCTCAGCAATCTCATTGTGGGACTGTTCAATGCTCTTGGTGTGCAAATCACTAGTGCTGACACGGGAATCTTCTGGGTTACCATGGAAACCATCAGAGCTGCCACGGAAACCAGCAGAGCTGGCATGATAACCATCTGAGCTGCCATTGAGATCGTCAGAGCTGCTGTGCAAAGGAACAGAGGTATTGTGTAAGCCATCGGTGCTGTCGTCCAAAGTGTCAGAGCTACCATTGCTAAATTGGAACACAGCAACAGGCTGGGAGGTCGTTGCAAGACTGGCTTCATTGCGAGCTATGATGGGAGACACAGTGGCTTGAAGTACATGTAAGGTGGTGTGCGAATCATGAGGCACAGGTGTTGAAGACAGCTGTACTGCAGCTGCTGCATTTGCCACAGCTGCCTCATCTGTCTGCGAACACATAAGCAGCTTTTTTTCCCAAGTGTATTTGGGCTGTGGTTGGTCAGCAAGATTATCATAGAAGATGAAAACATACCACTCTCCGATAGCAACCAAGTCCCCAAACTGCAATGGAGTAGACTTTCCTATTACTGTGGAACCATTCACAGTGACAAGGTGACCACATCCCACTACTTCGAGGGTGTACTGACATTTGTGATCTGTGCACGCATAGCCATTCAATGGTCTCCTGCTAATTATGCATATTCCATCTGTTTCTTGAGTGAATTCAGGAGACAACAATTCTATTTTGGATATTCTGTGTTCCTGTTTGCCGGCAACCATGCCATTGAGTAGGTTACCAGCAGTGCTAGGACTTTTGTTGTCCGCTGCATGTACAAAGTACGTTTGCTCTGTTACCAGCTGGTGAACAAGGTGTTCTCTCTTGCGATCATAGAGGCGCAGAAAAAGGATGAAGGCATTACCAAGATGGGCAGAGTACATGCCGTTCGATTGCATACCTATAGACCCTACGGAGACCTCACTACAATTGGCAGTGATTTTGCCCTTCTTTGGCGCATCTGAACTGAGTGAGGATTTCTCATCTGTCTGGTCTTTTTTTCTTAGCTCAAATCTACGAGAGTAGCCATTGGATGGCTCAAAATAAAATTGGGAATTGTACGGACATTCTGAGGAGTGAAGCTCTCTTTCAAAGCAGATGACAAATTCTTCTGTTACCTGCTTGCTGTTGGAAGTCTGCTTAGCAGAGTGTCTTTGTGCAGATGGAAACTTCCTATCGTCATCAGGATTGACTTCCTCCCATTTCCCAATGACTTCATACAGCCCAAAGTGCCGCGGATCATAAAACCTGAGGTCACATCGCTCCAGTGCTTGAGCGATGACATCCTTGGTGAGGCTCTTCTCTGACACCAGCACCCCTTTGCAGTGCTGCACATTTGCACTGCTCCTGTAGTATATGTGCATCACCGTGCTCATGGTGAACTGCTTCTCGGCTGGCAGAGGCGACACAAGCGTGTACGCCTGATGTTTGTTTGATGGCAGTGAACCGGTGTGGTTCTTGGGTTTCTTCTTGACTCTGAGCGAGCGAGTGATTATGTCCGAAACAGCCCATTTACCATGAGAGTGCTTGTGGGGGATGGACGGACTAGGTGTTGACGCCAGTGAATCACTGGGTGGCAGTGATGTTGTGTGACACAATGGGTGTGGGCTTGCCCTTTGTACTTTAATGGTGCCGCTGCTCTGATCCACGTGGCAGTGACTAACCTCACTGTGGGGACTGCCCAAGCCCTCCGGGAGCTTCTTCATCTTGAGGTGAAACGTTGGCATCGTTTGACCCTGGACGCTGCAATTCAGGGCTATTTGCAGTGGCTTTTCGTGCATCTCCAACTGCATTTCCACTGTATGAAGGTAATAATGTTACCACTGTGAGCCCAACAGTAGAGCCTTCCCACTGTCTCAAAAACAACAAGCAGACCCTTAAATGTGAGCTTTGCCCCTCCCCCCCTCCCCTCACAACATACCTTCTCCTTGTTTCAGAGTGAAACATCCATGCTCCGCAGTGTCGGCACGCCATTGTAGCTTAGGATGGAGTAAATGGGCCAGAGTTTGCATGAGATCAGAGCACGTCGTCGTGTTCGTTACGGTGACGTGGTGGACAGACGTCTTGCTGCTGTCGCTGTACTGTATATCGAGGGCGCCCGCATACTGGTCGAACTATTACAATGAACATCAAACCCATCAAATTATCATTAGCATCAAAGCTGCCAATTATACGTGCGACCAGTTACAGTACACAGACGTAAAACAGCTATACTCACTGTGCAGTAAATACTTATGTACACATACACACACACACGCACACCACACACACACACGCACGCCACACACACACGCACGCATACACATACACGCGAACGTACGCACACACACATACACATGCAAACTATACCGCGCGCACGAACGCGTACAGGTATGTGAAGTGGGCTAAAACCCCGCCTGTAATATATGCATTGGGCTTCACACGAAAGGTTTGTCTGAGCGCAATACAAACGTCCACGCATAACGTACATGACGCAACAGACCTTTTCCATCTTCAAATGGTACTTAGCATTTCTGCAGTTATTGTTGTACTTGAGAATCTGCTGCTGAAGGTCACGACATGATGGCAGCTGGCATGGCGGCTCCTGCACGAGGCCGTTTCTCTCCATGATTCCAGCTGTGCCACTACGACACGGGCCGTTAGATACTTTGTAATTGTATCAGGCGCACTATCACAGCATTTCAAAGGTGGGTGTGAACCCCATGGGAGCATTAATTAACATTAGTGACATTTTTGGAGTTTACCCAGGCAACGGGAAGATGGCTGGCCACGTGGAGGACATGACCGCGGATATTAGCGATTCTGCTGACGCCGGGCTGAAGAAAAGGAGGAAGAGGAATGCTAGTGACGATGCTGTGGCTCTGGTGGCACCGAAAAAGGTCTGAAATCATGGACGCCTTTCACACGAATACTACGTGTATAACCCTTTCCAGGCAAAGAAGTGGAAGAACAAGCAGAGAGTACTGGTGTTTTGTGCCAGAGGCGTTACGTACAGGTGAGTGCTGTGGAAACTATGTGAATCTCTCAACTGAAGCCCTAGATAAGATGTAATTTTATACGGCTACCGATTATACATGTACTAGTACCGCTGTGTGGTGCCAAATCGTCTGGCATTCACTCATATCTAGACTTGGGCATGTATAAAAGGCGCCGTGCAGTGACTGTACTAAGTGCAATGTAACCTGTGACCTCGAAAGCAAGACTGTGACACCACTCTCGGTTCTCATGTGATGTCTTGTGCACTTGCAATCATTAATTACGTCAAAGTTACACTCCACCCCTATAAAAACCTTTTTAGATGCAGTTGCTGAGTTTTAAACACCTATTTGCTGTTCATTTCACAAAAGTTTAAATCCTCTTTTTGAACTCAATGTGACTGATAGGGTGCAAAATGTTATTACAAATAAACACATGAAAATGGGGATGCTTAAGGAACACTTGCACTGACATACATACAGTGTAGTTAATAGTTGTGTATGTAGGTTTTGAATAACCCTTTGCTTGACTACCTTCTCATTAGATGTGTATTCATCATCTTTGTTTGCAACTGCTGCAATGAAATGATATAGTTCATTGAAAGTCACTGTGCTTTGTTATGATATACCATCGTATGTACTATATGTGTTGTTGTTACTTTCTTCTCAGTAGTGCATAACTGAAGGAAGTACCCATGTTGCAAGGAAGAACATGTAACTAAACCAACTAACAACACACACATTATGCTGTGGTTGTTTGAAGTTTTCGTTACCTGAATGTTGAGAACAAGGCTAAATATTAAGTACATCCTCAATTTCATAAAGCTGCTATACTGTACATACTAAAATATTTAGAGTATTTAATCATCCAGCAGTTTAAGGAATGTTTCAAGCCATGTGGTATCTGCTATAATGTTGTGGTGGTTAGATGCATTCATATTCATTGAGTGGCAGATTATGAATATGTGCATAATGCTATGTGGTTTGACACTTCCAAGGTTGCCAAATTGTTCAGTTAGTCAATACACGTGTTAGGCACACCCTGAAGTAATTGATTTGGATAGTGCAGTTACAATTCAATTATATTGGGTGTGACATTTGTTTTATGTTAAAAAAGGAGGAAGCTTTTATGGGGGAGGATGATTCTTTCTGGGTTAAGTTGGCTATCGGATAGTTTATAATGGATGAACCCCTTACGGCAAAAAAAATTGAAGGTTTGCTCCAATTATGTTTCTCATTTCCTTGTGCTCTAAATGTTTGGAAATATCTAGTGTGTGGACTTGCTCACTCCATGTTTAGCATCACATTTCTTCTCTACATTTTTGTTTGACCATTATTCTGCCTTGGTGCTTGTTAGAAGGCATACATGTATTTAGGTTCTTCAAACTCAGTTACCTGATTCAGTGATGGTGCTAATTATGTGTACAATCTCGAAGCATACATGTACAATTGTACATATTTCAGGAGCATCAAACCATTTGTAGCTTCCTTCTGCATTTATTGAATAATGTTGTCAGTAGGATTGGCCAGTGCTTCAAGTGCTGTGTGATTATGTATTTGTTCGTTCTTGGTGCCCTGCGTTGTTGAGTTCTGCTGACTGGTGATAAGTTCAGTGGTAATCTCTGCAGGCATGTAATGATGTGTCTATGGCAATCTAATAGTGTGTTCCTATTTTGTCTTTAGAGCCAGACATTTGATGACTGATCTCCGCACCCTATTACCTCATTCTCGAGCAGGTATGCTTATGTGTGAGTGTGTGTAGTCCATTTTATGTGTTAGTGTCAACTTGTATGTATGTGTTGTATGTACATTGTATGTGCAGGGACCGACACAAGGGTTGCCATAAATCATATTCATACATGTACAACCAATGATGATTCACGTTAGTGTTATATCTCCCATAATCGATGGCCATCCTTAAATAAGGATATCGCCGGATTCTGGAAATTTGGAGCACACTCGGTTCATTATTGTTGAAGCCTTGTAGGTTAGATTCAAGATGTGGATGATCAGCTAATACTTTAGTGGTTGAAATATGGGTTTGGCAGCATAAAATCCGGTTACTAGTTTGAACTAAAAATTGTGGACCATTTACAATTGAGTGTCACCGCTAATAAGCCAAAACAACTTAAGCATGGCATGGAGGGTTATTGCTAGCTTGCTAGAGTACTGTACTTTAGGGACTAGAAATACGCCTGCTGTCTAAGTCCAGTTGTGTTGCATCCTATAACGACGGATGCTATTCATCGGGCACTACTCAGTATATGCATTATTGAGTGCAAAGGTGACGAAAACGTGCAGCATTATTCGTCAAACGATTTATACATTGCATTATCTATTGCAGTACTGTTGTCTTGAAGGAGTGGGGTAATTTGCAATTGAACTCATAGCAATTGCGATTGTTGGACATGCATGCATGAGCTTATATAGTAACGCAATCATGCACGATTTATCACTACTTCCCTTCCGTTCTACTGCATGTATGAACATGTTATTCTATATGCACACATATTTACATACATTAACATAATTAAAAATCATTGTAATAGACAACTAGTGATGTAATTGTATTAATTTTGACGTGATGTGCATAAGTAATTAACCACAAGTTATTATTTTTTTCTCGCCAAATAAGGTTGTGAGTATAGCTGGTACAACTGACTTCCAGGGAAATTTAAAAAACTACTGTGGTGTTTATGGTCAGTAACCTCTAAGGTAGTGATCCTTATTTAAGGATGACATCAGTCCTTAAATAACGATGTACCACTACATCACTGTTTTTACAAAAGGACCTGACACAAACCTAAGCTTGTTATGGAGGCTATTCAGTATACAGTTATGCCTCAGCATTTATTTTTGCTTGGTTATCAAAAGCATGCAATGTATAAGACGATCCTTATTTAAGGATAACAACATCCTTAAAAATGGATTTTGTTCTGGAGATTAAACATTTATTACGTTATTTGAAAACATCAGTTTCGTGAAGGGTAGCACATATACAATAAAGGCGGGCAAATGATTTTGCACGAAATTGGACAATACTTTCCACACCTTTAATATATGATCAATAGCTGGGAGCCTGTATCCTACATGTAGAGGGCTACAAACCTTTAAACAATTGACTTAACGCAGCTTTGTCATTGCCTAGAATCACGTTATATGTTACATCCTTTGGGGTTACATTGTTGTTGATGAAACGTACAAGTGATGATTGCCGCAAAAATGTGCTATGATAGTTGAACCACATAAATGAATGGCAACTCGGTGTGTGTGTGTGTGTGCGTGTTTGTGTGTATATAAGTATGTATGTATGTATGTATGTATGTATGTATGTATGTATGTATGTTACTATATATGTATTTAAGTATGTATGTATGTATGTATGTATGTATGTATGTATGTATGTATGTAACTTATTTCATTTTCGATTGAAAAATTGTCACTCCTTTTTCAACTTTGATGATATAAAAACAGCTAGTGTATGCTGATTTTAACAACGTGTTACCTATTTTAGCAGTGGAATTGGTCTTTTTGTAACAATGACTTTCACGCAGCATATTGACAGAATTATGAACGACTAACTGCTGAAAATTGTATTTTCAGAAAGCTGGATGATTGAGCATTTCGGTTTTGTTCTTTTCGTTTGAAACCATATGCATTAAGTTTTGAAGGAATTTAATTAATTAAAAATATTTCATTGATTTGGTAGTCATCTCTGACCTCAGTAAGCATAGTTTGTACCATTGGCATTTCCGCTGTCAACTTGCAGTACAAGAAATATGCAATTCTATGGTACTGCTTTGCCATTCAAGTATTACTGGTTCCAATTCCAACTTGACGCCTTTGATTTCCTTACTAGGACTGTGATAAATTGGGACAGTTCATGCGAAAGTGTCGTATCGCTGTATATAACAATGCTCTTTTGTTTGAATCGCTATAACTTCCGAATGGTTAATGCTACTGATGTACAATTTGTAGTGAATCCTACCACATCATATCTCTATGGCACATTTGATTTCTGTCCTTTAGGTCCTCTCCGTATGGTACATACAAAGGGTGTTACCCTAGGGGTTCAAAACTTAAATATAATTCTGCAGGAGGGGTCCCAATCACTTTAAAATCAGTGTATACATAGAAGAGTCCTTTTGCTATTGATTTGTCCTGTTCTTTAATTTTTACTCTATCCGTTGTGAAGATATAGCTGTGCAAAGTATGTGCACACTTTCCTTCTCTCAATTCGCACCAATCATTTACATACCTGCCTTCCATACATTTGATAGGACACAGTTTGCCTAAATCATTGGCGGGAATCAAGTGGGAAAATGTGCACGTACTTTGTACAGCTTTATCTTCGCAATGGGAGTAAAAATTAAAGAACAGGTTAAATCAATAACGACAGGACTCTAATACGTATATACCGATTTTGAAGCAATCGGGACTCTCCTGCAGAAGGATATTTAAGTTTTGAACCCCAAGGGCAACACCTTTTGTTATTGTATGTACTGTACAAAGAGGACCTAAGAGACAGAAATAAAATATGCAATAGAAGAGTGGTGGGGTAGGATGTGCTGCAGATAGTAAGTCGGTAGTGTATTCATTTGGTAATTATAATGATTCAAATGGAGAGAATTTTTAGTTATAAATAGCGATGCAACATTTGCTTGAACTGTCCCAATTACTTCAGTCATGTGACCAATTCTTCATTTGATCAATGATAATTCCAGCTACTGAGCTGATGCCATTTTGTTTTTTGCTCCTTAAATAAGTTTAAACGTTTAAGCACCATAATAAGATAGTATCCTGTTTAGACTGTGTTACACTTAGCATGCATGTCTAAAAAGGCAGTCACTTGCAGATGTGACATATGTGCTTGTATATATATTTGCAGATACAAAACTTGACAGGAAAGAAGACCTTCCAACTATTAACGAGGTAGAGGGGCATTTTTGCTCGTGATGTATGAAAGATCAGTCAATTAACAAGTGGGTGGGTCAGGGGGAACAAAATCCTAAAGGGTGAAGTCCTTAAAAGTTTGTGTTTTAAGTTCTGAAAAGTTTGCATTTACATGTACATGTAATGCTAGTGTGGTCTGGTATGGCCTTATGGCTTGTGAAAAAAACTTTGCACCTGTCATTCGCCAGGATACTATAGGAATGTTGTTTGTACTTGCGAATGACCAGTGGAATATCTTTCTTTGATAATCAATTTAATATTCAGCACCTTGATTTATGTCATAATTCTGTTCTGTGCGGTTTTGCCTGCTTTGCAGCAAGATGAAAACAAGCCCCAGAATTATTACAAAGTAGCGTTAATAAGGGCATAGCATGTTGCTGGGGTACTCAAAATGACTTTATGGCTATTTTTAGGTCAGGCAACTGCTGGTATTAGTTTAGCCTGTTCCATTATGCATGTGGTGTGTCTGGCTTTGCATGTTGGGATCAGAAATTACATTACTTGACAGATTTGTGAGATGAAGAATTGCCAGAAGTGCATATTTTTTGAAATGAGGAAGAAGAAGGATGTCTATATGTGGTCAGTTTGGCATGTCATTTAGATGTACTTTTGCTTTTTAATTTGTGTCTTGTTTTACAATTAGGGTTGTTAATACTCCAAGTGGACCTTCTGCCAAGTTTTTGGTTGAAAACAGTACGTACATTTTGTGTGTAGTATTGGAATTAGTCACGGGGATGTACATGTAAACTGTAATCTTGGGGATTAGTTACATGCAAGACATATCGGAAGTTTTGCTCGACACTTTCATGTACGATTTGACCCCGACTAGGAAATCATTAAAACACGTGACCTGTTTATAATGAGACTCCTGACGATCAGATCGTTTAGCTAGTTGTTGTAATTGAACAAGAAGACGAAAGTGAGTAATTTCGTCGTTTTTTTTTATGTCACAAAACTGGGCTGTTGTAGCGAACAAAAGGGTACTGCCCGTCCTCGTACCCAGTCCCGGAATTATCCTCTTCCTACTGCTTGACCACGTGTAACTTAGGATTGAAACACATTTAACGATTTCCTGCCGATCATGATTATTCAGGTTACACCTGAAATAATTTTATTGATTGGCCTTATTTAAGTGGGGTGTCAGATTTCGCGCATAACATTTGAACGGAGCAACGTATCAGCATGGCTCAACAAATGTCTTAGAGGGCAGTTATTTGGCTACATTCCCATATCCATTATAAGTATGTACCGATTGGATTACCAACCTTCCCTGTGGGTTGAAAGTTCGATAAACATGACGTGGCTTAGAAGCTTTGTTTAAAATAGTCATTCATCCCATAAAACAAATATTAGTCCTAACAAGAAGTATTCGTGGCGTCCTATCTTTAGATCACTTTCGGAAGCTTTGTAACTTAAAACTAACGCTGACTTTTTGTTTACTAATGGAAGCTTTATAAAGGGTGTGTCTTAACCACCCTAGCAACCATTGTATCGAACGGTACCACTAACTTGTGTATTGAACCTTCGGATAGCCCTATGAACGCATAGTTTTCCTGTGCTTTCGTTTCTACAAACAAGTACTCCTAACGGGTATGCTCTATTTAGAACTGTCGATACCAAACCAGAAAACTACAGGAGCAGTAGTAAATGATTTACAATCAACTATACGGTCAGTGTAAGACGTATAATTAGATAAAAAATCTGTGAAATAAGTAACTAAAAACATTCTCGATGAGAAAGTTGGTGAGATATAGGATTTGAATGCCAATGGTGGTGTAAAAAGCAAGGAAACAAGGATCTGTAATAATAAGGGAAAATGTTATAGTCCAAGATTTAGCACACGAACATAGTGTATGCTAAATCTTGGACTATGACATTTTCCCTTACTATTACAGACCCTTGTTTCCTTGCTTTGTTGCCTTAAATCCTTATCTCACCAACTTTTTCATAGAGAATGTTTTTAGTTACTTATTTTATTTAGTTACATGTAGGCATTTTTTGTGTGGAAGCCTATGTATATTTCGATTCTGGTAGGTGGTAGTAGCAGTGCCATAGCAGTGCAGGTGTTGTCAAGTTGAGTGAGCAGTCTTAAAAGCGGGCCCACAACTTGTGTTACAATCTAGTGTGCTACCCATGCCAACTTGCATCAACTGGTGAACATTGTAATCTACGTTAGAAGGGTATTAAGGATCTCTCTATGCAGGTACATGTAGTAATGAATTGTATCTAGCGGCAGTTAGAAACATCATGGCGGGATTAGAGGAGTTTCTTAAGCTGAGGACAGCTTGAGTGGACTCCATGATCACATGCTTGCCATGGCAGAGTGGGAGTGGCCCCCACATGAACTAAGATGATTCCAAACTCAGTTAATGTAGATCTCTTGTTCCTGTATCATGCATGGATGTACATGCAGAGGTGCTTGAAAGTGCATAAACAAGGGGCCAATCTCAAGTTTGAAACTTATAGTTGCATTGGTGCACAAAGATAGGCAGATTTGTGAACACGTTTTTACCTTGTGATGCGAGTAGGAATTTATATGCTGTGTAATACCTAAGCTGTAGATGTAAATCCGTGTTGCAATGTGAAATAATACTTAGGGAAACTTCCAATTATTATTGAGACAGAAAATACCAGTGCTGCTCCAAGGCATACATGTACATGACAAGGTCATTTGTAAATAGTTATAAACTATTCTGCCAGTGACTTACATGTAACGCTCCATTGTGGTTAGTGTCCTGTTCTGGTTGGTTGATATTGAGCAAAACAGGTGAAACTGTTCTGATCCTTTACCTGGGGGATCTCGACTGCTTCTAAAAGACAGTATTGAGCTGTGTCCCATTTTGGTCAAGAGAAATAGTTCTTTGGCTTTCACTGATCTGTTGGTGGGGCACGATTAATTACTGACACAAATTAGTGTTACATATTGGTGGTTGGAATGTGTGGTTAAATATGGTGCTGGGCATGTACATATATAAATGTATAATATTGTAGTTTTAAAATGCTACTATAGATAAAGCTGTTGTTTAGTATGAAAAAAACCTGTAGGCTAACCCCTGCATATATAGTATGTATATTACTGATGTAGTCAGTTACTACTGGACAGTGCCATTGGACTGAAAAACTGCTGAGTAATATTTTCATTATTTATATCCTTACTTAGTTCACACAATGGATGAGTTAAAGCTGACTGGGAATTGTCTTCTTGGATCTAGGCCTATACTTTCATTTGATCATGTAAGTTATTTTGTTTGTTTGTATAATTCTGTGGAACTGAAAATTAGGATATTAAGAGCAACAGCTCGGTTTCTATTCTTCTTGATGTCCCACTTCAGGGGAACGCAACCTCAGATAAGTGCACCCACCTTTTTGCATTCTATTAAAAAAAACTCTTAGTACCTGCTTTTTGGATTGTTGGAAGAACGTTCACGAGTACAAGGTATGTCCAACCGTAGATATTACTGCTGCTGCCCTTTCAAGACACACAAGTGCCGTATTTATTTGAACCTTCGAGTTCTATCAGCAGTAACAATCATAGAACACTCTTTGCTTAAACCCGGAGATCTCATACGCTCCAAATTATTGTCTGACTGTTGAATTCTAAAATATATGCGGCGCTTGTCTGTCTTGAAAGGGTACAGTAATATCTATGGTTGGACATACCTTGTACTCAAGAGTGTTATTTAACAATCCAAAAAGCAAGTACTAAGGGTTCTTTAAATAGAATGCAAAAAGGTAGGTGCACTTAACTGCACTACAAACATGTTATTTACCTTTCACCACCTACAAAATGATTATTAAATATAGCTTCTGCTTATGTTGAGCTTCAATTCGATGTCAAAAATATCTCTATCAGACAAACAAAGGTGAACCTATGAGCCTGCCAAGTTTACTCAGGGTAGTTAAGGCTGCCACCAAATAATTTTACGTCATACAAAATGGCAGCTAGTACCAAAAATGCGCAAGGACTGTCCATTTGCTTAAAACTTGACGCAAATATATGTGTTAAATACTACTACTTCTATAATGGCTATGATGCATGCTCTTTAACACACTATAGTGTGGAAGTGTTTGGAAAACAGCTATGTAAACAAATACGGCTGTAGGCAGGGATGTTACGATACATTGTTTAATAAGTTAATTGGCTACAAACAATCTTTCTATGCTCACACACACTTAATCAACTGGATGATGGTAATTCATTGCTTGCGGTTTGATATCACAACAAACATTAACAAGGGTCGTAATGATCGACAGCCTGTACAAAATACGATATATCTTCGATACCCTAAGCATTCATTGAAATATCCAGTCACAGTGAATCACTAGCGACCTAGAGGAGCTTACCTAGCTGAAGAAATTTATGCGGTTTCACCCCTGCGTTTTTATTCTCCGATATTCCCTATCAAAGTACAGTGGTTATTATAAAATAACTACCCTCCAAGTTTGTATTGCTTGGCAGCTGCAAGCTCTTTTTCGTTAGTCCATTGTGCGTTTGTTTGCATTTCGTGTATGTTATGCTCTAGATCACTGCAATATCGTAAGATGTAGAATGCAATACTAAAATGGTGTCTGTGCACTAAATGATGACCGAAACGTATTGAACCACATAACGTCATAATGATGCAATTACAAACATGAATGTTGACAATATGTTAAATTTTTCTTATGAGGCAGCCGTAACTACCCTGAGTACATTTATATGGAAAAAAATAATTATTCCGTGCAGTATTTATCCAAAACCATTAAGGTTATTCACTTGATAATTGGTTAAAGTACAAATATGATTAATGCATCATGATCTGAAGATGTGAAGCATGCTCTTATATAGTCACAAGTGATAAAAACTATATCCATGAGAAAGTAGGAATGAAAGGCTATAGTAAGGAAACAAGGCTTACTGACAGGGAAAAAAAAATGAAATAGACCTCTATGCTGCTGACCATTGGTAACTAACTAAATAAAGGACTATCAGAGCTGTGTGAGACTGGTCTTTTTGAAAATGTTTAAAAGTGATGCCATGTTAGTTACATGTAGCACATAGGAACACATGAATATGAGACCACTTATTTCTTGTGATTTTAGCCATGTGGTGAATAGAATTTATTCATTGCTAAGCAATCTTTCATGTTAGGTGTTTGGTGAAGTTCCATATTTACAAGTACTCAAGGAGTTGTTTTCACAGGTAAGGACCTGAATGTGTTTTTATTGTTACTTGTATATCTAAACACATCTTTGTACCTGTGTGCAGGTTTTCAGTACTCCATATTACCATCCAAAAAGCAAGCCATTTATTGATCACACATTTTATTTCGGCTTCGTGGACAACAGAATCTGGTTCAGAAACTATCAGGTGAAATTTATGTGCAGCAGAAATTTTTTAAAGTTACATTTTGTATTTTTTTATTTTTACAGATAGTGGACAAGGGAGAGACCATGACAGAAATAGGTCAGCTTTATTTTCATCACCTCTACATTGTAAAACTGTGTGGTTATGCACAGTAGTATAACTATTTCCTTTCGGCAATTGGTTATATATAGTCCTGTATTTGTCATGTTTACTGCTTCCTTCTCATGTGTGTTAGCAAGTTGCTGGTTTGTTAACAGTATTCTTACCTTGCAGGGCCACGCTTTGTCCTTAACCCAATAAAGATTTTTGCAGGTGCTTTTGGAGGTGTAACTCTGTATGAAAATCCACATTTCATCACTCCAAATGCGGTACGTGAATGGAAACATTTAGGTTTTTGTGCATATCTACTTAACCTTTGAACTTCATACATAATCATTTTAATATTTGCCAAGATAACCAATATTTCTTGCAATTTTGTAACCTTCAGGAATGTTAGGTTACATAATACATCTACCTTGTTCAGCTACATGTGCATGGCAACGTTTTGGTACAATACAAAATGGTAATAGTAGGTAAGCAAAACCCAAGCTGTATGATGAAGAAGTTTAGAACCACAAAGGTTCATTGCCCTATATAATTTTGTGTCTAAACAAAAAAAAGTTTGATTTATGTCTCATTAATAAACCTTATGGTACAGATGATGGAGCAGGGTTGCCCACTATCTTTGCCTGAATGTCATGCTTAAAAATCTTATCTCCTTTTCATTTTTATTTATTATTTGTTGGTTTTAGTGATATATACTTGTGTCTTTTATCAAAGGGGGGGGGCAGAAATCTGTATGGACTCCTTCATCCAATACTGTAGAGCTTGAAGAGAGGATTACAAATATCCTTTTAAAATAAAAATCTGACTTCAAAGAAAAAAGATACGGGGGGGGGGGGGGGGGGGGGGGGTTGAAAACAGGGGTGTATGGGGTACCACCCTACGTCCCTTAAATTTTATCCCATTTTCGTATCTTTTTTGTTTCACGTCAGATTCACCTGGGAGTCATACCGATCGATTCCTCGCAGTGAAAGTAACCCAAGTACAATCTATAGACCCTCATTAAAACCTAGAACGATGGAGTTAACGTTTTAACCCGGCCGTTCCAGAGATACATGGGGTAGGTTTAATTACCGGGTTAAAAACATGCTCAAAGTTTTAGTGAGGGTTTACAGGTTGTACTTGGGTCCTGACTAGCTACTGGGAATTGATTGGTGTGAATCTCATGTGAATCTGAAGCAAAACAAAAAAAATACGAAAACACGATAAAATATAAGGGGCATAGGGTGGTTTTTTTTTTCTCTTAAGTCAGATTTTCATTTTAAAAGCAGATCATAATTCTCTCTTCAAGCTCTACAGTATTGGACGATGGGGTCCATACAGATTTCTTTGCCCCCCCCCCCCCCCCCCCCCCCCCCCCCCTCAGTCTTTCATTGATATTTTAAAATACATGAAAATAAACCTTATGAGGTCATTGAACAGTAGATGCCATAGACACCATTATTACTGGACGAACCCTGTGTCAGTGCAGATATCTTCTTGTCATCACATACTGATTCAAATATTAGATAGCTACCACATTCAGGTGGCTTTCTTCTGTCTCTGCCGACTCGTCAGTTGTTTTTTAGCTAATGCTTACAGGCAGTTTGACTATCCCCATGAAGTAGTTGTGACTTTCCAATGTCTTAACCGGAGCAGATGCACTGTGCTATGACACTCCAACCATTACCAAAGTACAGCACCAGTCAGAAAAATGTTTCTAATGTGGCACAGTTTAATGAAATGAATATAATTCCTTAATGGGATTGTCAATCTAAATGAATATATGAATGTCCAATAACCACTTATAGTCAAAATGCAAGCTGCATTTTTAGAATTCGATTATTTCAGAAGATAAATGCGAATAGCTTGCAATTAATTTGACACAACAATGTACGACATTTTTTAATTAATAGTAATTTAACTGCACAGTAGCCTTGATGAAAGTTTGAAATTTGATTGCTGTTTAACTAGTTTATATTCAAAACAACAAATCAACTGTGAAAATGCTTAATGGCCACTGCAATTTTAATTAACTGTTTTAATAAATAACCATTACATAATCTAATACCAAATCAAATACTGTTTTTACTTCATTTAATAACGGAATAATTGGTGCTGGTTATTAAAATTAGTTATCCCATAACCTGAATAACTTTAAACTGATAATTATTTTGCCCAAAGCAATTTTAAAACAGAAGTACAGGCATGAAGCAAAAAGCGCCCCCCCCCCCCCCCCGCTTTTCGTATCGGGCCTGAAACGGACAGCACCCCCCCCCCCCCCCACCCCCACCCCGCTTTTTGTATCGGGCCTAAAACAGATAGCACCCCCCCCTCCCCTCCCCCCCCCCCCGCTTTTAGTATTCGGGCCTAAAAACGGATAGCAACCCCCCCCCTTTTCATATCGGGCCTGAAAGGGACAGCGCCCCCCTCCCCCCCCCCCCCCCCCCCCCCGTATCCGCCCTGGCATTCATTGTCAATGTGCCGCCCCTCCCGTAAAACTGCCCCCCCCCCCCTTAGCCAAATCCTGGATCCGGGGCTGTCCTCAACCTCCTCTTCTTAGATCAATGCAAAAAAAAAACTGCAGTGAGAAGGGCTCCTCTTCTTGGTTACCTGCTCTACCCATGGGTTTTCTTAGCACAAAGTGGCATTTTCATGATGCTTTATGCCTTTGCGTACACCTGGCAACCAACTCATCTCTCAGTCATTGTGTTTGTGGTCAAGGATTTACTGTTGACCATGCTCTAATTTGTCCCACTGGATTCATCTTTGCAACAAGCTTGTCAGTGAGGACACAACCACTGAACCCGTGTTGTAACCCCTATCAGATGAACGTTTTGCTCATGCAACTACAAACTTGGAAGATGGAGCACATCTTGGTGTTTCTGCACAAGGCTTCTGGGATGATCGACATCAGAGAGCTTTTTTTCATCCTAATGCAAATTCCTAACATCACCTCCAACTTCCATCTGCCTATTGCTTACATGAGAATCAAAAACAGTGGGTATATGACCAAAGAATCCTGGAAGTTGAACACATGATTCTTTTACTCCATTAGTGTTCTGAGGAATGGGAGCCCGTGCCACTGTCATGTACAAACTTCTGGCCTATATACTTTCCATCAAGAGAGAGGAATCCTATGCTGCCGTAATTGCATGGATACAATGCCACCTCTGCTTTTCACTTCTATGATCTGCAGTTATGTACCTAAGATGGGCAAAGTCTCACCATCACAGACCACAGTGTGAATTAATTAATTTTGCCGCAAGGAAGATAGCTTCCATGAAAGATAGCTTCCCTGAAAGTAAACTTACAATTCATTTTTTTCCATTTACTAATTATACATCCATGTTTATGTATATTTGGGAAAATTGCACATCGCGTATTGATATATAAAGTTATAAAAATGATTCACTTTGAAATCGCTACATTCCCGAACGGTTAACGCTATTGACTTTCTATTTTCAACATTGTATCAGCCCAAAAATGGTAGTATGTCTTTTTAGGTCACTCATGTCTCATAAGCCCCCCACTGTATGCTCATATCCCATGGTCTCCTCTACATGGTCATGTCCAATGGCCTCCACTTCACTGATGTATTTTTCGCGCATGCAACTGGACTGGTGCGTTGTATATATTGGACTGGTGTCAGTGGCATAGGAAGCACGGGGACCATGAGGGCAAATGCCCCAACACTTTTGTCAGAGGGCCCCTGTGAGGCTCCACTATACATGCCCCATATACCATTCACTTTTATGCTCAGATTCAGTGTGTGCATCATTGGGAGGGTACTCCTCTATTTCAGCTGATAGTGGTCAAACTGGTTGGATTGATGGGTGAGGAGGGTGGGAGGGATGGTCAAATCATCTTGTCCCCGTCAGTGGTAAGCCGACCATACACTAGGCAACATGTTGCGCGTAACACTATGAATTTTAGCAAAATTCTAGTAAAATATCAGTAAACTAATGTTTTACTGAAAATTTGATTCATTGAGTTGCATGCAACATTGTTGCCTAGTGTATGATCGCCTGTAGGGTTTCTTATTGGCAGTGCTTACTAAGTTATACTTCAGTGTGTATATTACATGCTGTGTATATATAGCTACATCTGAGTCATCTCTGTTGGTAAGTAAATATCAGGATGCTTGTATGCCATGGGGTAAATGTGAAGCCATGTGTATGTTTGCTACTTTACAGTGGCCCAATCTATCGAGATAGTATTCACAGCCACTATATGCAAGGCTTCCATCAGTCTACACAATAAATCCTCCAAGAAAGAACTGTACCAATGACACAACACACCACACACATGCACGCACGCACGCACGCACGCACGCACACACACACACACACACACAAGCACACACACATAATGGTGGTGTTGAAAAAGCTCAGCAAGCTGTACTGTAAGTGTCTATTGGACTTCCACCAGTGGACACCCAGCTAGTTCCATCACTTCCCCATCATGTTGGGACACCACGCCACCACAAGGCCACCAGTGGATGCCACTTGCTCCTCCACATTCGGGCTTCCAGTAGACGTGGGATTCCCCATCCACTTCACCAGCAGATGCCCCTCGCTCCTCCACATCCCCCCCCCCCTTCCATAGATGTCGCACTTCCACTTTGGGATCCCCCCTCCCCCTCCCCCTTTTCCATTGCACCCAGTAGATGCCTTCCTCCCTCCTCTACACAATATACCCCTCCTAAGCTGTGCAGCTTGTCTACATACATTCACAAAAACTAAATCCAAGAAAGAGAGGTACCAGTGCTACACACATACACGCACACACATATGCACACACACACGCGCGCACACACACACACAAACACGCACACACACGCACACACACAGAAATTGCGGTTCTACTTAGGATTGGTGGCTCTGGTGACGATGACTGTCAATGACCAAATTGAAGTCACCCAAGACATGTTAGAAAGAGGCCACTTTGGTCCAAAAGCGTACTTAAAATGACACCAAGTGCTCTGATCTCAGGTGGGTATATGTATGACCGTATATCTCATTAGTTGCGGAGTCTTACAAAAGGCTGTAGCTATTAGCTGGCCTATCTGCTTGCCACCACCTCACATACATCAACATTCCATGTGACTTTCATGGGTGACTTTGCATTTGGTCATAGCAAACTGACAGCCATACCCACCAGAACCACTAATTCTAAGTAGCACTGGAATTTGTGTGTGTGTGTGTGTGTGTGTGTGTGTGCAATTTATTTTTTATGATACTTGTAGATGCTCTCTGTAAAAGGGACTTTAGAGAAGACCCCCTTTAGTAGACCTACTTTTACATGACTGTGACATGAGAAGTGTGTGTGTGTGTATGTGTGTGTGTGTGTGTGTGTGTGTTTACAAATAGCTGCAAGTGTTGTGTGTGCCAACCATGCAGATGAACTGAAAAAATGAAGTGTTGAAAATCGGAAGTCAATAGCGTCTACCGTTTGGGAAATGTAGCGATTTCAAAGTGAATCATTTAAATAACTATATATATATTACAAGTAAATAAAAACATTCTCTACGAGAAAGTTGGTGGGATATAGGATTTGATTATGACATTGGTGGTGTAAAAAGCAAGGAAACAAGGTCTTATCAGAAGGGAAAATGTCATAGTCCTATATTTAGCACATTTCTAGGGCATGTGTTGTTTGTGTGCTAAATATAGGACTATGACATTTTCCCTTCTGATAAGACCTTGTTTCCTTGCTTTTTACACCACCAATGTCATAATCAAATCCTATATCCCACCAACTTTCTCGTAGAGAATGTTTTTATTTACTTGTTTTCTTTCATATATTATATAAAAGCGAGTCCTCCAGCCGATTCTGAAGCTATTGGTGAAATTTTCATCGCTTAGAAATGTTCCTGTCCTGAGTTATGCGTTGCCAAGAAGAAGGAGGAGGAGAAGAAGAAGACGACCCGCCCCTTGTTCCGAGACTGGGTACAAGGACGGGCAGTACACTCTTGTTCTCAACAACCACGCGGTTCAGCGACATGAAACAAAAACGAAACTACTCATTTTTGACTTCTAGATCGATTGCTAAAACAAGCTACACGATCCGATCGTCGGGAGTGTTGTTACAGACGGGTCGCGTTTTTTAATGACATTCATAGTCGGGGTCAAATCCTATATGGAAGTTTCTAACGAAACTTCCGATATATATATATATATATTATATATATATATATGCGCGCAGTTTTCGCATGAATTGTTCTATATGTATTAATTATACTGGTCAGTATGGTTTATGATTAATGAACTATATTACTTATGGAACAGTGTCCAGCAAAATTACTTATCAAACTTTCCAGGAAAAGCAAAGAAAAGTAACGCTCACATTGAAACGTAGACTTGTAATCCACCACACTTACTATCTCTAGCTGTAATCAGGGTTCGTACAGATACTTTAGTGATTAATTTCAAAACTTTTCCAAAATTATTCACAAATAATGGCAACAGGTTTCCAAGACCATACCCTCCCACTGCTTTTGAACCAAATAGTGGTATTATATTTTAAACACAATATCTGTAAATAAAAAAAAACTAGTAACTTTTCAACTCTTTTAGCTTAGAGTTCAGTTCTGTTTCAATGGTTTTTATGTTTCTTTCTCTTTGGCTGATCTTCATATTGCACTTGATAGCAATATGTATTCAACCTTTGATGAGGCCTCTGCTTTCTCAGCGAATTCATCAGCAGATTTTAGTAATGCTTCCTTGTTCTTCTCCACCCGAATCTTCTTGGATCTCAGCTGTTCAACCTCTGCTAAGCACAACTGACACTTTTCTGCTCTCTGACTTCCTTCTTACTTTGAATGAAGCTGCTTCAAATATGCTGCATATCTCTGTCTGGCTGCTGAGACAGAAATCAAAAGATCTTTTGTAATAATAACATTCTGTGCACCACCAACAGATTTTAAATAGTCCACTATTATTCTCTGTGCTATCAGAGTATGGCAACATATTGTCCACCATTATCTCCTTGTTCAGTGAGAACCCTCGCTCAACAGAGGCCTGACCATGTGAGAGAAGGAGCAGTTTCTTGGCAAATGTCCAGAGAACAGAATATTTCTTATTTATACCCATGGAATTACACAAAATAATGTCAAGGTGAGAAGAACCCACTTCAAACGACAAAAAGTCTGGGTTAGCTGCATGATCTGAACTAAATTCTTTAAACTGTTTAACAACATCTTCACATGCATCAACAGAAAACAGCTTTGAATCAGTAAGAATTGCCAATCACCTCTTAAGTTGTTGTATGCATTGCTCATGCTTAGCACATATACTCTGAGGGTTTAACCAGCCTAAATTTTGGACTAGAGCATACTGCAGAGGGCAGTTCCCCAATAACTTCTCAACAATTTTGATAAGAAATTTCTTTGCATCAGACTTTATACATAACATTCCCCTTTCGCTGCACCTTTTTGCACGAAACATGTCTTTTAAAGTTCGGTCTGCAATATAACCTATGTCTACCTTGGCCATTTCTATATGGGAAGAAACATCAGTGCTAGAGTTGATTTTACGTTTTGCATCACTTCCTGTTTAACAAACCTCTCCATCAAACAGATAATTGACATAGGTTCATTTGAACAAAAGGCAGCATTGGCAACTTGATCAAAAAAGGTGCAAGATCTTTTGCAATGCTGAGAAATATATTGCCCTTAGCAACAAAGAATGGATCACTACAACTGGAGCAACAACGTCAAATGATTTAATTTTCGGGTGTGATAGGGTACTCAATTTAACACAGGACATACTGTTCGATATGTGGCCACATCTCTAATGCTTTCTCCATTACATTCACATTATCTAGCCACCGATACTTGCAGAATTTTTTTGGCAAAAGGGTACACTTAGTAGCTGTCTTGAAATCTTCATATCTAGCAGATGAATCTTTAAAAAGCTAGTGTAGTGAACTTAAGATGCTCTCAATATCCCACCCTGTTTCTTGGCTACCTGCTCTGAATGCATTGTGTATTTGATGGAGACCACAACTGCCTACATTTAACAGCTCGTGGTTTGCTTCTCGTTCCATGTCATTGGCCAACATAGTATATGCTTTCCAGTTTACATAACCTCTGTACCCAATATTTTGAATACACTGAAGTAGTTTCTCATGTAAAACATCTGCAGTAACATGTCCAATGAACTCTGAAGTCAAATACCTGGTATTTACCTGTCCCTGATCCCAAAATCGAATATGGATATCTACTTGCTTGGAGTGAAGTGTTCTGAATTCAGGCTTTCATCAAATAGCAGTAAATAGTCAACTTGCGACTTGACTTTTGACATCAGAATAGAATTGAACGGTGGAGCAAACCCATATATGTTTCCCCACAGGAGAATTTGGTGGCTATGTGACTGTCAGGAAACATTTTCCTAAATATATTCTCACAGCTTTTATAAGAATAATGCTTTTCAATAACATTCAGTGCCCACAATATCTCAGCACAAAGATCGTTGTTCCCTGACACAAAACTTGAATCAACTTGGGTACAGAAGCTGAAGCAACAACACTGCCTGATACAGTGGGTTCCTCAGCACTAGTACTGCTATACCTGGTTGTGCTCTCTTTAAGGCTAAGGCAAGGAGGTCCTTGTGTTTTGCTCCCTCAGCATGACTAAGAAGAGCTGCCTTGCCCATCGATTTGATTGAAAACAATTTATGGCTAACTTTACATAATGCTACATGCTGGTCTTTACTATCCCTGCAAACCCAATCCTTTAGACCATCTTCTGTTAGCCACGCATCATTAAAGAACACACTCTAGGGAAATATGTTACATGAAGAAGTAAACCATTTCACGGGACACAGCCCTTTGCGGCTGGACAAAAGGGTCCATAATTAGACAAAACCGTAAACCAAAAAAATCCTTTGCGGCTAGATGCGCCATGGCCTCATTAAAATGGCGTTCTTTGAGAGAGCTGTATCTTGTTCATTTTACCATCAAATGCCTGTTGATCCCTCCCATTTAACTGATGTATCGTCGTAGTAGAGACTATACCATATGCGCACTCTTCATATCGCAATCCTTAATAACGCGCAGCCAATTTATATGCGGATATCTTAAGGGAGAGGGGGTACTTCACGCTGAAAATACCAAGCACAGACAAATTCTCAGGAACGTCAGCATGCCGCATTGTCAACTATACACATTTCGGTAAACAGAAACACCATTTAGGTCAAGCCATACTTTTTTTTCACTACACAATAAACGGTTTTGCTTTTCTATGAATAATGCAGTTTTAGTAGTTTTATTCGGTCACATAGCCTAGATGGAACACCACATATACCAGCTCCAGAAACGTTGCGGAAACCATTTGGTGGCTAGAGAGATCAAGAGAGCATTCATGAGAGGGGGTTTACAATGGATACATGAGGGCAGGGGGTCCAGCTGCTTACTGTGGGAACATGGGGGGGGGGGGGGTCCAGCTGCTTATAGTAGGTACTTTGGGACATGTGCAGGGGGTACATGGAGGCAAGGGGGTCTAGCTGCTTACAGTGAGTGGGTACATGAGGGTAGGCGTATGTGGGGGAGGGGGTCCAGCTGCTTACAGTGGATACATGTGGGTAGGGGTTAAGTAGGTACGTGGGGGGTCCAGCTGCTTACAGTGGGTTCAGCTGCTTACGGTGGGTTCATGGGGGTGGGGTTCGAGTTGCTTACAGTGGGTACATGAAGGCAGGGGGTCCAATACATGTACATGGGGCAGCGGTGCAGCTACTTACAGTGGGCACATGGGAGGAGGGGGTCCAGCTACTTACAGTGGGCACATGGGAGGAGGGGGTCCAGCTGCTCACAGTGGGTACATGAGAGCAGGGGGTAGCGGTGGGCGTATGGGGGACACGGGGTCTAGCTGCTTACATGAAGGCTGGGGGTTCAGCTGCTTACAGTAGACATGTGGGGTAGGGGGTCCAGCTGCTTACAGTGGGTACATGGGGCAGGAGGTCCAGCTGTATATAGGGAGAGGGGGTTAAAGTGTGGGTGCATGGGGCAGAGTGTAACAGTGGGTACATGGGGGCAGGGGCAGTCAGGGGGTCGAGCTGTTTGCAATGGGTATATATACATGAAGGCAGGGGGTCCAATACATGTACATGGGGCAGGGTTGCAGCTACTTACAGTGGGTACGTGGGCAGCGTGTCCAGCTGACAGTGGGTACATAAGGGCAGCGCGGTCCAGCTGATTTTCACGTCAACACGTATATGTACTGGGCAAGTTTATACGGCTCAAACCACAGTACACTTCACATGCGTATACCATCGCGAAGAAAAAGTATGGCTACAGTTCCGTACTATATGTTGTAAGTTCTTTCTGTCTCCTTTTGTTCCGTGCTTCCACCTGGGGTGCAGAATTTGTCTACGTGGTCCAAAACGTACGTTGAAGTCGGTGCGTTCGTCGAAAAATGGCCGCTTGTAGGAAGCGGTGGAGAGAAAACTAGGCCATTTGACTTTGGCTACAAATAGAACAAAGATACTTCATTCATTGTATGGCTTTAAAATGGTGACAAGTTCAAACATGTTAACATGTAGTGCAAGGTTTCTAAGGTTGTTGGTTGTCAAGGGTGGTTGCTAGGGCATTACACCACTTTTTCAATATTTCAAGAGGTATGCCATTTGTCCACAAATTGTATGGCCGCATAGGGCTGTGGGGACAGGTAATAAACGCTTGTACAGTACTGCTCTGGAGTATGGTGAGGGGAAACAAGTTGCGAGTGGGCATACGCAATGTCGTTGCACGCGCGAGTAAGTAATCTAACTTAGCATGGAACAATGTGTTACACTCATGCATGCATGTGAGAACTCGTGTGTGTTTGTGCTTTGTGCGCATGTCGGTGCTGACTAGTGTAGGCCTACGTGTGATTGAGGAACCACTCGCAATTTGCATCCCCCACCCCAAGTACTTCGTAGTTGGTACTGTACATTCAAACGTACATTATCATGTCCTTACACAAACGTACTTACTACTAGTAGTCGTACCTGTATACTTTCTTTTCAACTTTGACTCTAAATAAAGCCAGGAACGGACAAATGCGCATGTGCAGTTTTTTATCGATCTGAAGTGGCTTTTGTTAAAACTATTCCAAAACTTGTTTATAGATAAACATATTCCAAAACTTTTCCGGGCCCTTGAAAACATCAAAATGATTAGTACAAACTTTTCCAGGATTCCAAAACCTGTAAGAACCGTGTACAGTAGTCTTGAATAACTTTGATAATAGAAGGCATTGAATAATGAGGGTTTTGATACAATTACCTAACTGCTACAATCAGATTGTTAGTATAGCAAAAGCATTTCTGGTGAAACTTTCATCAACAAAACAGGCATACTGAAGCTTCAAATAGAAGAGCATGTCTGTACATCAAAATACGCAACGTTGGTGTAGAAACGTGGCACGCCGTACTCTTTGAATAGCATAATAATGTCGCACGGTAATTACTGCGTATGATTGTAGAAAAACTACTCTATGGTGGGAAGCGTTTTTTTGACTGGTATTGTATCTCTGTATAAGCCTTAGTGTATCAGCTGGCCTCTTACATTGGTGCTCTGTTTGTTTGTCTGTACTCACTACTATTCTGGTACAATGGAATATGATCCAAGTTACACATGTACATGCGGATGAACCATAAAGTATGCATGAATTGCTGGGCAAATCCAGAAGTATCTTATTGTACTTTGACATTCCGTGAAGTGAAGTGATTATAATTCTCTTTAATAGCATCGGAGAATGATGAAGCTGGAAGCGTCGTACAAGTACAAGAAACGAACTGATGCTCGAAGATCACTTGCTGAGAGAAATGCTCAGAATGAGGACAATGGTGAAGATCCTATTGAAGATGTATTTCAAACTAATGTCTAGAGTTTACACTAGCATATGATATTGTTCTCAACATAATAATGGCAGCCATTATGTTGCTATAAACTGTATCATAAACCTTATCACACTAACAGTGTCACCTAATTAGTGTACATACATAACATTAGCCATTCTATTGTTACTCAATGACGTTGCAACTGCCATTTATTCTCCGAAAGGCAACCCACATCTGTTCATGCAGATGAAAACTTTATAGCCCATGATTCCCTGGGTCGTTTTAATTTAAGGATCGTACCATATATGGGCCATTTACAACCCGTGCTTTATTTGTGAAAAAATAATCATTAGTCATGTACCCAGACCCTAAAAAACGTCATAGCAGCGGGCGGATTACATCACGCTACCTATAAACGCACTGTGACTGTGACGTTTGTAGGGTCTGGGCACGAGACTTATCGTAGACCAAGGGCTTCAAAAAAGGGAGGGATCAATCAGGGGGAGGGTGTTAAAGTCCAGCGGGTGCAGTACCATTTGAATACATCATTTCATTGATAAATCAACAAGTACATTTATCTTGAGCAATGAGCTTGAATCTCATTCTGTCATTCTTATGAATGAATTAAAGCGAGTACATGTAGTACCTTGTTTGATATTCGGTTAAAAATAGCCAATTACGTCAGCTATTTTCTAATGAATCAAGTATCGTGAGCGTGATTCAAATTCTTATATTCTTCACGATGTGGAACCGGAGGTAGGCCTGAATCTAAGACCCTTTTGCATGCAGAATACGTGCGGCTCCATGTGTACATGTCTGACCATATTGCCAAACGGTTGAAAAAAATATAGCGTATGGAGCAGCGATAACTCTAAAGGAATGCCTCCTGACGAACTCTCAACTCTATCATTCGTTACGCAGCTTGAAATGTTCTATACAACGGTGCACGATTTTAAAACGAGAGTTATACTAATTACGCTAGGTTTAGAAATCAACGTCCGGACCAAAAATTTCAGGTCAGACCGGGGCAAAAAAAAGTTATAGACACCATTCCAAAAATTCTTAAAATCAAGGTCCAGGTCAACCCCCCCCCCCCCCGCCTACGAACGCGCCCATTTTAGACCACCGATTGATCGCACTCTATTAATACCGCGTCCGCGAGTAAAGTGGGTAAATTTAGGCCATTTTTGGGGGAAGTAAAAAAAAAAAACTAAAAGGTCCGCTGATGAGTATTTTTGTTTTCAATAACAGGAATGTGAAAGTACAACTCTTGAGACGACATTGGATGCATTTTGTGAGAGATCATTCAGCTCGCTGGGATGCTACAAATGCGGCGATATAAAAGGGGTCCGTTCCGATGAAACCTTAATTCATCATCGTCGAAAAACGGCAGTAATCACATTGTATAAGCCAAGTTGCACTTTTACACATTTCAATTGATTTTCAGTCGTACGCAATGTATTTTTTAAACTGTGTGCATGTGTTCTGTCGTGTCTATAGAACGCTATACATTACCGCATGCGGTTTAACTTTGCTGCTTTGCACGCTGCTTTGCGAGTCTGCATGCATTTGTAATTTTTATTTCAGGGAAACCAAGAGCTGCATTGATATAGATGGCTTATGCATGCTTATGAATTTACAGTAAAGAAGGCAAGGGTTGTAAAATGATAAAATGATAAGCGTAGTACCGAACTAGTTTATTTAAAGTGCGTGCATCAAAACTGGGATAGTTGCAGCTGTTATAAATTATAATGTGAACATAGTGTAAAAGGTTACTTTACTTTTATTACAACTAGTACCTGTGATTCTGTTGCTAGCGGATCTTTTAGTTTTTTAGTTTCCCCCTAATTCGAACCCACTTTACTCGTGGACGCGGTATTAATAATAAGAATGAAACTGCGCACAAACTTGCATAGATACACTATACTACACATTGCCGCATTGCGCTTATAAATAGTTGTAGTTATTCCCATTCCTCTCGCATTAACTTGCACCAAAACGTGTCTTAACAACGTAGTTATTGTTGGCTGACTAGGGCTAGCTTTTACCTTAGCAGCAATCGCTTTGCAACTCTTGGATTGTTGATGCTGTCGTAGATTGATCTCGTCTATCAGCGGTATTTGCAGCTGTGCGTTGCAACGATCGCAAATAGTTATATTCATTATGAAAGCGTGTGGTTTTGCAAAATTAGCCTCAGTCACGTGATAAGTACAGTTGGCCCCTCACTAATTTCCGTACAAATAATAATATAGAATCGTGCTGATAGGCAGATAGTTGAGTTAAACCATATCCTCGCACGCATAGAAAACCTATGGACACTGCGAACAGTATGATGTTGTCATTATGTTGCAAAAAAAAAAAGTTATTAAATTTTTAATTTTTTTCATTTAAGGCAAAGACCCCCCCCCCCCCCCCCCAAACGAATATGGGTCCGGGACCAAATATTTCAGGACCAAAATTCCAGTGACAGGACTCTGGTGATGGTCATGAATAGACATGCCAATGAATTCAAACTCAACCGGTACCGCACACCGACGCCATTATTATAATTGTAACTATCACAACTTCTTCAATTTAATTTTCTATATCTTGTTGGTCTCCAGACAGGCTATTCTAGATGAATGCGCTCTCCATTTCCCTGAGCTTTTACCTTGGGCCACATGGTGCTATGCTGCTCATCCCTTGCTGTGGCACCCCATGGGTCTCATCTTCTCAGAAACAGGTGTCCAACAAGGTGACCCCCTGCATGGGCCCCCTGCTCTTTGGACTGGTTCTACAGAAGATCTTAAATGCCATTGATGCTGATGATGACTGTATCCACATCCTATATCAAGCCTGGTACCTCAACGATGGAAACTTAGCTGGCAAGAAATCTGCTATCCTTCGTGCTCTTTCTCTGTTGGATTCTATTGGTCCATCCCTTGGGATTTTTATAAATATGTCCAAATGTGAGTTGTTTTGTAAAGGCGACATCAGTGAGTTTCCCCCATTTATGAAGTTCTCCCATGTACCTCATCTTGACTTACTAGGAGCCCCAATAGGGGGCTACCTTTTCTGTGGAAAGTATGCAGCATCAAAGCGTTCAGAGGCCTTGAAGTTGTTATCCAGACTGGTAGAAGTAGGGGCATCAGACCCTCAGGTTGCCTTGATTCTGCTTTGTTTGTGTGGGAGCTACTGTAAATTAATCCATTTGGCTAGAGCTACCCCCGCCAAGTTTAGTCTCAGAGGTACTTCAGCTGTTCAATGTTGAGGTTAGCAGTGCTTTGCACAGAGTATAGCTGTAGAAGTTACGGATCGTGCATGGCAGCAGGCCCAACTGAATCTAAGTCACGGAGGTCTTGGGCTTCGCTCAGTTTCCCATCACTCCTCAGCTGCCTATATTGCCTCCCTTTGTGCTTCCGGCTTTGGTGATGCACAGAATCCACACCTATCTCACAGGCTTGTCTCCCCATCTGAGGTAATCTCTGTGGATGCTATCACTACATCACCCATCCACCAAAGGGTACTGTCAAAGAAACTAGAGGACCACCAGTTCTCTTTATTGTTGAAAGCATCATCACCTGCCGACAAGGCTCGGCAGCTCTCTGTGTCAGCACCTCATGCTGCATCCTGGCTACTGGTCACACCTTCTCCTGGCCTCAACCTACACCTTGACCCTAATGAGCTGCAAATTTCCATCCAATGGTGGCTAGGGATGGACACAGCTAGAGGCTCCTCGTGCTCTCTGTGTCCTGGCTTAGCTCTTGACCGCCTTGGCAACCACGCTACTACCTGTAAATGGGGTGGTGATGTCGTTACCCACCACAACCATCTGCGTAACGTGATTGTTGAGTTTTGCCATCGTGCCCATCTTGGAGTGAGAGTCAGGCAGTGGCATTACACCAGACTTAAGCTGCACCCGGCCAGTGGATGTACTTGTTCTCAATTGGGAGAGAGGGAAACATGCTGCCCTTGACATCACAGTGACCTCTCCCTTAATCCCTTCTATCCTAACAGCAGCAAGCTTGTCTGAAGGGGCTGCAGCGGAGGAGGCAGAGATCAGGAAGCACAAAGCAAATGACCCAAAGTGTTCAGAGCTGGGTTGGGTGTGTATCCCACTTGCGGTAGAGACTTATGGAAATTGGGGTAGGGAAGCCCAATCTACTTTCTCTCGCCTAGGTTCTCACCTGGCCATCATCACCTCTTCCCACAAAGGTAAGGTGCTCACAGAGCTATACAGCAGGCTGTACTTCACCCTGGTTCGGGCTGTGGCTAGAGCCTTGTTGGCAAGATGTGCTCCCTTCCTTGGCCTCCAGGATATCATTTGAATTTTTATTATGTAATGTGTTTTCCTAATTAACTATTTGTACATTGAATACATAGTTTTCTATCTTGTAGATAATCAGTTTATAAACAATTCATAGAAAAATTTACAGAATCCTCCACATTGGCGAAGGAGTACCAAAGCAACTTGGGAATCAAGGGATCCGACTTCCTTCAACAGAGCCAAGAATTTGGAAGCCCTGCTCTCTTCTCTGCAACATACTTTGCACAGAACATAGGATCCCCAATCGGAACCCCAAGAATTAAACGCGTTACGTTTTTTCATTTCTGATGGAAACGGTTGAAGATCACAATCCCCATAGAGCTCACATTTAGATGGATTAATCATGAGACCTAGTGGTGGGCCAAGATCTTGAATGATACTAAGCGCTTGCACAACAGCTTGCTCTGATCCAGCAATAACGCCATCATCTATTATTATTATTATTATTTTTATTTTTATTCATAACACTATGCAAAACATACTACCACTAAACGGCACAATTCAAAGGAGGGGAGAGGGTTGGAGGCAAAGTTTCCAAAACAGATGCAGCATTCCCCCTCTGTTGAATTGAGAAGGTACTCCATTAATTGTTTTATTAATCTTTAATCTATTTCGATCTTTAATTGAGGATGGATTAAGGATGACTTTACGCCGCTCGTATCAACTTCAATTCACATCGTATAGGATATTTTTTGGCGATATTAAGCTTCTATAGGCTTTCATTTAAACAGCGCTATCTAATTATTCGTTATATCTTTTTGTTTCTGGCACTATCAATGGCAAATTATGCTCATATTTAATACTCAAAACCCGCATTTCGACAAGTGCACTCCAATGAATGGGGGAGCAACCTAATCACATCAAAGAGTTTTATCAAAACAATTTACCATAGCACCACCGCCTTGGGGACTTGCGTGTATGGGCATGCTCTAGCCTGATGCAAAGCTTTCAAGCTTCCGGCAATCTTTTAGTTGTTGCTATAGTTTGAGCCCTGTAATTATGGAAACCACAAAGCATACCATATTTTCGCCCGAGGTAGCAAAGATGGCGGTTGAAGCTTATAAGGCATTACGAACGATTTCTTCACCCAGTGGACTGTACACTATGCTTGTGGCCAGTCAAGTTACCATTTGATGCTCGTGTTGGCGTTAAGACAACATTGTCCCATGAAGCGGAGGCGGGTCTGATACAGTACCGGCTCGGAACAACGGAAAAGTCACAGCTCGCAGCAGCGGAAAATAAGGTATATTCATGGTGGAGTTGGGAAAGCTGTTGGTGTACATAGCGAATGCTTTCATCAGTAAAAATTCTTTTGGTGAAAGCCAGTCCATGCCAGATCGATCGATATCGATAGATGAAAGCAGTAAGGTTGCGCTATGAACACCATGAATATGCCTTATTTTCCGTTGTTGCGAGTTGTGACTTTTCCGTTGCTCCGAGCCGGTATACTGTACAGGCAATTCATGTAATGTATTCATCTATGCCACCATGCTCTAAATTAGATATGTTAAGCATTTCATTGTTTCTTAACATGTACAGAGGATGTTTACTAGATTCTTTTGCTCAACGTGTATAATTAAGTCGCGGCTCAATGATTCATTATCCTCACTATTCACCGATTACTTTTCCACGGAGTTACTTGTTTTCTGGAAACTCTGACGACTTCTTCAGTGCATGGCGCCTATTTTAAAGGGAGATGCAGGTAGTTTTAAAAGCCAGCCACAAGTTCAACCGCAAACCGCAGCCTTTACAACAACCTCTAACGTATAAAATTAAGAGGTGCATGTCACTCAAAATAATGGGTTGCAAAGTAAAATGTATGTAAGTAGTTCTATTAAGAACATCAATCGTTTTCCAGGTCATCAAGTGATGAGGTGAATAATCGTTGTATTACCATAGATATTATAGGTATTAGATGTTGCGGAGCAGCGTGCGTAAACAAAGCACGCACGGGTTATTTCGCTTAAGAAGGAAGCAAGTTTGCACGAATATAAATTTTACCCATGTGCATATATCTGTTATGAAATTCGGTGCTTCTCCTAATTAAGAGCTAAAGCATGCAACATCAGTCATCACGTATTGTATTTAGTTACATGTACTGACAAATATATATCATGACTATGTCCGATATATATATATATATTTTTGGGAGGGGGGAGGCCGTGGTCACCTTCCGCATAAACGCTATAGCTATTCCTATTCTTAGCTTCTGAGGACAATTATATATTTACTGTCACCCCTGGAGTTGTCTTCAAAATGTGAATTCTCTGTATAAGCCCTTTCCTACACAAGTGCACATCACAAAGGTGCAACTTCATTGTCTCCTCGATGGGTAGTTGAGTTATGGCGACATGGGCATATAGTGGTTGGTGTCCATGGAACATGAACAATAATGCCAACTCCCACTTAGCTAACCTGAATGATCTTGTGTTTTGTGGGCAAGCATAGTCTGTTGAGTTTATATACACGATATGCACCTGAAATGTGCTATGACCATATAATATACAGTATCGTGGATTCTAGGGATAATGATTCGTTGAGCCCTGACTTAATTACGCCCACGTTAACGCGCGTATACGTACGTCGTAATTCCTATACAGTAGCGGCTTGCTCCAGCGGTAATTATCACATTCGCTCCAGCGGAAAAATAATTAAATTCACCTGATACAGAAACTGTTGGTGTACTTAGCAAACCCGCCTGTGGTTGACTATGCGCCTCTCTAAATGGAACTCACTGCTTATACGCGGCTTTGCTGTGTATATAGCGCTTCGTAATCCGCCCCTTCTCTAATACATGTACTATTAGAAAACGGACGAAGCGCTATGTACACAGCAAAGCCGCGTATAAACAGTGAATTCCATTTAGAGAGGAGCATAGTCAACCACAGGCGGGTTTGCTAAGTACACCAACAGTTTCTTCTGTACCAGGTGAATTTAATTATTTTTATGCTGGAGCGAATGTGATAATTACCGCTGGAGCAAGCCGCTACCGTAGTTTCCTGTAAACTCTGACAGCGTAATTCTTCCGTGCATGGCGCCTATTTTTGGGCAGCCAGAGGAAGTTCTCACACAGTAGCCATTTTAAAAGCCAGCCGCATGTTCCAAACTTAAGCCGCAGCTTTTACATCAACCTCCAACGTATAAAATTAAGAGATGCCCCTCAAAGTAATGTTAAAACTGAAAAATAAAATTGGGCTACAGAGTAAAATGTAAGTAGCAGAACTAGTTCTATTTAGAATATCAATCGTTTTTTCTCATCAGTGAATAATCGTTGTAATACCGTACATACTATAGACTGCGTGATATTATACACGTTAAGCGTGCATGCAAAAACAAAGCACATAGGTGGTATTTCGTTTAAGAAGAGGGAATTAAAGTTTGCACCAATATAATTGGACAGCCAGCGGCCTTTGATCTTACCGTTACATCACTGTTAAACCCTTAATTCCGACGGCAGGGTCTGCAGCTTTATGGGGCGAGTGGTGCAAGTACATTCGAGTGCCCAAAGTGTGCAGAATTGGGCGGAATGGGTGTAGAGCCATACATGATCCCCCTCCGAAAGACACACCGTGTATTCCCTTCTGATCATACCCAGTCTTCTGACGCCTTTCTGTGCATGCATGCTGTCTGACATACTGATACACCAGCTGAAACCTTTTCTTTACATTGTCCACATTTCGACCCTTTCCTGTGGGGACCTGCTCAATACTAACTGGTAGATTGAATATTAAATGCTCCGACAGCACCACCTCCCTCGACCTCCCAAACATCATCTAAAAAAAAAGGTGTTACCCCATTGGTCTCATGCACAGATGTACAGTACGCAAACATCAATAATGGCAAGTGCACATCCCAGTCACGTTCCGCATCAACAACAGCAATGCTCAACAAATTTAACAGAGTTCTGTTAAATCGTTCGACTAACCCGTCCGATTGGGGGTGATACAAAGATAGATGCAGCAAGAATTTGCATTTGAGATTACCCAGGGACCTCTGCATGCTCAATACGTTGTACATTACATACTCCTCCAACTGATGATTGACTTCTCCCATCAGATTCCATAATCAATGCCTCAGTTCCTACTACAAGTACTCCTGGCCCTAAATCTAGTTGGCAGTTAAACTTAGAAAGAAAATCAGCTCCAATCAAGCACTCTTGTGTCAACTGACTATAGCCACTAAGAATGGGAAGTTAGTATGTATGCTACCAATATGCAAAGGCAATTCAACTAGAACTTGCTGTGCCAGCAAGCTGTAACCACAGGGTCGTTAAGATCTTTTAGATGGTAACCATATCCTCCATATTTTAATACATCCCTCCATACATCTTCCCTAATCAGTGTTACCCCAGAACCTGTATCAATTAGCATTCTGGTTAGTCTCCCTGAATCATCATAGATGAGAAATTTTAGCAGTACGCTCAACATGAGTAGGTTTAGGTCCTAAACTAAGTACCATGCATGAATGGTTTAGGACCTCAAGCAATGCCCATAAATGGGCGCGTTCACATCTTAATGAACATGATATGACATATGTGTTTCATTTGTATTGTAACCCTTAGCAATTTATTCCCATATGCATCTAGGCCCTAAGTATGTCACTACTGCGCTCGCTGTGTACTGTTGTTATATGTATATAAATGTATATGCAATTAGTGTATTGTGCCTAGTTAAGTGTATGTGTAGCAGCATTTACACGCAAGCTACATATATATATACACATGTGAAAAGCTTCCAGGAATATGAGTGGTGTTAATTCCTTCGTACTACATGCATGCAGTCATCCATTTCCTTAATTGGCACTTACAACTGATGTTCAACCATTCGGCTACATAGGTCCATATATGGTGAAGAGTTCATTTAAAACTTCTACTTCAGAGTAACCACTCTGTTTGCCCAACACACCATATAAATTCCTTAACGCTAAATTGATTGGCTTGCACGCAAGCGATTGTCCTGGGGTGTGGATGTATGCATTTCACAGTTGAGTTATTACTTGGGTTCGTCACTTGCTTGTATTTGAACTGACATCCAGGATGAGGACATATAAAGATGTACTTAAAGACAACTTAAGAGTTATTATCAACGTCAAGAGCACACCACAGGAAACACACCTCCACACCAGGGACACACCTACACACCATGGACACACCTACACACCAGGGACACAGCTACACACCAGGAACACACCTACACACCAGGGACACATCTACACACCAGAGACACACCAACACACAAAAGTGACACACCTACGCACCATGGACACATCTACATACCTGGGACACACTTAAACACAAGTGACACACCTACACACCATGGACACAATTACACACCAGGGACACACCTACACACCAGGGACACACCTACACACCAGAGACACACCTACACTGGACCACCTACACACCACTCCTGAACAATGTGTATGTGATGAATGAACAGTGTGTGTGTGTGTGTGTGTGTGTGTGTGTGTGTGTGTGTGTGTGTGTGTGTTTCTTGGACTAAAAATTGTGCTGCATGTGTGTGTGAATTGAACAGTGTGTGGTGTAGTGTGTGTGACTAAAAAGTGTGTGCTGTGAACTGCAGTGTCATATGTGGTGTGTAGACTGAACAGTGTTTGTGAGTGCGATGAGGACTGAACAGTGTGTGTTTGTGTGGTGAGGACTGAACGTGTGTAAAGTGTGTATGGGTGTGTGTGAACTAAAAATTGTGTGGTGCAGTGTGTAGCATGTGCATGGGTGCATTTGTGGAGTGTGTGGATGGTTGTGTGTGGGATTAATGAACAGTGTGTGTGGTGAGGACTGAATTAACAGTGTGATTGTGGTGTAGTGTGTGGACTAAAAAGTGCGCGTGGTGAGGGTGGGCTGAACAGATTGTGTGTGGAGTGTGTGAACTGAACAGTGCATGTGTGTGGTGAAAATGCTGAAAATGCATGTGTACAACACTGACAAATGTGGCGTGTGTGTGGTGTGTGGGGAAAAAAAGACACGGACGGGCAGGAGTCTTAAAAAGTACTAACCTTTGTTGTACTAGTTCTAAAGAACATTCGATGCGACCACGTCCTATCTGGCGAGCGGTATAATAGCCACGGAAAGGCAGGCATAGAATTAAATCTACTAACCTTCACGTTTATATCGGCCCTCAATACTAGTACTCTCTCTGTATACGGTAGTTATATTGAGTCGGGCATTCTCTCCAAGTGTGCGCGAATATAGATTCTAATAGACCTTTTTCATCACATGACCAAGTTACATTAAACGTGACGTCATTTACGTAAGCCGCCATCTTGGTGCACAGCTGGCATAGACACGACCATAGATTTATCTACGCAGCGACTAATTCCGCTTCAGAAAACTGATGTCAAAGATATTATACGGAATAATTCCTCTCAAGATACATCAGCAAGACTGCTATCATTATAACGCGTACGTATAAGGCTCGGATAATCCGTTTTGCGTTGAGCTTGTATTTTCCCCTTTGGACGTCTGCAGGCCGGCTGCGAGCAATTCGGTATCTTATTTTGTGCTGCAAACAAATTTCGAAGCAATTCATACATGCAGTTTAAAAATTAAGCCCCTATACAACCAGCGTTAGCGGCTGCATGGCCTGTCAGAGACTAAATCTGGGTCTGTCACTGATGCATGCATGCATGCACAAATATTTCGGTCGCTTTAATTTTGATCCGGCCGGACCAAATGAAAACGAGCGCCAGAAATATTCCGGCCGGGCTGAAATTGAATGGGGAGATCACCTGCATGCATGTATATGTACGCCAATACGAAAGTGTTCATAGCGAACATGTACGTGTCTATAAGCTACAAGATCGCAGTGCATAATGGGTTCTGGCCAACTTCTGGGTGGCCTTTCGTCCATGCATGTGTTCTCGCTCCGCTTTCGGCAGTCAGTATTGGCACATAAACATATACAAGCATCAAATGGGTGCATTTCAAGTAGAGAACCGCGTGGTGTGTGTGTGTGTGTGCGTGTGTGTGTGTGTGTGTGTGTGTGTGTGTGTGTGTGTGTGTGTGTGTGTGTGTGTGTGTGTGTGTGTGTGTGTGTGCAGTGGCGGATCCAGGCATATTTTAGGCTCATTAAAACCGGGCAATTATGGGCACGGGCCCATAATTGCCCGGTTTTAATGAACCTAAAATATGCTGTATCCGCTACTGTGTGTGTGTGTGTGTGTGTGTGTGTGTGTGTGTGTGTGTGTGTGTGTGTGTGTGTGTGTGTGTGTGTGTGTGTGTGTGTGTGTGTGTGTGTGTGTGTGTGTGTGTGTGTGTGTGTGTGTGTGCACAACAAAGCGACGCGTATCTGCCATATCCATTTGCGTATAAGCTCCTTTCGTGATGTTTCATATACGCTCATAGCTGATATCAGGTGTCATAACTACGTACGGCTGCTCTGACGCCGTTCGCATCCTTTTACAGTGACCAAGTTGTAGAGTCGGTATAACCAATCTTGGTTGAATTTGTTATACAGTGTAGCCAGGTGGCTTTCAGGATTGAAAGGCACTCAATATTTGCTAGCGTCGTCTTTATTATGCCTTGTCTTGAAAGAGCATCGAGGCAACCGTCTCTTCGTCTTTGGCTGAGCTCGCGTTCACGTTCTCCTTCAATGTGGTTAATAACAGCAGATATTCGATGGAAAGAGAGATCTTTATTCTTTATCAATCACAGAACACTTGAAACACCAAATTACTGCACACAATACAATAGTACCTGTGCACCAAGATGGCCGCCACCGGTGTTTCACGTGATCTAGTTAATTATCTTGTGACGCATGAAAAAGGTCTATAGCGCACGCATTTTCACAATTACGGAACCTGACCGCTTCGAAATATTCCAACGTCACAATTAAGGAATCGCTAAGGAACTGTGACATTACTTAAATTATGACGCTTACGGTATGTCATGTCATGTTCATTAACCGATTACTGCCGAGATACGCATATCGGCGTCAAAGATGTGTTACCGTTACCAATGAATTCTTTCAGACCCTATGAAAGATTATACCAATTTGAAGTTACTCTTGTTCAGGGCTTCAGATTATGTTGTTGACACACCTTCCAGCTGCCTAAGATTCCTCTGTTGCCTCATTTAGCTGTTTTTGGACAACTTTACTTTAGCTAAACAAAACTATTCCAACGTTAATTGGTTAACATGTGAACTCGCCCATATATGGACATAGATTGCTATAGTTTAGTGTTCGGCGTACTATTACTAAAAATTTAATAATCCGGACTCAGAAATTTTCAAATGTTGTTGAGACAGTGTTATTAAAATTCTTCAACATGGAACATCAGTCATCGATCGATCATCATCCGGCCGTAGTATTGTATTTAGTTCTCCGATATTTTTAGGGGGGGGGGGGGGGGGGGGGGGAGGGGGGGAGGGCTTCCACCCCTGGAGTTCTCTTCAAAATGTGAGTTCTCTGTATAAGCCCTTTCCTGCGAGCAGCATGCAGCATACAATGCACATCACCACAAAAATGCAGCTACACTGCCTCCTTGATGGGTAGTTCTAGTTGGGGTCATGGCATGTACACATGAACAATATTGCCAAATCTCACTCTAGCCTGAATGATCTTGTGTTTCATGGACTGTTGAGTGGCAAACACCATCAAATATTTGTATACACTGTATGCATCTGAAATGTGCTATGACTATAGTATTCTGAATCGTTCAGCCGCGACTTAATTACGCCCATGCATACGCGTGTACACATTACTTTTCCATGAATTACTTGTTCCCTGTAAACTCTGATGGCTTCTTCCGTGAATTCATATTTTAGGCCAGCCAGAGGAATTTGCAGCGTATACACGCGCAAATAATCATTTTAAAAGCTGGCCGCATGCATGTTCAACCTTTTACCCCAACCTCCAACGAATAAAATTAAGAGGTGTCCCTCAAAATTAATGTTAAAAACACTAAACTGGGCTACAGAGTAAAATGTAAGTAGCAGAACTAGTTCGATTTAGAATATCAATCGTTTTCCAGGTCATAAGGGGATTAACCGTTGTAATACCGTATAGATATTATAGGTATTACACGTTGACATGCGCAAACAAAGCACACATGTGGTATTTCATTTAAGAAGGGTGTACTTTTGCACCAATATAATTTTAAATACATGCATGTGCATATTTTTGTTATGAAATTCGGTACTTAAATACCACTTTGTCCTGTCACCTATGTAGTTCTGAGATGGCCTAGCCATACATTATTTGCGGGATCCTCTTTATCTTCCCTGGATGTGGGGCCACCTAGTTTCTGCAGCATGCCCTGGATTGCAGAAGGGAGGACTCATTATTCAGAGGCATTATGAAATCAGAGACTGCATAGAAGATATGGCAGCACAGGTTTGGAGCCAAGTCACCAAGGAGCCAGTTGTCAGAGAGGCTGATGTTAGCACAGGTGATGATGGGCTGCAACTTGATTTGGGGAGAAGCAACCTCAGGTGGAGGCATTATTTGTCATCAAGATCATTACATATCCATCTCATCAAAACCGTTCACCCGAATCAGTCTTCGAATCTTCGAATCTGGAGCTAAAGAGAAGAAAAGGATTTATGAACAGACTGTATCTGAGTGGAGGGGGGGGGGGGGGGGGGGGGGGGGGGGGGGGGGTAACTTCACATCACTAGTGATGTCAGTTGATGGACTTTAATTTTCCACAGAGTGGCTGGACATTTTTTGAAGAGACTAACACCAATCTTAGTACTCTCATGCGCATGTGGCTACATTAGGGCGCGACTAGCCTTTGCCATCATAGGGGCATCCAGTTTGTGTTTGAGGGGCTCATGGGTGAAGTGGAAAGTGGACTTGGGTTGGATGATGGGGCACTGCTCTACTCTATATTAGGTTGATCATGTGTTCAGGAAGAGTTATCTCGTAGGTTTATTTTTCAATGGTATTTTTTATATGCTTTGTCAAAAAAATTTATTCATCATTTAGTTACAAACTATATGATGAAGATGTCTGATCTTTTTAGTGAGGGAGGGGGGGGGGGGGGGGGGGGTTTGCACCTTCTGCCACCCCTGCATAGATACTATAGCTATTCCTATTCTCAGCTTCTGAGGACCCCTATATACACAGACACTGCACGCATGCCCCTAGAGTTCTCTTCAAATCTACAACTACACTACCTCTTAAATGGGTAGTTGTAGTTGGGGTGTGGTTGGTGTCCATAGAACATGAACAATAGTGCCAACTCTTACACTGGCCTGAATGATCTTGTTTTTCGTGGGTATATTAGACTTGAGTGGCGAACACTAAAATGCAATTGTTTGTATACCCTGTATGCGTTTGAAATGTGCTATGACTATATATAATATAGGAACTGATCGGTAGCATATAGTATAAACTACAAAAGAAGAACACCTCATCAACTGAACGTAGCTTGTATCGTTATACCAGCTGGGCAATTGGGCAATAAAACCATATGCAAAATTAGGCATATTTCAACCCTATCTATTGGTAACAAAAAACAAGGAGCCAGTTGCCTGTACTATAAACTGATGGTACATCCTCCGGCCTATTTGCCTTTTGGCTGTTGTTTGTCCCATTCCGTGGAAAACTCAATTTTTGCAGACGAGGGTCAAAAGTAGTATACGTGTCTTCGAAGCGCTGCTGTTCCACCGGGAAACGTACCATAAACACGACCCACGTGATCAGATCGATATTTTCATGGTATTGTCATGCCTCGGCCGCCGGCTAATTTGTATAAAGCTGACGATTTCGCGTACAGCCTCATTTCAGAGGTCCTGAGGTTGTTGACGGGTCGATTTGAGCGCAGATTTAATTTTCACTTTTAATACTGAGACCCTCCACAACCGTGAAATTCCCAGCCCCTAAATGATGATTCGTTGGACGAAGCATTCGTTATCGCACTATCAACGCTGCAGCTCGCTCATATCTCGAGCTTTGAGCTCAATAAGTACGTTGTTTTATAGAACTATACTAACTTGTTGGTAATTTTTGCTGGATGTATTTCTATTCAAGCTGCACATAAAGTTCCCGGAGACTCACTTTCTCAGCTTTTGGATCACCTCTCGGACAAGCCACAAGAAACTTCTAACGCGGTATAGTTTCTTTAATTTATCATACATGCAGGCCGCTTAAATTGGCCGCTTGGCAGATCAAAATTGCATGAGCAGCTCTAGTGTCCGCCTTAAATTAATTGCTATAGTGTACCTTGTCGTGGTGTACAAGGCAACTAAATTGTGTACGACAATCGGAAATTTATATACCTTTAAAACTGATGTGGATGGTATAAATACCATGCACACCTATATGACGAATGTTAATTTATGGTTACTATATTCTGAAATTAAACTTGTTCAGTTTTAAAACAAGTGATTTGTGGCTCCAGCATGTAAATTTCTTGTACAACCCATTGATGCCAAAAACTAGTTACGCTTAGATTAATGTGCATGCACAGCTACAAGGAAATTTTTTTGGTGCTAACTGAAGCCAATATTGGTATCGATTTGACGTCCCGATAAAAAAATTGTAATTGGTGTTTCACCTACGCTAATACTGTATATCATTCGGAGATGTGATCATTACCGCGAAAAGGAACCCAACGCAATATTATAAATTCCATAAAGGTGACGTGTGCAATAATCAGTTTTCATACGATGAATCATTAAGAACATGCGAACCGCGCTTAGCGACAAGTGGATAACATTGAAATCGAGCTAGAAGTAAAAAAAAAAAACCCAATATTTTTATGCTAGCTAGTCGGATTCACCATAGATAGGGATTGGAAGCGCATCACGTGAGCCTTTATGTCCGTACGCGCACTCCGTGATCGGGCTAACCACGTCTTTCAGGTGGTTAAATCCGGGCAGAGTTCAGAACGTTGCATCACGTGAGCCGTCCGGGGGTACTGTAGGGAACAGGTGTGTGTCCTAGAGGGAGTGACATGAGCCATTCAGGGTACTGTAGGGGAACAGGTGTGTCCTGGGGGAGCGATGTGAGCCGTTCCGGGTCTGCAGGGGAACAGGTATGTCCTGGGGGAGCGATGTGAGCTGCATGGTACTGTAGGGGAATAGGTGTGTCCTGGGGAGAGCGACGTGAGCCGTCCAGGGTACTGTAGGGGAACAGGTGTGTGTCCTGGGGGAAGCGATGTGAACCATCCGGGGTACTGTAGGGGAATAGGGATTGGAATTATCTGCAGGGTGAAGTGATACTGCTGCTTAGTAGTGTATGTGTAAGATGCAGAGATCTACATGTAATTGCGTAGTCCTACAATGAAATCCTTAATTTCATATCAACCCCTTGTGAGCAAAGAGTAGCTGCATGCTGAAAAGATGCCAATCACTGTGTGGTGCTGACCTTGTGTACAACCCCTCAATCAATAACATGTTGTGCTATTATGACAATATATACTATTGCTTAATAAACACGGGCATGATGGATTTTTTGTCACAGCCAGTCACAAATAAAAAAATAACAACAAAAAAAATTGCAGAATTTAATAAATGCTATATAATCTGTACTCAGTGCAGAACCTTATTCGTATGCACACAACAATTTGGAAGGAATGAATAATAATATAACCAAACTGTTCCTAGGACATTTGGCCCAGCTGAATCCCCAGCTAGCCTGTTACAATGCTTATAACTTGACATTGCTTCTTCTGTGTTGTACATTTCCTTATAATGATTGATGATAATAAATTAGGTCTATTTTAATGAGTACAAGAGAATACATGTATTTATTAAACGCAAAGGGAATGCACACACCCTAACCAGCAGTTAAACTTCAAGAAGGGATCCACCTGGAGAGGGTTGCTGTCATATTTGCCCTCACCAAATGCCTACTATACAGCTCAAATAGAATCACTAAGTTTGTTTTGACCTATATAATGGCAAAACATTGGGGGGGGGGGGGGGGGGGGGGGGGGGGAAAGGGTTGGGATAGACTGGTGGTCACAAGTGATCACCTGTTCATCCCTGCCAATGTCTGTGAACAAATGGAGATCATCTTTGCCCAGGGCACCAACGTTTCTGCACGTCTCTCTCACACTCAGATATAAAATGATTATTACCGAATGGTAATCAAGTGGTGGGGACAGGTGTTGGATTCTTTGTTCAAGCCTCTTCGCAGCCTGTATAGGTCAGTGGTAGTTCAAACGCTGCCTTTGTACTCATTTGAGTACGTTTTCAAACACATAATATAATTATATCAAGTGGTAGGGATAGTTTCGGATTATTAGTCTAGAATTCTTCTCTGCCCTTATAGGTCAGTGGCAGTTCAATGCTACCTTTGTTTTAACTTTCAACCCATTTGACTAGGTTCTCACATACTCGGACATATATAATTTGATTATTTAATAATTATCAAGTGATGGGAACAGCTTGATTTAAGCTTCTGCCTATATAGGTCAGGGGTCTATCACTACTTCCTTTATTTTACTTTGTATTCTTATGGGTACTAGTTCATACATGTATGTCCTTCTCAACCACCTTGATGAATATGATTATTTATTGGGTGGGTTGTAAATAGCTCGATCATACCTTCTTTAACCTTGTACATGGCCCTTTTATAAAAGGCTATGAGTAGCTCGATCGTTATTACTCCAGTGAGGAGTAGCTTTGTTGTGATTTATCCTTACTCTTATGAGTAACCTCTGCGGAGTAATTATATTATTGTTGCACGTACCGTAAGCAGAGGATCTAAAGGAGAGAAATGGTGCGGTAGGATGTAAGCGGTAGTAGCGTTAATCGTTCTGAAGTTATAACAATTGAAATGGAGAGCACTTTTATAACTTTTATATTATCGTCGGAAACTCAAGTGAACTCACGTATACATCACATTAATTAACAATTGAGGTACTTGTCTAGTCACAATTCACTTAACATCGTTAACTTCTATTCATAATAATGGACTACGAACCTTAGTTTAAATTACTGCTTTTCTGTGCTAAGTACAGCACCGCAGCCCGACCCTAGTCTCGTACCCAGACCCTCAATCCCACAGCTGCGGATGGATTACATCACCGCTGTACGTGGAAGAGGGTCTGGCGCATACTTTTTGGCCCTGACTTATTTTGATGTTTATGCAATTATTGTGTCGTCATAAGTGTCGTCATCGTGTAATTAAGTGCGGAACAAATCACTGCAAAGTCTGTTCGGTGTCTTGTGTCGGACTGCTCGCAAAGACGACAATTGGGAAGGCATACGCAGGACTCTAGTCTTTGTACCGTGCAGCTTAGGGTCAAGACGGAGCGCACATAGAACAGCTCTCTCCCCTTGCTCTTCAGACCCTTTCCCGGGCTGTTGCCCGCCGAGCTTTCCAAGAGGATGGCCGAGATTGATATTACTCTAATAAACGCCCACCATGTCCAGAGGGCCGTTGACCTGTCCCGCAGCCTCATAGCCCTGTGCAAAGAGGGCATGAGGTACTAACACACCTACCACAGGCTGCCCCTCAAGATTGCCATGACGGCAGGCTTCGTGGGGTTGGCTGGCGTGTGTGCTTGTGGCCATCTTGGAAGAGAAGTCACCCCCTTCTTGTAGGAGGGCGGGAGCTAACAGTGGAGGGGGGGGGGGGGGGGGGGGGGGGAGAGGGGGCAATGCAGCCCTAAGATGGTGCTGGTTCAAGTAGCCGCAGTGGTTATCAGTGCTGGTGGTTTATATGGTTCTTTGGTATCAATCCTCCCCCATCCAGTATTACTGGTACTACGCACTGCCTCTCGTCTGTTGGTCCTACGTGTGGGTGCGGAGGTCCGCGTTCCGTGCCGCCTGGCAAGGGATGGCAACCAATCGCGTGCTGCTTTTGAAGGGGACAGTGCACCTGGTGAGTGTGGTGGTGGATTTGGAGGCCCTTGTCATGAGCTTCTTCTATCGGGAGGTACTCTCTGCTGTCCTTGCGGTTGTCTCCATCTTGCAGTCAGTCTTTGGGATGCACGAATAATAACGGCGTCTAGCGATTCCCCCGAGTTAGTCGACATTCTAATCGCTGCTTGACTCATTATTGCTATGGAATGCAATTACACGTGACGTCAGACCGTGCTGCAATCTGATTGGTCCTCCGAAATAGAGGAAAGTCAGAACCACGATCTATGCGCCAGACCCTCTTCCACGTAGCGGTGATGTAATCCATCCGCAGCTGTGGGATTGGGGGTCTGGGTACGAGACTAGCCCGACCCCATATCATCACATGAGAATTAGCTAAGAGCATATATAACAACAAGTAAATAAAAACATTCTCTAACGAGAGAGTTGTTGGTATATAGGATTGACCAATGGTGGTTTAAAAAGCACGGAAACAAGAGTGACAGAAATTTTACTGGAAAATTGCCTAAATTTAATTACTCAGGCATGCGCTGTTATATTGTGTGTGCTAAATAAATATAGGCCTGTTTCAATTTTTCTGTCACTCTTGTTTCCGTGCTTTTTACACCACCATTGGTCAATCCTATATACCAACAACTCTCTCGTTAGAGAATGTTTTTATTACTTGTTTCATAAGTTTTTTTCGCCCTGTCATAGCAGTATCACAGTCAATAATCAAATGTATGCAATAATACATATATCTTTAATAATAATTATTATTAGTAGAATATACTATAGTTTGTCCACGCCTGCGCCCTCTTCATCTTCGGGGACGTCCTCCTCGCCATGTTAGTTCTGGCCAGACGGGCCAGGGTGGTAGTGGCCATGCAGGCCAGGGAGGAAGCAGTACTAGCGCTGCTGGTGATGCTGGCGGGGGCAGCACTGCTGGTGGTGGTGGCGGGGGCAGTGCTGCTGGTGGTGCTGGCGGGGTGAAGGGGAGAGGAGTCAGAGGATGAATGTAGTCATCCTCCTCCTCCGACCCCTCATTGGTGAAAAAACCCCTTAGGTCTTCTGCTGCCATCTACATGTACATGACAGAGAGTATGATAAAATTTTTACCTTTTTCCCAATACCTATGCCCTACTAAAATATCATTTTCTCCTAATGGATGAGACTTACAAAAGGCATCATTTACTTCACTTAGAAGCTCACTATCTCTAAGAATAGCTTTTTCAAGACCACCATTATACTCCATTAGTGCATGAGATTTGGGTTCATACAAGGAGTAGCTATATGAGAGAAGGATATGGTTGCAGTTATTTTCATTTCACCTAGTTCTCAGCCCTTGCCTGCAATTATATTCATACATGCAACAGCAGGCAAAATACATAGTAGGCTAGACAAGGGGCGTTTTTTGGGGAGGGCTGAACTATTTCATTGCTGACCTTTACCAAATGTGGTCAAGGTCAGCGATGAATATACGCACCTTGTCTACGCCTTCATCAAATAAGGAAGCCTTTTTGTACATCAGATTAAAACTATAGACACTACAGTACATGTACTCACCATGCATGCTTTACACGTGAAGTGGTTTTGTGCAGATCCGTGCTGTACATACTCGGGCGGGCCCTACTACCGCATTTGAGTAGGTGACAAGCCAGACCAAACGCGGTAGTAGGGCCGCCCGGCTATGCTGACAAATGTTGCATGCACAGCTTTTTTATGTTAATACAACATGCCATAACATACCTTTGGGTGGTAGTGGTAATTCTGTGACCCCTGCGGTACCGCGTCCTCTCGGCAGCACATTTAGCCATCGGACAGCGGGGTTATTCCAATACCGACTCCTTTCAGATGCTTTAATGGCAGCTGAATTGTCCTCGTATTTCTGCCTTTTAGCAGCGCGGTTTCCCTCGAGGTCCTCTTCATATCGCACCTTTTAGCAGCACGGTTCTCCTCGAGGTCCTCTTTATATCGCCACCTTTTAGCAGATCGCTTAGATTCAATATCGGCCTTGTAGCTGTCGTGTACAGAGGCCTTCTTCTTTTCGGGATCGGCCTTGTAGCTGTCGCGTGCAGAGGCCTTCTTCTTTTCGGGATCGGCCTTGTAGCTGTCGCGTGCAGAGGCCTTCTTTTCGGGATCGGCCTTGTAGCTGTCGCGTACAGAGGCCTTCTTCTTTTCGGGATCGGCCTTGTAGCTGTCGCGTACAGAGGCCTTCTTTTCTTCGGGATTAGCCTTGTAGAGCGCTCGGGCTTTAGCTTTGTTCTCGTCTTGCTTTTGGAGGTATTCCGCTCGTTGCTTAGATTACGCGAAGGCATTTTTGGAAAAACAACACCATATAAATTTAGTGCAGGTTAGAGTATTTATACTGACTAAAATTATTAATAAAAATCTATTATACGTATCATTTTTAAATAGAACTTGATATATGTGTGTCTATATGACATGTAACTTACTAAGGATAACGTGCCGGTAAATTTCGAAGCGATTGGTACTATTGCCGTTCTTCAAAACCGTTCGTAGCTCGAGTTATACCTTCCTAAGAAGAAGAAGAAGAATAATAAGACGACGACCAAGAATTATTATAGGACTGGGCCGGCATGAGAAACAGGAAATTGTTAGTTTCTCTATAACCACACCGTTTTATGACACGGAACCAACGTAGAACTGCATGTAGATCGTTGTGCTCTCATTCCACCGCGATAAAGAGATAAGCGGTCCGTTTCTCCGTTGTCCCTCCAGACGCTATAGTGAAGTTTTATTAATGACATTCATCAACCCTCAATCAATCCTATATTGAACCTGCTACCGCAGGTTCAGATAACTGAAGTTGCACAATTATCTGAGTACGGGACCGATATGAACCGTGCGATCCACCATGTAATACTTCAGTGAAGGATGGAACCAATTTTGAGGATTGGAAGGCGGTATGTGTTTAAAATAGGGTGTGTAACCGATTTTCAGGTTTTTTAGGTTAATCGGTTATTCGCGATTACCTATTCGGTCGACTATGCACTTAGCAGAATAGCAGGTTACCGATTGCAGAATTTCCTTTAGTCGAAATAACCGATTCTGTTATTCTTAGTCGCGATTAGTCGATATTCGTTTCCTTCATATGAAAAAATCGGTAGCAAATCGATTACCTTTTAAATATGCCCTTCGCTTTTCCCGCCTGTACAAAGGCATAGTAACGGGTTAAAAAAGAAACATTGGGATGTATAATCGCACGTCTGGGGACCCGGCTGAAGGTAACCATCAGTGCCCTCCTTCAATATACGCGGTGGGGCCCTGAGCACGGCTATTTAAATATGTATGTTCGCACGTATTGTACATGTGCATTAATCTAACGCGCTACGTACTCTTTTGCACGGTACACCAGACGTTCGGCCATGACGTTGTAAATATCGTACATGTCTCGATTCGCGGCTTTGTCATATGCGTGGAGCAGTGTTCCACCATGGTGTCTAGCTGGCACTGCTCAGTACTTATTGAATTGTATAATGAGGGCGAATAATGGATTATAACTGCCAATTGTGGCGGATGGGTATGATACATGTACGTGTTTACATGAAGGTATTTTGTACAAGAAAGGAGCGCACGCTGCGGGGTGGACCAACTATTCATTTTCATTTTTATCTCAGTAAATTAAAATCTTACTTCTCCCATTCTTAGTAGTAAATACTGTGGTAGCGGGGAAACAAATAGCCACGTGTTTTTCGGGGGGAAAAAATGCTTGCGGGTCACAATCCGCCGCCATTGAATCATGGGTTTGGCGTAATATTGGCATGCACATCGTTCCTAGTCCCTGTGGATATTATCTTTGTTGTTTTAATGATTTAAAGTTGGCATAAGTAACTGATGAGCAATAAAACTGGCTTTACTAACTAGTATTAGACTTGAGAAACTGTGATTTATCGTGCCATTATTAAAAAAGGACAAACCTGGAAAAACCTAGGTAATCGTTGGCAAATTAATAGTGCATTAATCGCCAAAATCGATTTATAGTTTCTACTAACCGATTTGCAAGTTGCTATTAACCTGAAAAATCGATTGGACTTTTTTTCATAGTCGAAATAATCGATTTTGATTTATAAAAAAGGTTACACACCCTAGTTTAAAAGCATACAAAAGCTGTATGCACTTCACGTCGTTTGTATACAAATGGCCAACACCATTAAGTGGGTCCTTAGCAAGCAGGCACAAGCTGAGTTCTCTGTTGACGGGTGGCCTGAAAAAAAATTTGTTGTGCCTGAAATTAGATACGCTGTCATGGATGCATGTGCATATCTTGCACGTATACTGCATGGAGAGTGTATGCAGAACGTCCGCTAACTGTATGCACTTCACGTCGTTTGTATACAGATGGCCAACACCATTAAGTGGGTCCTTAGCAAGCAGGCACAAGCTGAGTTCTATGTTGATGAGTGGCCTCCTCACCAGCTTAGTACTATTGTGGCCAGGATTACATCTGCAACTGTGAGTTAATATACAAAAACGAACACTGCAACTGATGATATTATAATCATGACATTTCTAAGGTAACGGATATTGTGTTGTACACATCGTACGAATCAAAATCTAGAGCACTTGAAGTTTTGCAAGACGTACGTATCCTAGGAAGTCCTGGATCCTACATTCATGGGGGAGTCATTTTTGAAGGTATATAGAGATATACAAACTGATAGCCGCATGGTTTTAAATCTATCGCCTACTGTATATGTAAATTACTTTGCATCATCAGTGGCAGACATACATATCTGCATGTAAACATGTATTTGACGTCTACATGTATATAGGAATTAATCAGTTGTATTCATATGCCGATATGATGGCGAGTTAGTTTATGAGCTGGGGGCGGAAAGCGCGTGACTGAGGTTTGAATACCACTCATGACAACTTTTTTTTTCAATCGTAACTGAACAAGTGGTTCAAACCTCAGACCAAAATAAACCACCAGAACTTGGTTGGAAAATTAAATCCAGTTTGCTGTGTCTGGAGACGTCAAACCAAATTTAAATTTCATAGCACCCAACTTTTTTTTTTGCAGTGTAAGGACAATGTATGTCCAGGAAGGCTTTAGGGGCATGGGAGCTGGAAAATCAGTATGAAATCCCACTGTCCAATATAGTGTAGAGCGCGAAGAGAGGGTTATACGATTCTGCTTTTATAAAAATCAGACTCGATAGAGATAGATAGATAGGCTTAGCCCCTCATGGTAATTTGGTTAGCAATTGATTGCGATAAGTGTTCGTAAACGGTTCTATAGCTGATAATGCAAGATGACACTGTGGTTCCAATTCATGCAAAAGGAAGATGCAGCACTGAGCAGCTGCAATGAACCTACAGCAGGGCCGTCACTGTAGGTCCTGTTCTATGACCACTTTTCCAGCAAAAATAGAATAAAATAATATATCTCCTATGTAAATGTACAAGTCGAGACTCTAATTATCCGATAACCTCATGCAAGGTGCTTTGTGTCTAATGTTCGTCTACCTGCGATTCACAAAATCTCAGTCCAGGCTGAATCATCAAATGGTACATCATATGGGACAGTGTCTAGCAAAATCACCCTACTGGGTACTTTTTTAAGATAAAATTTTCCGTGAACTCCCAAAGAGCTTCTATCAAATGGTCCTTGCGCATCCAACATTGGGCTATCCATCATAAAGTTGTCAGGTACTGCATTTATACATGTAATTAGTCATACATTTCAATGCAAGCGTTACTTTTCCTTTAGCTTGTCCTAGAAAATTTGAAAAAGTATCACAGGGTAATTTCAGTTGTTGGACACTAGCTGTTCCATATTTCATAAACGAATTCAGTAGTACGTACGTTTGGGACATAATCGTCCCATCGAACATATAGGAGCTGAGTTATCAATCTATCTCTAATGATATATTTTGTACAGTTTTTGCGTCGTGTTGGAGTTTTTTTTCAACCCCAAAAAATGTTGGCTTCTGGAGCCCTAGACCCAGATGGGTGAGCGCTGTATCCCCTAGCTGGAAAGGAGGCCCCCACCGCTGATAATTACGCTTAATCGAGCCACTTATTATAGTGCGGCGACGGCTCTGTACAGGTATTTCAGCCCCCTGAAAAGAGACAGCGGCTCCTGTGCAAGAGCGCTGCTTCTCCTGAGGAACTCCGAATCATTTATAGAGGGGTAACATGATGGTGAGTCGAGCGAGTCAACGTATGTGTGAACCTTCCCGGGATGACAATGCATATATTGGTGTCCTAACTACTATTGCATCATCAGTTAACAAGGCCCATGCAGGCTGAGCACGCAATCAGTCGGGTGGTAACTACGTATTGCGGCATGCATCACTGGCCTGGGAACCCGACTGATTGCTTGCTCTGCGGGTCATGTGCCAACCTTTCCGGGATGACACTGCTACCCCTCTATATATCCTTGTATAGTGAAGATGCTGTTGGTACTGTATATAGAGCATAACCAGCCTAAGCCATTCTGTACAAGATGTTCCTTCTCCCTTTGTTCATAACTGGGCATTGCAGCCAAATGGATTGCAGCACCTTCCTAGGAAGTTGCTGCAATCCATTTGGACAATCGAGGTTAGATATGGATGGTCATACCCTTCATTTCAAGACGCTTGCTATGGTCAGTCATGCAAGGAACACTGACCCATAGGGTCACCATGAACCTCACCAAGTTGAAGAATGATACTGCATCACCCTCTCTTCTGAAGCAAAGATTTTGCAGGATAGTCTAGTGCATCAGAATATATTCATTATGTACAATACTTAATCTTCTGCACTTTTAGCCTGTTCCCATGCACACCATTTTTCTCTACGGAAACTGAATGTTGTCATTACGAGGATAGAGCTGTGCAAAATAAAGTGTTTCTGTATTATTCGCACCAATGATGTAGGTATCCGCCTCCGTACACAATCGAAAGGGTGCACACATAATGATGTTTCCATAAGGCCATTCCAAATGTTTCCCGTTCTCCGCCCGCATCATTATAGACCACCCGCTTATAATGTGTCTATTATTCTAATTATCGGAATACGTTTTCAATTTTATTTGTTTGAGATGTTGGTAAACGTGTCACATTCGAAAAAGCTTGCGTGCTGCTTCTCAGACATCAACAGCTGCAGGCCTGGATATACAAGCTCAGCTGTGCCGCCTTTTGCTCATGACGTAAGATTGCATAAGAATGATGTAAGATTGCATCATAATTATTGTATTCATTTTTAAGAATTATATGCAAATAATGGATAATAGCCGCCCGCCCGCATGGGTTTTGGTAAAAGATCCGGACGGGAAACAACAATCACATTTGGAATGGCCTAATAGCTATAACATTCAAGTTGATCAATGAATTACATAGCTATGTCCAGGACTCCACTATGTACCAAATTCGACACGAGCGCTTACTGTATCACAACATTGGTACCAAAAGATAAGTGAAGTTCTAATCTGAGGAGTTAGCGATCATTCTACTCATGTCTATAGAGCACCAAAATTGGTTCATTTTTGCATTTAGTAAAATAGTTCCATAGGAGATTTGAAAGAAAGGTGTTTTAAGGTTGCAGGTATAAACAATATAATCAGTTGTATGGGACAGGGTCTGCGAAATGGCACATCGCTATATAGTTATAAACATGACTCACGTTTGAATCGCATAACTTTGGAACGGTAAACGCTATTGACTTCCTATTTTCAACACATCATACTACACCATTTCTATACGATAAAATAGATTTTGGGGTCTTGCATTTGTTTCGTTCCAGTGATGCAACGTCTGATACCTCTTGGGGTTGAAACTGGCCATATCTATCTTTCGGCAAGAAATTCACTTCAAATTTGGTATGTACGCAGAGGGATCCTGTACCTATCGATTTGTCCTGTTCGTTAATTTTTTACTTCATCCGTTACGGAGATATAGCTATGCAAAGTGCGTGCACGGCTTCCCCCTCGATTCGTGCTAATGATTTAGACACTCGCCTCCCATACATTAAATGTCTAATTCACAGGCGCGAATCAAGCGGGAACCGTGCATGTACTATGCACAGCTATATCTCCGTAACGGATCAAGTAAAAATTAACGAACAGGACAATCGTCCTTCTACGAATTGTGTTTTCCTGCCGAGAGATATGGCCAGTTTCAACCCCAAGGGGTATCGGACGTTGCATCATTTGCACGAAACTAATGCAAGACCCTAAAATCTTATAGCAATGGTGTAGTATAAAGTGTTGAAAATAGGAAGTCAATAGCGTTTACCGTTCCAAAGTTATAGTGATTCAAACGTGAGTCATTTTTATAACTTTTATATAAATATAGCGATATGCTTTTTTCGCAGACCCTGTCCCATATATTACATGCAATTAAATTATAAACCCAGAAGGTGACTTTCCTGGACACACTCCAGATTGAAATATCATTAATTCTGTGCAGATATTGAACCATCATTGGCTAAGTATCTTATGGATACAATGAAGTCACCCAATGGGAAACCGCTGCTGAAAAGTATGATAGAAACAACAATGTTTCAACTCCCAAGAGGAAGAATTAATGATCTTCATAAAAGGTATATTATATTACACTGATTCATGTTATGTGGAAAAACCCATGTTCTCTTGATTTATAATTTAATCTCCAGAGAAACTCCATCCTTGCCCAAAGGTTATTCCATTGGGATTCTCAAACAAGGTCATGGAAAACTGGTCCGACAGCACTGGAATCAAGTTGCATGTGCTTGCACAAGGGATACTGGACAGTTTGAAGAAATGATTAAGACACTTCCAACAACAGCTGTGTATCACAAAGACAACACTGAGATACCAGTGGGATGGATGCTGACTTATCCAAGTGGACGTTTTGGAAATGCATACATCCAAGAAGGTCATCGAGGATATCAGCTTTCTCGAGCACTTGCAGTGGATCTCTGCAAAAAACTCGTGCATGAAGGAATAATTCCAGAAATAACAACTAAAAATGAAATAATAAAAAAATATGGAAGAGAAGAAAAATGGGACGAGTTTACAGGTTACCAACGGCTGTATGTTGATAAAGCTGTAGACACGAAGTGTGATTAAGATATGAGAAGCTCCACAAATACATATGCTGAACATTTGAACAACTGTGAGGACATTTATTCATATAGCATTTGTAGTATTGACATTCAGTTTGTGGCGAAGGATTGGGGGTTAATACATATAGGCTTAATTTAATGTTAGAGATTTGATATCAAGAAGTACTTTTGTAGTTATTAATATTATTTGGTCTGAGAATGCAATCCACACTTCTCTCTTGTTTCTAAAGTACCTATGCATGTGTTTAATGAGTACAACATGATGTGCTTGTCAATGATCTTCCAGAAACTTTTCTTCACCTTGGTTATTAATTGAAGTTCACGATAAATGAATATTAATTACATTCAAAAATTATTTAATCAGCCAATTTAGGATTAGTTTGCTCATAGATACTTTAGAGAGGGATTGGAGCGCATCACGTGAGCCATTGAGCCTGTACGCACACTCTGTGGTCGCGCTAATCACACCTTTGAGAAGGTTAAATTCGGGCAAAGTGTTCAGAACGTGGTCCCACTAACGTTTGTTAGGCATTTCTCATCCTCATTTTGGAAGGTATAGTGTGTTGGTTCTAACAATAGCCTTGCCTTGCACTGGATGTGTAGGAATTTTTAGTTTCATCATTTTTCTGAGCTCGCGCGTGCTTGCATGTGTACCTGTTTTGAAAAACAGGTGTATTCACTAAGCTTTCTCTGTATAAAGAGACCATTTTGCAAGGAGGGTCTGTTTTTAGTTTTGCTTTATCGCCATCGGATCGTGAGTTACACTCTCGTGTAGTATAAGGAAGAGCAAGACGAGATATATTTGATGCATATACCTGTCTCTGTGCAATCCTAAGTCGAATCCTGAGTGGGCAGTTTTCTAAAATTGCTACCGCAAAAGGTGATGATTTTATGGTGTGTCTTCGCCTTGTACTCTTGTAGCACTCGCGAGATTCAAGAAATAGAAAGAAGTGGGTTTGATATTAGACAAGTAAAGAAAAACATTCTCTAACGAGAAAGTTGGTGGGATATAGGAATTGGAGGTAAAGGTGGTGTAAAAAAGAAGGGAACAAGGTTTTGGGAAAAGAAAAATGAGACAAAAATCCTATATTTAGCACTTCTTTTGGTTCTGTTACATTTACAAGTGCTAAATATAGGATTTTTGTTTCATTTTTCTTTTCCCAAAACCTTGTTCCCTTCCTTTTTACACCACTTTTACCTCCAATTTCTATATCCCACCAACTTTCTCGTTAGAGAATGTTTTTCTTTACTTGTTTCCTCTATTTTTAATTTCATTGTCGATGATATCTGCGAATACTGGCAAGTGCTGGCAAGTTATAGTTATGACGTAGCTTCTTTAATTGAAAATGGGCCGGGGCACTTATACAGTCCCCCCCCCCCCCCCCCCCCCCCCCCCCACTTCAATTACCAGTACCGTATCGGCTTTTGTTCAGGATCAGCATTGTACCGAAGCGGGAGGACTCTAACTCGTCGACCGTCTCGATTTTGGAGGTATTCCTCTCGTCATTTAGCTCGCCTCTTTTGTTGTTGAAGTGAAGGCATTTTGACAAAAACTGAAATGGTGAAATTTCCACCTGTTATAACGCTGTACAATTCTAATTATACGTGAATGTTGCAGTCAGTTTCATGCTTTATTCATATATCTGATACCTGAAGATGTCCTTCCAGGAGATTCTAAAGCGATAGGTATAATTTGCGCTCTTTAAAACCATTCCTATCCCGAGTTATACTCACCCGAGAAGACGAGTTATACGCGGGTCGCGTTTTTAATGATTTCACGACCCGGGTCAATTTCTATATAGGAACTACTACCGTCGTTCCTGATTTCGTTGGGATTAGTATTGTAGCCATAGCTCGCACAAGCCGTAGGCTCTATACACCGCCCCCCACCCACTTTGAATACAAGAGCAGCTCACGGAGTGATCTGCTCTGGTATTCAAAGTATGAAAGTCCAACGTCTCACTATTCTTATTCATGCAGTCACTAATCAGGGTTCCTACACAAAAAATATACGTCAAAATAAGACTGTTCAAGACTTTTTAAATACCCTACAGTTGAGTCTTTATTTCCTCATTCACACTTGACAACAACAAAATAAAACGCACTGATTTGCTGCACAAAATACATAAACGATGGAACAATTTATTTCAAAGTTGCTATTTTAAAATCACTGCTATTTCATCCAGCCTGCTTTCAGCAGCCTTGCACATAGATTTTACAATTCTTTGAGACATCACTTTAAATTCACTCCAAATGAAAAACGCACTTCTGCACATGATGCGTTATTAGTCCATGCTGCGATTGCGATTAGTTAAAACAAAATAATATTGCCTGCATTTCAATGCCTTTTAAATACAATAATCGAAAATTAATATCTTTTCAAGAAAAAAAAACAAATTTAATACCTTTTCAATTTAGCGTGGGAACCCTGCTAATATTCCACATACGAAAGCATTCAATTACATGTACATATATACATAGTGTGTATTCCAATTAGAAAATGTTAGTGCTTGATTAAGCACACATTCAAGTAGGTGCATATTTTATTTGATCATGCCGCAGTTAATGACACGAATGACTGCAAAATTTCATATTAAGGTCGCTATGCATCAACATAGAGAAAAAGCAAGCTATACAATACATGCATTGCATTTTCACAACGAGTCAAGAATGTTCTGGATAATCTGTGACCCCATAGTATCTCCACTGAGGAATGGTAGGTACATGAAGCTACAAAAGGAAAAAAAAACATTTTATTGTGGCTCCAATTTCACAGCACAGGCATGACACACACCAATTCAGATCTTATCACATACTCCTACATTTTGAAAAAAGATTTGCAGAGATTAATCAGGTGCCCCCTTCCCCCCCCCCCCCCCCCGTATGTGACTGTGCATATGACATATAAGCACAAATGATCAGATGTTCAGTGAGATGGTGTGCAGGTTTTAATCATAACCATATCAATGTTAACCTTTAATCTCCAAGGTCACATCCTACACATAGGACCAATAAAATTCAGTATAAATAGAAATGTAGGATTTTGGCACTCATTTCTCTACTGTTGTTTGATGTGGCTATCATGCTAAATATACCAATTGTCAAACTATTTTTTTAAATTACACGTGATGCAAAAAAAAGATGCAATTCTTATAAATGCAAAAAGTACGACAAGTATAATTTTTTTTGACTATTTTTTGAAGCATGATGTGTGTGTGCTACATAATATATTCAATGTCAGTGTTTTAAGGTGATAGGGTACCCTCCTGGAATTTGAAAAAAAATCATACTAGCTTGTAGCCTGAGAGCATCTTAGAGGACCATATCATTTTGACAGTTATTAGATGAGCAGTAAAAATGGTACAAATATTCTAAGAACAAAACTTTATAATTGGTTTGTTGAAAACTGAAGTGCTTAAAAATCACCAAATTTGGAGGATAAATATGAAATAATATCTTCTTTCGTTTGGTGCATTCGTTTCGAAACGGAGCAGTAGGTTTGTGCCAAAGCTTATACTAACCATCGTTTCAGGGTGAACTAATTAGGCTACTCATGGATTACTCATGCTGGGCATTCCAGAACAGCTACTTTATCGTGATTACACGTTCTTCAATACTTAATTGTCCTTTTGGTGCATCGATAACGTTACTACCCTTTTCCACAAATTTACAGCAATTTTTTACAAAGTTACGCATCCCTGGACGCCATATTTGTACCTTGAAATTGAAATGTTATTAATAAATAGATTTTCGGTTTTCGGCTATTTAGAAAAAAGTAACTTATTTTGAAAACAAGGACAAGATATTTTCCTACACGTACGCTCTTCTTGGTGCTTAGCTCCTATCGTAATAATATGCTCAACACTTGATCATAAGGTCTGTTGTCCTGAATGTGCAGGAAAAAGAGTTTTTACCGTTCGTATTTCAAGGTGCTCGTAAAACAAGCGGTGCTAGTGTTTCTGCGCGTTATTCAAATGCTATCAAGGTAGCATATCTTAAACAATAAGGTGGATTCTCTCCGAATTATATACGGTACTTCAACAGAACTACCAATTGATGATGACGTATTTTAATAATTCAGACCCCAAAATACATGGTGGACTCAAACTGCGCATGCGTGCGCGAATTACAAGATGGCGGATGCCAAAGTTTAAGGCATTGCGCTCGGTTAAATACGTTACTTATCCAAATGATATCAAGGTGGCATATCTTAAACAATAAGGTGGATCTTACCAACTTTTTTTCCAAAAAAACCACGTTATGGGTACTACTACCTTAACTCCAATCTATTTTGCCATAAACATACTGTACATTTTCAAGATTTGTCCATTCACTTGGCTATTCCAGCAGCATGCGACTGACAAATACCTATCGTTCATACGCTTGTGGAGCTAGCAAATTCCAAATCTTTCTATTTGCTTAGTGGCAAAGACCTGTCTAACTACCCCTTTCTTTTAACATGTCGTTCTGATCTTTCCAACATTACTTGTTGGTACTTGAAGTTGCTTTGCGATTTACCGAAAATACATATTTTAACAATGCAGTATTGACTGTATTTGACAATCTTTGAAGAATTGCTAGGAAGTACCAATATTTTCTGAATTGCTAACCATTTGTACAATACAATGCATTTTTGGTTTGTTCTCTGTTCATGTGAGTTTGCTAAAAATTAGTTTTAACTTGCGTCCTACGCGTAGGACTATCATCCAAAAAAAGCACACACATGTACCACATACATGTATACACCTTAGGATTCCCAGATATGCACATGTACAATATACTTGCTCTCTCCCTCACTTACAAGTCTATTTCAACAAATTCCCCAACCCCTCCCCATCTCACTCCCGCATACCCATTGTCTAACCTATTGTCAAGACTTGTCCACAACAGTGTCTGGAGACTTGAAGAATATTTTAACAAAAATGTCCTTCACTCATCAGCTGATTCAACAGTTTCCAGGGGTTACCTAGAAGATCAAGCGACATGCTGCTAAACCGAATGATAAAGTCTCTCTTGGCATCCTAAGCCCTTATCTCCATCACTGTGTCCCCATTCTCATCTAAAACCCTCTTGATACTCTCTTCCCCCTAGGCAAGGTTTAGATGTAACCTCTCCAGCAAAATGAAAATCAAATTTTTTTTGAATGCTTTAAAAATTTTCCTAATAGGTTCTGACAATTTACCAGCTGAATACCTAGGTTATTCAGGTTTTCTTCTCACAAGAGTTATGGTTATCATTTACACACCATCAGCACACAGCCACAGTTACCTACATGCACACAACCCAACTATTTACATGTACATGTCACACCTGCAGATACTCTTAGCATGCACTGTACATCACACCAGAAACCCTCCCACGTAACCACAGCTACCCCATCACATCAGATACCCTCAGAACACCACCACAGCTATCCTCATCATATCAGATACCCTCAGCATACCACCACAGCTATCCCCATCACACCACATATCCTCAGCACACAACCACAGCTACATAGGCCTACCAACTTTCAGCACATAACCACATGCCTGGACGTTGCCTGACCCTAACGTGGGCACACTGAGGTCTACCGACAAATCGCACTGGATGCACAAAAAGTAGAACCACAGATGAAGTTTATGTACCACCGGCATGCAGCCTCTATTTCACCATTGGCAGTTTTGAAAATACTAGTACCTGATAAGTGCAATCACGGTGATATCAGCTCAGAGAAATGTAGGAAACTAGCTCAGTTGTCTGTACTAAGTTCGCTTTGATTTGTAGCTGGAGCTGTCCATCGTTGTGAAGAGGGACTTGACAGCAATAATTGATATTTAATACGTACAATCAGTGTTAATTGTTTCTGCTCTCATCCCCACATATAAAATATATAGTAACATAAACAGCGATGTAAGTTACAATACATTATTACAACGCGTATCGGATATTGTCATATTCAAATAATGGACGAATTTGTCAATGCGGATGACGAATACCTAAGTATCTCCGAATGGAGATACACAAACCGGTTATTTCGAATACAACAAATCCAATAATCAATTTTTCCGAGTAATGCCAAATTAATGTTTGGACGGATAGATTTTTACAAATATCCGAATAACCTGCTAACCAGTAACACACCTTAGTTGATAAGTGGTGCATACTATGGGGGGGGGGGTATAGTGTCTCACTTGATTACTCTGAGATCCCCCTTCCCCCTCCTTCTCCTCCACCAGCCCCCACCCCCTCAGAGGTCATGCATTTTAATTAGCCTTGGCCAGACTCTTGCTGGTTCTAACCTGTGCTGACACCCTTGCTGCACCCTACCATGAGAATACTTATGTGATGCTAAATGTGGTGCATTGTGTGTGGGACCATTAGTAAGAATGTGATGGCATATTTGATGGCTTCAATTAGAATGTATGAAATGCAGGTGATCGGTCACCATAAACTGTGATATCTTAAAATCACAACATGGTAATGTCTGTGAAATATGCGGACATCAATTTCATAAAAACTAATTTTTTTTAAAACATCAAGGAATTTAAGCATGTTAAAATCAAAAAGCAGTAGTGAATTTCTAATGCGTGAGAATGAAAGTACAGCTCCAATAACCAGCTTTCAGAAATCTCCACCTTATGATGTTATGGATAGATTATGTACATGTATGTGTACATGTATACTATTCAAGTAAGAAGAATGCATGCGTGAGGCAAAGATAATCAAGTTCATAAAACAATCTATCCTGGTTGTCCCACAATGTTTAATACAAAGATTCAAGCAATGGATCATGATGAAATCATCAAGGTCAAAGCTTCTCCCCCCCCCCCCCCCCCCCCCCATATTAGAAGGCTTTCAGGTTCAACATTTATGGATAGCATAGAGGAAGCAGAGTGAGAGATGAGCAAGGTACACATGGACAATGATCGATTATGCATTGTAATACTACATGTACATAGGCTAAATGGTAGTGCGCAGACTGGAACCGTTGTTCAGTATAAAGGCAATCCTTATTAATATTCAGCACACACAACCCAAAAACGGGTTTTGGGTTGTGTGTGCTGAATAATCGTCCTGCACAGATAGGTGGTATTTTGGGAGAGTCCTAATTATTAATAACGGTCCTGTTTATACATTTTGAATCATGGACACAATTTTCAAGAGTGTATGTAGGTCAGGTGCTCATCACTCAGCAGGTCTGGAAATAACATAAAAGGACCATAAGCACATACACATACATACATATATACATACATACATACATACATACATACACACACACACACACACACACACACATACATACATACATACATAAATACATACATACATACATACATACATACATACATACATACATACATACATACATACATACATACATACATGTCAGTGTGCACTGCCTGGCGCAAGGCTCTCGTGAGTTCTCTTGTTACCTGATGGACTGCCAGTGGTGAATGAGTTATGACTGCCCAATCTTGAACCTATCTGCCACTATCTTCCACACTGCTGGACAACGACCTGTGTCTTTGGTTCATGAATACAGTGCTACTTGCCAGTTTAAGAAAGACTGCGACTGCTTCCAGGAACGTTGAACGTAAAATCATTCAGGCTTTTACTTTTAGCATAACTATGCATAGTACTGCACACTTAAAAATATATTTCTAAATATATATTTCTTATTATAGCGATGACGCAATTGTATGAAGCATAGTAACTACAATTGTCCAACAACCGTACAATTCCTTTAAAATAGTCTCGTTCCTAGACCACACTCGCAGCTTGCGGATGGATTACATCCCCGCTACGCGAGAAGTGGTCTGGGAAACTGGATGTTAGAGTTCGTACACCAGCTACAGACTGGACTATCGATTGCTCAGGATATATTCGTAATCAACTTACAACCATCCACACACGATCTAGCTCCCAAAATCACGTCATACGCACGTGATTCCTGATTATAATATACTACAGATGTATGAGCGGTTTTTTAAAATGGTATAGAGCTCTTTCATCGCGTGACTTAATAGCATTCATCTTCTAATTAGTCCGCCATTTTGGTACTCGGAGAAGTATGGTAGAGTGGAACCACGTATAAATGACCCAGTAATGGCACCGTGTTTCTATGCAACCTATGCTTTTTATATATTATTATTTACATAAAGGGGATAATAAGAGACTTTATTTGGAAAAAAAATTTTATTTGATTTTTTATTTTGTATTTTATCAAGTTTGTAACAACACAACCTTACAAAACATTACATAACTATCACTACATGTCTCCAAGATCACATTCGTCATGATCTTTTCCATCATCGTCATCTACTTGGCCACTTTCAGCTTCAGGTTCCCCTGAAGCTGAAAGTGAAACCTTTTGAACTGATTCTTTGACATTACATTATATACCTCCCAGTCAGAGACGGTTTGGGCAGCCCTCTTCTCCCGTGGTTTCTCCCGCTTTGTGTGTAAAACCTTCTGCATTTAACTCTCTCCATATATGCAGCTTTCCTAGCTGCATCGTGGTTGGCACAGGCTGTGTCCCTAACAGAGACCGTCTCCCTGCACTGGGTCTTGATCCTCCCCTTGTATCAGAGGCATGGTATGTGAGTTTTACTTTTACAGCCCGGCATAGTGTTGATGTCATCGATGTTGTTGGAGTATGATCTGATTGTGTAGTGGGGGGGGGGGGGGGGGGGGGGAGGGGCTGCTGATGGTAGATCTTGTGCAGTTTCCTGCATGTTGTTTGAACAATGGGCTTGCCAATAACCTTTGCCTAGTAGCTAGAACGTAGCTCTCATCTGGGTCCTCTTTTGCTTTTCGAATGTCCTAGCTACTGGGTTGTAGGTCAGATGGAAGTACCACTTTCCCCTGTCACTACGTAACGGATCGTCTCATCCACACTTTTAATGGATGTGCAAGGAATCTGTCATTATAAGAGCTTTTACCACTCTCTCTCATGTACAGGTTAAGGTTTCTTTCCACCAAGGCTTGCCATTGAGCCAAAACGCAGCGCCGCGCACCGCCCGTTAACAACAAAAATAAAAGGAGTTAATTTTTAATAACTGTTGAATAAACCCAATTTGTGTTATAAAAATGGCAGCTCTCTAAGCTATCGTCGTTTTTGAATTATTTTGAACAAACGGTAAGTGGTGCATTGCTATTTAAAGTATATATAGGTATAGGAATCACTGGAGTTTGATCGAACCACACAGCGAGACCCATTGCTATATCCTAGAAAGTGCAGTGAACGCGTGAGCGTGGTCGAGTAAAGTTGGGTCACGTGGAATTAAAATAACTGAAGGTTTAAACGGACCAAAAACACCCTAGTGATTTAGTTTGGGTCTCCCGCTACTTAAAAATGTGTTTTTCTTCATTGCACCACTTAAAATGGCCGAGATACTTTTCAAACCACACCAGAATTCCTTATACGAAGTTCCACTCTAGTTTTGGATTAAATTTACTTCAGAGTGTCGTTTAAATATATATTTTTGTGGTCTAACACATGACTAAAATATGATTTTTACTTGTGCCGCGAGTTATACGTATCAAAAGTACCAAAACCATATTTCCGAGCACCAATATGGCGGACAATAAAGCAATTAAAGCCCACGCGTCATGTGACCATGAAAGAGCTTTATAGCGATCGAGACAACTAAAAAAAGCAATCTGGGAGAGAGTATGGCATAAGTACAGTTTAGGTTCCGTAACATTGGCTTCCCCCCACTTTCTAACCCTAACCCTGAAGCCAATGTACTTATCCCCCTTACACTGAACCTAAACTAGGCCCAGCTAGAACGAGAATTTACAAGAGGGGTGTGGACCAGTACCGGCGAAAAATGAAACGCTCATTACTGTAAGTGTTCATTACTGTTTGTGTTAGAGATAAACCTCACGGTAAAATAGCATTTGTTCGCCGTCGTAGGGTTCAGAATGTCTAAACTAACTGTTTGGCCACGAAATCGTAGTACTGTAATGAATTTCTGTTACGGAACCTAAACTGTACTTATGCCGAGAGTATGAATCAGAATATTTGTGCACAAGGTGCTTTGACTCAATCAAGAAGTACTTGGCACTGCAAGAAAAATTGGAGAGCATTAGAAAGGACCTGCAATCAAAGATCTCCCTCCGTCTGCGCATTAAATGGAATAGCCCAATACTTATGCACCTACCCCCCCCCCCCCGGGGGGGGGGGCGAAGTCGGGATTAGATGGGGTTTGTGGCGTGAAATCATTACTGGGCCACACATTTGACCATAGTCGGGCACGCATTTGACCTTTTATCAGACCACGTAGTATAGACATTTGACTGGTTATTAACCCCCAACCAGGGGCAGTTTGCTTTAATAAAGGTCAAATCCCTCCCAATGCCCCCCCCCCCCCCCCCCCCGGGGGGGGGGGGGGGGGGGGGTCTCACGTAACAATGATAGGCGCATTACATTAATGCAATCAAGGGTGAAACGACCACCACGATACTACCAACGCGTTTGTAGACTGAGTAATCGAACGCATAGGTAGCACAGAGAAGCATAACGACTTTCCAGTCCCCGTCGGCAAGCTAATAAAAACATCACGCCCTTCCATGCAGCCCCAATGAGGGGGGGGGGGGGGGGGGGGGGGGGGGGGGCAAAATCCCCGGGCCCGGACCTCAATGGGGCCCGGGCCTTTAGAGCCACGCCCTTTATTAGTCACTAGGCACGCCCCCTCGGGCCAAGTCGATAATAAATGGCTTAGTTGCTAATTAGTTTCAGGGCCCAGACCGTTGTAACCAATCAGCGTCTTGGTTTATACTTTCTATTTAACGAGTGGCAAGAATGAGCTACCATCACAAATCAGGCGCCCAGAAAAAGCAATGCGGCTGAAGAGGTCAAAGGGCAGAATACGCTAAAACAACATGGGTTTGATGTAAGTGATAGCGTTTAAAGATTTAATGAGATTGATGAGTTCATGATAATCAGGGTCCGGCTACAGTAGCTGAAGCAGAACGATCTTTTAGTGTTTTAAGAACTATCTCCAATCAACTATGTGCCAGATGCGGTTGACTTCTTTAGGAACAATGACTGTCGAGTCAGAGTTGGCGAAGCAACTAGATTTTAATGAAAGATTAGAATAGAAACCTTCGCAAACAAAAAAGCGCGCAAGGCTGCTGTCGGCACTCCCTTCAATTGATGATTTGTGCGTACTGTATGTTTATGTTTATGTTCTTTTTTAAAATTTGATTTGTACATAACACAAATGGCAAACAACATATAGCATAAATATATACAGTATTATACACTAATGTATTATTAATTCATTAGGTTAGGGGCCCGAGAAAAAAATTTGCCCCGGGCTCGGGCTGGCTCTTGGCGGCCCTGCTTCCATGAAGCTTTTAATAGCTATGTCCTGGTCTGGACGAATCGTGGCATAGCCCAGGCCAGCTGTTGAGACGCCTGGATTATCGCGGCATTGTCGAGCTCCAGGTTTGACACTAGTCTCGTACCCAGACCCACATCGCAGCTGCGGATGGATACATCACCGCCTACGCGAGTAGTCGCGTAGGCGGTGATGTATTCCATCCGCAGCTGCGATGTGGGTCTGGGTACGAGACTAGTTTGACACAGCCACTGCTCAATAAATAATGAAATGCTACTACCATTTGGAATGTAATTATCGTGACGTCACGGAGCACCTGGCAAATATGTGGAACATGTGTATTTTTTATAAAGCCGACAATTTCGTGTACTGCCTCATTTCAGATCAGAGGTCCTGAGCCAGTTAATTGACGGGTCGATTAGGGCGCAGATTTTAATTCCAACTTTTAATTGACCCTCCCACAACAGCCGTGAACTTTGCCGACCCCTACTGAAATGATGATTCGTCGGACGATATCGCACTATCAGCGTTGCAGCTCGCTCATATCTCGAGCTCAGAGTTCAATAAGTACGTTGTTTTATAATATATTTGGTGGCAAGATAATTAATTGTTGCTGGGGATGTATATTTCTATTCTAGCTGCACACAGAGTTCCCGGAGACTCACTTTCTCAGCTTTTGGTTCATCTCAAGGACAAGCCACAAGAAACTTCGAACACGGTACAGATGGTTTTCTTTTAATTTGTCACCAGCCCGCTTAAATGGCCATTTGTTTGGCAGGTCAAAATTGCATGAGTAGCCCCCAAGTGTCCGCCGTATATAGTGATACCTGGCGATATTATTAAAAAGGTGCGGGGCGGATTTCCCCCCCCCCCCCCCCCCCCCCGCCAAGGTAGAAATTAAATATTCATAGCTACAAGGGGCAGTGTCTTACGTCGCCCTGATGATATAACTACAACGAAAACGCGCCGAAGTAACATGATAACAGTAAAAAGCGGGTGAGGCAAAGTCCCAGACCCCGGATACATCTTCCTCTTTTACGCGCAATATTTCGTAGCCACGCCCAAGCCATGAAAATTAACGCCCCTCTCCTTTGCCCCCCCCCCCCCCCCCCCCCCGCAAAATAATTCTGGATCCGGCCCTGAGCAGGGGCGGATACGGGGGGGGGGGGGGAGGGGGGGAAACTGGGCCTATTTCATTAGTTCAATCAAATGTGAAATGCCTCTTTTGACAGTTTCTACATTCCATTCCAATTTGCAATTAATGAGTTGCACTGAGACCCACGCGCGAACCCCCCCCCCCCCCCCCCCCCCCCCCAACCATTATTAGCCACCATTTACTTTACCCCCAGTTTAAGGCTTCAATATTGATAGGTAGTCTGTGTCGCCAAGTGCCACGCTTCGCGCGGGAGGGGCACATCCCCCTCCCGCACCCTCCCCCTATTTATTATTCATGTCCGACACCCCCCTTATAGAATTCCTGTATCCGCCCTTGCATGATAACAGTAAAATGCGGCAGGAGCTTCGCCCCAGACCCCGTATACATCTTCCTCTTTTATTTCGTAGCCACGCCCAAACCGCATCGCCACTATTTAAATAGGTATGCATTCCATGATTGGGCTCAGCCCTTGGGTGAATTGGAGGTAGCGGCAGATGGAGTGCATAACAAGGAAGCATGCCTAACTGTCTGCATGATGTTAAGTTGGACTAAGATATGATGCCATACCACAACCATTTTATGGTTATTTTGGTAGGTATGATTGGCTCAGCCCAGGGATTTATTTGAGGTCCCAGATAGAAGAAGGCATGCCTAAAAACACTCAGGAGATGTTGCTACACCAACCCACGTTTTATGGCTAATTAGGTAGGTATGCGTTCCATGAATGGGCTCAGCCCAGGTATGGATTTGAGGTACCAGATGGAGTTTATAGCGAGGCATGCCAAACAACACTGTATGGTAGGTTAGATCAGGAGATATTGCCACACCCACCCAGCATCACCACCATTTCATGACTATTTATAGGTAGTATGAATCCATGATTGGGTTCTACCCAGGATGGATTTGAGGTACCAGACGGAGTGTATAGATAGCTAGGAGGCATGCATAACAACACTTCTTGTTGCAATGGGATGAGTATGTATACATACATACATCCAAATTGGCAACAACTGATGACTATGCTTGGTGATGAAGCATACCAACCTAAATAACTATAAAATAATGCTGAGTGGGTGTGGCAACATCTTCAGATCTAAATTACATTCAGTCAATTGCCCTACTAGTCTCGAGCCCAATCCTGGAATGCATACCTACCTAAATGGGCATAAAATGGTGGTGATATACTGAGTGGGTGTGGCAACATCTCCTGATCTTACCCACTTACAGACAGTGTTGTTAGGCATGCTTCCTTGCTATACACTACATCTGGTACCTCTGGAGTTCATTCCACTTAGTCATAAGATGCTGGTGATGTTTGATGGGTATGGCAACATCTGCTGTTCAAACCTACTTGCAGACATTTTGGTTGAGCATGGCTAAGTTCCGTAGATTCCTCTTTGTACCCTAACTCCATGCATGTGTAATGCCAGCCACGTCCGCGCAAGTAATAGAGCCGAAGGACAGTCTCAATGACAGCAAAATCAACGCAATTGCACAGTAGCACACTATATGTACCTATGCTCGTACACCACACTTATACAACACTAGCATATACATGTTAGACGTCTGGCACCACATGTTACATTATTCCTCCTCTTGAAAAAAGTGTGTTCCCACACGTCACAATATATCAACATCATCTGGAAGGGAGATTGGATCCCCATATCTCACTGGTGGCCTTGTTTGTCTGGTAGACCGCCGAACAGCTGCAGGGGCAGGTTGCCCAGGCACTTGGGAGCTACTGGAGCTGGGGGAATCTCGTCAGGTGGCCCAGGCACTTGAGCTATTGGACCCTTTGGGGCTTGGTCTGTAACTTCAGTTGATGGCATCCAAACCGTTTCCTCTTCCAAACTGTCCTTCACGAGGTCATTTCCGTTCCTATTACCAGGTACAGGACCAACAGGTAAGATATCATTCCTTGCCCCTTCAACCATGTCCTCCCCCTTAGCAGGTTCAGGTACCTTACCAATAGGTAGGTGCCTGCCCGCTTCAAGCGATTAAAATGAACTACCTTCTTCTTCCTGGGATTTGTGCAATCAGCTATTCTATACACTATCGGTCCAATAATCTTCACCACCCTATAAGGTCCTTGCCATGGTTGTGAAATTTATGTGACAGACCCCTGGGTATAGCAGGGCAATGCAGAAAAACCATGTCATTTACATGATATGAATCACCTTTGACATGGCGGTCATACACATCTTTCTTATGAAGTAGTTCCTTACGTGAATATCCTTACTCTTGCATAGGCTTGCTGCAACTGCCTCTTCAATTCCCGGCAGTATGATGTTCTGATATATAGCTCTCTACAGAAAGTGAGTACATCACATCTTTTGGTAACCGTGGATCTCTTCCAACCATAAGGAAGAAAGGAGTGGTCCCTGTAGTTCATGCTTGCTTGTCCGGTAGGCAAGCAGCAACGTTGAAAGCTGTAGATCCCAATCTCGCTCGTTATCGGAAACAGCTGTTTCCGATAACGTTCCACTACATGTAGGCCATCCAACTCAGGATGATAAGGTGTGGTATGAGTTTTTTTCACACCTAACAGTTAGAGGATGTCTCTGATAAGTCCTAACTCAATGCTCCTGCCCTGGTCTGTGTGAATAGTATCTGGAATACCGAATCAACAAATAATTTCATTCACAACCACCCGTGCAATCGAGCTGCTTCCATGTCAGCTAAGGGGAATGCTTCCTTCCACTTTGTGAAGTAATCACCTACAACAAGAATGTATCGGTTACCTCGTGGGGTTACAGGCAAAGGTCCAACGATATCCATGGCGATTCTTTGCAAGAGTCATTCTGCCAAGCTGAGCTGCAACTGTGGAACTTCCTTGAGTTACACACAAGGCAGTCTGCATATCCACTTCCTTCTTTTGCCCTGGCCAATAAAAGTGAACACATACCTTCTCCAATGTCTTCTTAGCCCCAAGATGCCCTGCTATACAGAAATCATGGAGACTCCCTAACACTTCAGGTAGAACCTGGGCTGCTGGCAGGATAATTTGCAACCTCTTATTCCTGAATATATTCCCAAAGAATACCATCCTTAACCTGTCAATTACCCCTCTGGATCCACAGGGATTGGAGTTACCAGGTTGAATTTGGTGGACATTGCTGTGGAGTGATGCCTGACTCTACCCACTCCATGACAGCCCTGAGATTGGCATCTGCTTTCTCAGATATCCTGATTGGACCACACAGGTAGAATGGAAACTTCAGCTGCCATCATGACTTCTTCCTCTTCCTCAAACTCAGTGCAACTAAAATCCAGCCCACATTGATGGCACTGTCCATGAGAAAGAGCATCTGCATTACAATGCTGCTTACTTGGCCAATGTAATACTTCATAGCTAAACTCAGCCACCCCCTCCAGCCATCTTGCCACCTGGCCCTCTGGCTCTTTGAAACTATATGAAACCACTGCAATGCACTATGGTCAGTTCGCAATACAATTTTCTTTCCGTAAAGATAAGATCGGAAATGGGCCACACCAGGGCCAACATTTCTTTTCATGTTGCACAATAGCGTCGCTCAGCTCTTGTAAGTGTTCGGCTTGCATATGCTATGACATGCTCCCTTCCCCCCAACAACTTGTGATATAACAGCTCAGAGTCCATCAGCACTTGCATCTGTGTCTAGCACAAAACTTAGGCAGAACAAGAGCTGGAGCAGATGCCAGTACTTTCTTAAGCTCAACGAATGCATCTTCGCAATGCATCAAATTTTTTCAGGGTATGTCTCTACCCTTTGTTCAGAGACCACATGTCCTAGGTAAAAAACACTGGTCTGTAGCAAATGACATTTTGAAGGCTTGATCTTTTGCCCAGCCTTTCTAACCTCCCCAAGTAATGTCAAATGCTCTTCAACACTTGTACTATAAACAATAATATCATCAATATTGATACACTAAACAGGACGACCAATGCAATCCAGCTAGAATCCGTTCCATTAACCTTTGAAATGTAGCAGGGGCATTGCATAAACTGAAAGGCATGTCATGAAACTGATAAAATCCAAAGGGAGTAACAAAGGTGGTCTTTTCCTTATCTTTTGGATGCAGTTCTACCTGCCAGTAGCCACTGGCTAGATCTAAGGTTGAGAAATAGCAAGCCCCATCCAATGCGTCTAGTGTTTCATCAATTCTAGGCAAAGGTTGTGCATCTTTCTGGGTATTTTGATTTAATTTGCAAAAATCAATACAAAATCTGACACCCCCATCTTTTTTCCGAACCAGTACAATTGGGGATGCCCATGGACCTGTTAGACTTGGTTCTATAATGCCATTATCCAGCATGTCATTCAATAACTTACGCACTTGTGAATGCTGATGAAATGGTAGGCGTCTTGCACGTTGGCGGACGGGCTGCATATCCCCAGTACATATATGATGGTAGAGCAATCTGATATGGCCAAGATCATCATCTGATAGAGCAATGATGTCCTCGAAGTCAAGAGGCAACTCTTTGGCTCGCTGTCTTTTTTTATCCCCAAGTGTGACTGCCTCCTCCAGCATTGTTTCTATCCTTCCTTCTAACAGGTTGTTTCTCTCCTCCTGCAGACCTGCTGAGCTCACTTTACAGCAATACTCTTGTACTGGCTCCACAGTTCCTACATTCACCTTCTTACTGACCACAACCGGGGCTGGGGATGGGTTAAGGACCTGAATCATTACGCACCCTGAAATTACAGATGAGATGGAGCGTGCAACTACCAGGTCATAGTCATTGATGAATTTTGCTAGTGGTTCAACTATACCGATCTCGGAAACTGGCCATGACTGTCCAGAGTTGCTGCGAGATGCATCTGGCATGATGCTGGAATCTCAACAGATTCGGATGTCGACACAAAGCAAACCAATGAGTTGTCCCTCCTGTCCACCATGGAAACATACTTTCCACCTGCTATGATGACATGCCACCACAGGTCTACCTCACACCCATACTGTGACAAAAAATCAGTGCCCAATAGACATTCCTGAGTCAACTTCTGTGCCACCAAAACCAAATGATATCCAGACACTCCCCCTATGGTTACCTTGACATTAGTTTCACCTAGAAGTTTCAACTTCTCTCCACTAGCTGTAACCACTGAGCGGAGTGCAGGCTGTAGTGTTCCCAATGTTTTGACATGAATCTGTTTCCATACATGTACATCCTCCCGAATCAGGGTGACCCCAGAACCTGTGTCCACCAACATCATGTCCACCAATTGAGCCTTTCACTGTTAGGAGGGAACTCACAGCAGCACTCTCAAAATTACTAGGACAGTCTTTCTTTTAATGCCCATACTTCCACACTTCCAGCAACCCCCTTTTCTCACCCTCTGATCACCGCTGGTTTGTTTTTTTTTGTATGTTCCTCTGGTCTTTCTGTGCCAATTGGTATTTCAGTTTATCCAGCTGTCTAGAGTGCTGCTCTATCTTAGCTGACATGTATGCAGCGTTTCTTTCACCACTGCTGTGACAGAACTCTCATCTACCCCACAGTTTTTCACCAGACCTTCTGCATCTGTACATAAAGCTTCTGCTTTCCTACCAGACTGCAACTTTTGTTGCACATCCTCAACCCCTTCATGCTGACTCGCCCATTTCACCGCCTCCTCCAGACTGGACAGCTTATCCCGCATCAGCTTCAGGGGGAACAAACACCATCTCCTTACATTGCTCTCCAGACCAGTTTGTATATGCCTTATCAGCTTATGCACAAAGGGTTCCACTGTTCATTTGGTTTTTGCATCCGATGTTGAAACTTAGCTTGCCATTCCAATTCGTTGCCATCAGGGTTGTACTGCGCCTTCAAGCATTCCGTTACTCCACTGTATTCGGAGTCACTGTCTAGCCCCTGCTGCATGACCACTCGGAATGGCTCATCCTCCAATAAGGACAGAAGCTTGGCCACCATTGTTCCATTGGAATTCTGGCCTGCTGCACATAGAGCTCGAATCTCCTTAGCCATAGGGCCAAGATGGATGTTGCAGAGAGCCGTGCCGGAGATCTCACGCTCATCCTCACAGTCAGTGCCAGTATAGGATTAGCGCCACTTGTGGGAACTTGCCTGTCAACCTTCATGTCTAGCTCCTCAGTGGCTATCCCACTTCTGGCACCACTGTAACGCCAGCTGTGTCCGCGCAAGTAATAGAGCCAAAGGACAGTCTCAGTGACAGCAAAATCAATGCAATTACACAGTAGCACACTGTATGTCATACACCACACTTATACAACACTAGCATATACATGTCGAGACATCTGGCACATGTTACACATGCATGGGCTGTCTGAGTTTACCTTTGATTTTACAGCCGGCGCAATAAGTGATGATTTTCTAACTTCACACATGCTATGCCCGCTGGATTGGGCTCATTTACATGGATGAGGTGGAGCGACTAGTTTAAGGCAGATAGATACTTTACATGCATTGTATCAACATAAACCACAGCAAGTTAATTATAAGAATAGTTAAGCTGACTACATGGATTACTAATTAAAGCAAGGTAGTAGCATGAGCTCTCGAGGTTCCATTGTCGGCTATACGTATATATTATATTTCGGCCTGCGTGTACAGCTGTGGGGTAATCTCGGAGAAAGCATACATTTTTGTGAGGTATGTATATTGATATCGTTCCTCATCTCCATCCGTTCGTTTGTGCATGGTGCATGCACATTGAACGACGCACTGTCAACAAGCACGCGTGCCTCTACTTTGCAGTATAATCTTGGTGTTGAGGAATGTGGTGCTAACTTCAAAATATCCTAAGTGTTTTTACCATGTTATTTATGAATTCTGAGTGGGCAGTGGTTGCTCCAATCATAGCCGTAGACAACTTTCAAAGTTTGGGGGGGCTTATTGACCATTTACCACCCACAGGGAAGGGGTTTGGGGGAATGGGGTCTGGGGCAAAGCCCCTTTAACTGTTCCGTATTTGTTGCTAGCAAAAACATGCAGGAATATTTATAATTGATCCTGGCCATACAAAACAAGTGCATGCTAATACAATGATGCAAATAAGTGCTGATATAAATGGGGAATCATTTACATATGTGGATGTGAACTTTACGTGTAATGAAAATATAATTAATGCAATTCTATACGCGTTAATTAATATTCCTCATACATATATATGAGTATACGCACGTATATAACAAAATGGATTATTTCATACACAGGTACACTATTATATGACAGGGGTGGATACAGACAGGCGGGGTTGTAGGGTAAACAGGATATTATCGGATATATCAACGTAAATTTTTTTTTTACGTACAACTATCCGATAATATCCTGTTTACCCTACAACCATGCCTGTCTGTATCCGCCCCTGTATGAACGTAGAGCTACAATGTATATCAGGTTACAACCTTATTCTTATGACTAATACACTATATACATGTACATACATACATAGAGTAACTAAACCATATTGCATGCTCTGCTTAGTGTTACGAGTGCCGCTACACAAAGGAGCTGACGAATCACAACAGCCAAATACAACCTCCAGAACACATACACACCATGTGGCTATTTCCCCAATAAGAGTGCGCACCCCCCACCGCGCATGCGCAGTTCCCAAAACAACCTATCTAAACATCCCCCCCTTACAATAAGTAAATAAGTGTTCTCCCTAGAACTTCCTGAAGTCTCGATATCATGATGGTTCTCTAACCACTCGTCCAGACCTTGTTTGATACCCCTTTGCAACAGCATCCCTTGGTATGGGATGCTCTTCAACTTGAGGTTCCCTCCCTTGATCCTGCACCTTTGGTGGTTCAGGTACTTCGGCTTGTCCTTCATTTCCTCTGGGTAGTTCGTGTAGTTCCTGTCCTGACGTTTGATTTTGGTCTTCAGTGTTGGGTGCAGGTGGTTCTGCCATACCCATCTTTGTTGCTGGGACCTCCGGCTCTTGCTCATAGGAAGGAGTTTCCACTCGTGGGACATTGCATGATGGCTTCAGAAACTTCCTGTTTCTTCGCAGGATCCGGTCATCCACGTCTATTATGTATACTCCATCAAATCCCTTGTCTTCTCCCTCCGTGAACGTCAACGCTTCATACATGTCATTAATTCGTGGACCCACTACCCGCAAAAACATGGCCAACTTCACCGCTGACTCTGCCTTATCCTTTCCCAGTGCCGTCAAGAATAGTGCAAATTCCTTCTTGAAACGTAGCCACTGATCCGTTATGTCTCCCTCACCCACTTGGTCTGGAACTAAATATTTCTCCATTTCTCTCCGCCCTTTTAACAGTTAGAGAGAAGCCACTTCTGACACCATGTTACGAGTGCCACTACACAAAGGAGCTGACGAATCACAACAGCCAAATACAACCTCCAGAACACATACACACCGTGCGGCTATTTCCCCAATAAGAGTGCGCACCCTCCACCGCGCATGCACAGTTCCCAAAACAACCTATCTAAACACTTAGGAGAGCTCTGGCATTGCAAATCACCAGGGTTACGTTTAGCCTCCCATAGATGTCTACCAAGAGCTTCGACTTCCGGTGTCCTATGCTAAAGGACAGGCGCGAGGCCAAATGGGAAAAAGCCTGCCTGGCTTCAAGACCCCAGTTCCCATAGCTCTCCACAGTAAGAGGGATGCATTTCCATCCACACTTGGGGTCATTCGCCTGGTGCTTCCTCTGCTCTGCCAGTAGTGCAGCTGTTCCTGCAGTAACGCTTGATTCATGAAGTGACACAGGTGTAAGAGGAGACGTCACAGTTACATCAAAAGCAGCAGAGATTCCACCTATCCAATTGTTCACTAGGGCATCCGCAGGATGAGACCTAGAAAGGTCAGGGGTAAGTGCACTACCTACCTCGATCCTCATTCCAAGGTTTGCCTTGTGGCAAATATCTACAAAGACATCTCACAGCTGGTTATGTCGGAGAACCACATCACCACCTCGTCTGCATGACAATGCATGATGCCCCAGGGGTCCAAAGCTATTTCAGCACATAGCAGACAGCAGAAGGCTGTTGTTGTTTCTAAACCCAGCCACCATGAAATAGCTGTGCAGAATTCGCTAGGATCAAAATGCAGGCCAGGCTCACCCAAAGGAAGGACTGAAACCCATGAAGTGACCAAGGGAGCAGAGGCAAAGAGGAGGCGAGCTTTGTTTGCTGGAGAAGCTGAGTCATACAAGCTACTGTAAGTCAAGCTATCCAGCTTATGGGAGAGAGATCTCTGCAAGGGAGGAGACTCAATGGCAGACTCTGGAGAGATGGCATATGAGGTAGAGACTAAGCTATTGAAGGTATTAACCGCACGAATCAGATGATGGTTATCTGCAGTGGCAAAACCAGATGAACAAAAGGATGCAATGAAGGCAGCACTCGAGTGGTGAGAGAGTGAGCGAAGGCCGAAACCTCCAAACCTTAGGCTCAGTTGATTGAGATTGGCACCAGGCGGCTTCAGTGAGATCTAAAGATAAGCACTTTGAGAAGCAACTCCTTAAATCCAAGTCAAGTATCTTCAGAGAATCAGCAGCCACACTGGGGGGGGGGGGGTTGATTTGGCTAAATGCACCATCTTACAAAAACCACTGCAAAGCCGTAGCAAATTAAAGGCCACCTGTGGGTCAATATCTGAAACATCTTCCAACTTAGATAGCAACTTTGTGAATTCAGCACGCTTCGTGGCAAAGAACCCATTGCAGAAAAGATAGTCCCCAATAGTAGTACCAAGAATGTCTAGGTGTGGTACATGTGAAACTTTCATAACAGGAGGGAACATGGAAATATCGCTACGGCTAAATAGTTCACATTTGGATAAATTGATGAAAATACCCAGTGGTGGACGAAGGTCTTCAATTATGGAGAGCGCCCGCAGAACAGCTTGTCTGGGGCCAGCCAGCACCCCATCATCCAAGTACCATACCCGAAGGATGAGACGAAGGCAGTCATCATGACATCTGCATTGATGGAGGCAATGACCTTGTGTAGAACTAAAGCAAAAAACAAAGGGCCTAATGGATCTCCCTGCTGCACACCTGCCTCAGAAGTGAGATGTCCTAGGGGGTGCCACAAATAAGGGTGTGAACCATAACACCAACATGCCCATGGAAGGAGTTCTGGGGAAAAGGTGGAGCATTCAGATAGAAGAGCCTACCTGGAAATATGGTTGAAAGCATTTCTCATATCTGCTTTCAGGACGACAAAATCTTCATCACCCCAGTGTTCTTCAATGCACTTTCGAAGGCCGTACATGTACCACTTTTTCTGTGCCATGTGAACTGGCTACACCAAACTGATGGGGCTCAAAAAGTGGCTTAAACAAGTTGACGCACAACAGTACAAGACTGATGATGATGTGGTGGCGAGAAAGTCTGCTGCAATTTGAGCAGCTTGAGCTCGGTTTTTCCCTTTTTAAGGTTTTTTTTTTCCAGGAGGAGGTGTGGGCCCACTTCCTCTAAATATAGGCAAAATAGTTCGCCCTGCTCATGTGGTGGCATAGTGCATTGTGTACTGAATGTATCGATGGATGAGGCTAATGCTGATGGCGTGCACAAAATGGACGCAGCACCAATTAATATTAAGATATGAGATTGGCATATAGAATGCAATGCATGGCGGAGTATATGACATTGGGAGGATCCTTTTCGACCGCTTGTCGCTTGAAAACTTGGCTTCCGTCAAGCATAATCAAATTAGATTCAATAACTTAGCTACTCTCATGATTCACAGCGACAAGAACATTGACCGGACGATGTTCCTCTGAGTTCGCTTCTACAAATAATAACCGAAACTAGCGACATTTTGATATATAGAACGATGCATAGATCGATATGAGATATTATTGTGCATTTTTGTTTATACTTTATAGGAGCGTTACTATGAATAACTGCGAAGGAATATTAAGATTACAAGTAAATAAAAACATTCTCTAACAAGAAAGTTGTTGGTATATAGGATTGACCAATGGTGGTGTAAAAAGCACAGAAACAAGAGTGACTGGAAAATTGAAATAGGCCTATATTTAACCCATTACTCAGACATGCACTGTTATAATGTGAGTGTGCTAAATATAGGCCTATTTCAATTTTCCAGTCAAATTTCTGTCACTCTTGTTTCTGTGCTTTTTACACCACCATTGGTCAATCCTATATACCAACAACTTTCTTGTTAGAGAATGTTTTTATTTACTTGTTTCATAAGTTTTTGTAGTAGTGCTGCTTCTGCTGTTGGGGGAGGGGGAGGGTGCTGCTTTTGCTGATGGGGGGGGGGGGGAGAAGGCAGTGCTGCTTCTGCTGGTGGTGGGGTAAGAGGCAGTGCAGCTAGTGGTGGTGATGGGAGTAGTGCTGCTTCTGCTGGTGGGGGTTGCTGCTTCTGCTGGTAGGGGGGAGGTGCTGCTTCTGCTGGTGGTGGGGGTAGGGGGCAGTGCAGCTAGTGCTGGTGGTGGGAGCAGTGCAACTAGTGGTGGTAGAATGTTTTTATTTACTTGTTTCATAAGTTTTTTTTCTCCTCAGACTGTCATATCAGTATCGTAGTGAATAATCAAACTTTGGAAAGGTCAAGAATTATAGGACGATCCATATCTTTATCTCTTAGTGCAATAAACTAAATAACTAAATAACTTTCTTCTGCTGGTGGGGGTGCTGCTTCTGCTGGTGGTGGGGGTAGGGGGCAGTGCAGCTAGTGCTGGTGGCGGGAGCAGTGCTGCTTCTGCTGGTGGGGGGGGCAGTGCTGCTTCTGCTTCTGCATGCTGGTGGTGGGGGCAGTGCAGCTAGTGGTGGTAGCGGCAGGAGCAGTGTTGCTGCTGGCGGTGGGGGACAGATCTTGTACAACCTTTTGAGCTAGCAATTACAAAAGGCATCATTTACTTCACTTCTAAAGAAACTTAGAAACTCACTATCCCTAAGAATAGCTTTTTCAACACCACCATTATAGTCCATTAGTGCATGAGATTTGGGTTCATACAAGGAGTAGCTATATGGGAGAAGGATATGGTTGCAGTAATTATCATTTCACCTACTCAGCCCTTGCAATTAAATTCATACAGTTCCAGGCAAGCCCTATCATGCATGATGTCACTCCAATATTCAAAAGACAGACTGATCAAAGGACTACTGCACACACAGTTGGGTCACCATGCATGCTTTACATGTGAAGTGGTACAAGATCCCTTACATACATGCATGCGTGCTGTTGGCATGCACATCTTCCCATAGCTTTTTTATGCTAGTACAATACAACATGCGCACATAATATACCTTTGGGTGGTAGTGGTAGTTCTGTGACCTCTGCGGTACCGCGTCCTCTCGGAAGCACATTTAGCCAATCGGACAGCGGGGTCATTCCAATACCGACTCCTTTCAGATGCCTTAATGGCAGCTGAATTGTCCTCGTATTTCTGCCTTTTAGTAGCGCGGTTCTCATCGTGGTTTTCTGCTTCTCAGCAGATCAATTCCTGCGTTGTAGCTGTCGAGTACAGAGGCCTTTATTTTAGGGTTGGCCTCGTGTACAGAGGCCTCTTCTTTTCGGGATTGGCCTTGTAGCTGTCACGTACAGATGCCTTCTTCTTTTCGGGACTCTTGATAGCGCACTCGGGCTACTTGTATAGCTTTGTTCTCGTCTTGCTCCTTTAGGTATTTCGCTCGTTGGTTGGATCGATTAAACATTATTAATTTTAAAAAATAAATTTTATAAAACGTTAATAACTTGCTAGATACCAATTCCTATATAGAACATACTACCGCATAAGGGTCTTTTTCGCTGTAGTTTCTTTCTAAATGTGATATGCGTTTATATGACATGATAGGATAACATGCCAGTAAATTTCGAAGCGATTGGTACTATTGCCGTTCTTCAAAACCGTTCGTAACTCGAGTTATACCTTCCTAAGAAGAAGAAGAATTAGAAGACGACGACGACGACCAAGAATTATTTTAGGACTGGGCACGAGAAACAGGAAATTGTTAGTTTCTCTATAACCACCGTTTTATGACACGGAACCAACGTAGAACTGTAGATCGTTGTGCTCTTATTCCGCCGCGACAAAGAGATAAGCGATCCGTTTCACCGTTGTTCCTCTAGACGCGAGTTACGTTTTTTAATGACTTCATCAACCCTCAATCAATCCCATATTGAACCTGCTGCCGCAGGTTCAGACAACCAAACTTAATTGCTAACATGGAGGGGTATAGTACTGAAATCTGCCCCCCCCCCCCCCCCCCCCCCCACTTTATAATACCGTCCGCGGGCCCTGCAGAAGGATATATCCAGGTATAGACTTGATACGTACCCGACCTTCCGCCAAAGCGCGAAGGTCGGGCTACACGCCCAACTACCTTAAGGGTACTCGATTCGTGTGCGAACATTCACGTTGAACTCAGCGAAAATGATTTATAGTAAGAACCGGGTTTGATATTAGATTTCGTTGGGATTAGTCATAGCCATAGCAGTCTTGATGCATGGATAGCTCGCACAAACCGTAGGCCGATGGCAGACTCTATACCACGCCCCCGCACACCAGAGCTTCGCTATAATCAACCACGCTACCAATCCCTCTCTAAAGTATCTATGATCCACGAAAACGTACGATTGTAGACATGGAGCAAATAATAATACCGACTGTAATAGAAATACACATAACATTACAATATAAAGAAACACTATACTACTCAGTAGAACATTAAACTACTACTAACAGCATTAAATACTTCTATGTACTTATACCCTATTGGCGGAATGTTCTGGCTAGAATGGCCCTCATCAGGGTTAGATTTAAACGTCCATAGAGGTCAGCAATAAGGCTGTTACTGAATACATAAATGAAATTAACAATTGAGCTACTTCCCATACTCAAGGGCGGACTCCGCTATACCAAGTGGGACGTGTAAAGCCTATCGTACCAGTTTCAGGCGTCAATATGGATAGATAGTCTGAGTCGCCAAGTACAGAACCCTCAAAAGCTTCCGCGCCACACACCCTCCCCTATTAGTTACAAGTGATAAAAACAGTCTCTATGTGAGAAGGTTGGTGGTGTATAGGAATCAAAGGCGTTGATGGTGTAAAAAGCAAGGCAACAAGGCTTGTGATGAAAAGGAAAAATGAAATAGACCTATATTAGCAGCATGTCGTCATGTTCAACTGTGTGTGCTAATATAGGTCTATTTCATTTTATCCTTTTCAATCACAAGCCTTGTTCCCTTGCTTTTTACACCACGGTCATGCAGAAAATGATACCTTGAATATCCGTCAGGAGGCTTCCTATATAACGTTATCGCATATCACTGCTCCATTCCGTTTCTCGACCATTCGGCAATATGGTTGGATGGAGCCGTAGGGACCCTGAAATCATCGAAAAGGCCTCAGATGCTATTAGATTCAGCGTGCAGGAATATTAAAAGAATTAATATTATTATTATGATACACATACTTACGATATAATATACACATTATACATAACATAATACAAGAGAATACATGAAAGGAATAAATGCACATATAGAACTATATTATTATTATTACCTTATTATTATTATTATTATACCTACCACCTAGACTACACAAAAAGAAAAAACACACACACACACACACACACACACACACGCGCGCGCGCACACGCGCACACAACACACACACACACACACACACACACACACACACACACACACACACACACACACACAACATTTTCAGCCCTCGCCCTCTGAATGCTGAAACCTAGCACGGGATAGCAAGGCTCTGGCATTGCAGCGAAAATTAAGAATTTGAATCACGCCCACGACACGTGGCTATTATTAAATTTAAAAATAGCTAGCTGATGTAATTGGGTATTTTTAACCGAATATCAAATGAGGTACTATTCGCTTTAGTTAATTGCCCGAACAGTTAGGCGTCTAACAGACACCCGAAGATAACCTGCAGACGCATCCTGAAGCGATTGGTACACTTGGCGTGCTTTACAAACGTTCCTGTCGTGAGTTATACTATCACGAAGGAAGAAGAATAAGAAGAAAGAAGACGACGGAGGAGAAATTTTAGGTGGGACTGGGTACGGACGATGGGACGAGTATTTTTGTTCTCTAAAAGTGCACCGTCTTATGACACAGATACAGCGCAGAACTGTTCTCCTTCTCGATATCGCTCGATTGCCACCAAGAGCGAAGTGACCCGATTCTTCAGGATTCCTATATGGAACCTACTCGCGTAGGTTTCCGATTCATGTTGGACCCCCCCCCCCCCCCCCCCCACCACCACCATTGTTACCATAAAACTAGCGCTGGGGGGGAGGGGGCAACCCGTATGCAAGCACCCTTGCTTCCCTTCCCTATTCATTATTCATGTTGGACACTCCTACTTTCCCTCCTCGACTCCTCCTCCTATTCGAGGAGGATTTGCACAATACTGACCATTTGTACCAAAAGCTGTGGAATGATTCTTCAGGGGTCAGCAGTGCTTGCGCATGAAGTCAGTGAATTTTTATATTTCTTAATTGCATGCACGCGCAGCTGATAATTCATTGTTAGCTACCACGGTTCCATTTTTATTGAACTTAACGTAACCATGGTATTGTATAATCAGCCTATTGAAATTCCACATGGAATCAAAATGTATTCGCGTCAAACAAAGAATATAGAGACAAGCAGCAAGCAGAAATAGCTCCAGAGTCGAGAGCAAGTGTTGATCAAGTGGAAGTATAGGGTTAACTGATTATTACGAAGATATTTGCTGACGCGAATGCATTTTGAGAAGAATATGTAGAATTTCAATCAACTATTTTATGCAATGCCATGGCTATGTTATATATATATGAATTATATATAAATAACCACGAAAAGAGAAGCGAGCTGCTGTACGCAATATCGTTGACGATTGAGAAACGCAACGAGCTTCGAATAGGCTTCGCTATCAAGAGAACCGGAACCGCTGCCAAAAGGCATTTGGATAAATCACCATACATCGGTGTTTTTCATTTCAGATTGAATTCTAAGTTATCTTAGAATATAGTGAAAATTAGGGTAAATTAGAATTGAAATTTTCACAATGCTATAATCAAAGAATGTTGAACAAAAATCAAGACTAAGTTTAATTTGCATGTTATCGCAGGTGTACATTAGAAAAAATGGCCCTGCAATTCAATCGTACCGAAACTTGAAATTGTTAAAATTTGGTGGCTTACGAGAAATTTCTGTACTAACAATCCCTCGGGAGATAAGCTGGAAAAAATCTGGTGTGCCTGCATGTCTAAGGATGATTTCGTAAATACATCGTGATCCAGCAAACCGCAAATTAATATGATGTTACAAGGACCCGTTGTCGGAGGATATATTGTCCCCCTGGAAAAAGTGTCCCCCCGGACAATATACCCTAGGGTATATTGTCCCCCGGACAATACACCCTAGGATATAATGTCCCCTCCCTGGTTATATTGTCCCCCCTACCCGGACAACACACTCTAGGGTACATTGTCTCCCCCCCCCCCCCCCCCCCGACATTTAAAACGATCGACAATCGCTAAAATAAGGTCTATTCATGACTTTGTGATCATTAATGAAGAATTGCACGGGAAGTTTGATGAGTTTAGAAGCAAAGTGTATGCATATGTGGATAAAGAATACAGCATTGTTGAAGCTGTGGAACTGCTTCAAGTTTGGTGTAGAGCTAGTAAGGTAATTCTACGCAGAGTTCAATTGCTTGGAAGGCGATATTTTCTAATGTCTTCAACACATCTGGACGAATTCTATGAGTGGGTTCACGATAAAAGGCACTTGTGCTGTGATGAGTCGGAGTTTAGAGTGACAATGTTAATTGATCCTTGCATTGATTCCTCACATTTCAAATACAGTATGAATGCAATCACATACAACCCAGTATGTAGAGATTGGCAAATTTCCAGGTGTAACTCATTTTCATTATGGCAATAACCCTCATCATGGTGCAGCAAGTAATGAAATGATCGGGATTTCTCAAAGACCCATTAGAACTGGAAGAATATCTGCAGATGGAAATTGCTTTTTTCTGTGCATTTCATTCATCATCACTGGATCACAAGACTACCATGAAGAATTGAGATTACTAGTAACAACGTACATGGCTCACAATTCATCAAATGACAAGCTATCGATCCTTCTTCCCCCAAACATGTCAATGCAATCATATATTACACATTCAAAGATGCTGTCACCTGGAGAATGCATGGGCTACAGAAATTGAAATCACTGCAACTTCCTGCTTGCTGAACACAAGCAATATGTGTGTTTGCCTATACTGGAAATGAGTGGGTGCAATATTCTCCACATGAAGCAAAGAGCGACACACATCAAGAAGAGTTTATCTACATTACCAATGTGCATAATCATTTTGAACCTGTCAAAAGTGGAATTGATGTATTGTACTGTACTGAAGTCAATTTTAGTATGACATTATAAAGTCAATTTATTTATTCCACAACTAACTGACACGATTTTCAACAATCCAATAGTCTCTGACCATGCATGCCGCAGGAGCGGCGGAAAGTGATGTAAAATGGGGGGGGGGGGGGGCTAATGTAATGATTTCATGCCAATTATTGTTTATACACACTCATTGAATTTCATTTCTTTTGGGTTAGTTGCTAATACGCTGTCCTGTTGAGAGGCAAGGTTCATTCTACTTACGTTTGAATCGATACATGCATGACACGTAAATGTTGGGAGACAATGTACCCTAGCGTGTATTGTCTGGGTAGGGGGGACAGTATAACCAGGGAGGGGACATTATATCCTAGGGTGAATTGTCCGTGGGGGACAATATACCCTAGGTTATGCTGTCCGGGGGGACAATATCTGAGGGGACAATATATACTACGACACCGTAACTGCAAGCTGCCAAAGGGAGAGATATCACAAGAACCCGGAACTTCAACTCTGCTAGCTGCCAAAAGGGATCGTGCATTCATATAGATATGTTCCCTGACAGAACCATCTGTTCCATATAACAGTTTTTATTTCTACTTGGCCGAGATCCTGGAAAGTATTAGAGACGGGTTAACGTTTCACCTCTTTTTCACCGGCTGTTTTCCAGAACAAACACATAAACAGTGACACTGTCAAAACGTAGTCATTCAATCTGAAAGACAATTATAAGACAATAAAGACAATCTGAAAGACAATTATAAGACAATAAAGACAATAATAATGATGCATGGCTTTAAAGTGCCCACCCACTTTTGTAAATGTCTTAAATTATTATAATTGCTAAAGCAGTCACTGTATGCATAATGTAGATAAGTTGTCATGCATGTGTCTTGCATACATATACTGAAGAGTGTATGCAGAACGTCCGCTGTATGCACTTCACATCGTTTGTATACAGATGGCCAACACCATTAAGATGGTCCTTAACAAGCAGGCACAAGCTGAGTTCTATGTTGATGAGTGGCCTCCTCACCAGTTTAGTACTATTGTGGCCAGGATTACATCTGCAACTGTGAGTTATAATATATAAAAACGAACACTGCAACTGATGATATTATAATCATGACATTTCAAAGGTGACGGATATTGTGTTGTACACATCATATGAATCAAAGTCTAGAGCACCCGAAGTTTTGCAAGATGTACGTATCCTAAGAAGTCCTGGATCCCACAAGCATGGGGGAGTCATTTTTGAAGGTATATAGAGACACCAAATAGCCGCATGGGTCTTTAATCTATCACCTAACTTATGCAAATCTCTTTGCATCATCCGTAAACTACTTAAAACATGTGATACACATTGCAAGGCCCTCTTTTCAGGACACGAAAGGTTGACAGTGGATGATTAAAAATTATTTTCATCACAAGTGTTATACATTCACTATACAAATTGTAAATCAATACATGGGACAATTTATGATATTTACCCTTTTGGGGCATGCGGGCAGGAAAATCAGTATGAGATCCCATGTCATCCAATAGTGTAGAGCAAAAAGATTGAATTACGAATCTGCTTTTAAAATAAAAATAAATTCAAACTTGAGAGAATAAAGTAACGAGCGGTTTTTAAAAGGAGGCGTATACGGATGGCATCCGCTTCCGTATATCGAATGCATAAATCATTGGTGCCAGTGTCATAGTCGCCAATGACTCCCCTACATTTTGACTCCCCAGTCATTCGCGCCTAGGCATATATGACTCCCGGTCATATATGCCGAGGCGTATTTGACTCCCCAGTCATTCACGCCTAAGCATATATGACTCCCCCCTGATAAAAGTGACTCCTGGGAGTTATTACAGCCTTAGACATAATTAACTCCCCGTCGATCTTGCCAAGGCGTACATGTACAAGTATGTATATGATTCCCCTGTTATCTGCCTAGAGAAAATTGACTCCTGCCTTGGGAAGGTTGAAGTTGGAGCTAATGTATATTGAACACTGACAAAGACAAATAATATCACAGTCAGCTTGCTACTTTATACAGATCGACAATTCATGCACAACCATGATGCAGGAACACTTTTTTGCTGAATGTTCATGCAGAAATGGTACCACTGTTGACATTGATCACACTGTATTACATTGTAATCAGATTATTCTGGCAGCCTACATGTGCATATCAAATGTATCCTGAAACGCTTGGCTTATAGAGCACTCCACAGCCGAACTTGAAGTTTTTGCATTTGCACCTTAGATTGGCCTTATCTCCCTTCGAAGTTCCCTCAGGATATTGATTCCTACGCAGGTAATCCTCGACAACACTGAATTCGTCCTTGTCCATGCAAGCGAGCTTTCTCACTTCAACAACTACACGTGGCTTATGGAATTCATGTGGGGAGTCATATTAGCCTCGTCCCCAGGCCCTATTTTTATATTAAAGTTAGCGGGGACAAAAAATAACTTTAATATAAAAATAGGGCCTGGGGACGAGGCTAGGAGTCATATATGCCTAGAAGGAATTGCACAGCTATGTCCAGGACTCCACTATAAATGTATCGAATTCGATGCGCTTACTATAAACCACAACTGAAGATACAATGTAAGTGAAATTCTAATCTGAAGAGCTAGCGATCATTCTCTCAGGGCAGATATATATATATATTATATATATATATATATATGGGACGGTGTCCAGCAGAATCACCCTTCTGGCTAGTTTTTCAAGTTTTCAAATTTTTGGATTTTCCTTGAACACCCATGAGCGTCTGTCCAATGGTCCTTACGCATCCTAAATCGGACAATCCATCACAAAGTTATTAGGCACTGAATTTATAATTAGCCATACATTTCAATGCGAGCGTTACTTTTCTTTTGCTTGTTCTGGAAATTTTGAAAAAGTACCATAAGGGTGATCACTGTCCCATATATATATATATATATGGGACAGTGTCCAGCAGAATCACCCTTCTGGCTAGTTTTTCAAGTTTTCAAAATTTTTGATTTTCCTTGAACACCCATGAGCTTCTGTCAAATGGTCCTTACGCATCCTAAATCGGACTATCCATCACAAAGTTATTAGGCACTGAATTTATAATTAGCCATACATTTCAATGCGAGCGTTACTTTTCTTTTGCTTGTTCTGGAAATTTTGAAGAAGTACCATAAGGGTGATTTAGCTGGACACTGTCCCATATATATATATACAGAGCACCAAATCTGGTTAAATTTGCGTAGAGTAAATGGTTCTGTAGGAGATTTGAAAGGAAAGTGTTGTATGGTAGCAGATGTAAACAACATACCCAGCATGATTAAGACACCAAAATGTATTTTCATCCATAGAAATGTTGTGGTATGCTGCGTTGAAAATAGGAAGGCAATCGAGTTAATATTTCAGAAGATATATCGATTTGATTTGCCATTTTGGATGCTATATATATACGGGACAGTGTCCAGCGAAATTGCCTTTCTGGATAGTTTTTCAAGGTTTCAAATTTTTTGATTTCCCGTGATCTCCAAAGAGCTTTTATCAAATGGTCCTTACGCATCCTAAATTGGATTATCCATCGTAAAGTTATTACGCACTGAATTTATAATTAGCCATACATTTCAATGCGAGTGATACTTTTCTATTGCTTGTCCTGCAAATTTTGATGAAGTATCATAAGGGTGATTTTGCTGGACACTGTTCCATACATAAATCCACAAAGCCCATTTTCTTGTAGAACGTTCTATACTGATATTACAATGTCCGATACCCCATGGGGCCACATCTCCAGGTAGGAGAGTCCAAATCACGTCAAATTCGGTATGTAAGTAGTAGGGTTCCGTCGTTATCTGGTTCTTCTGGTCGTTAATTTTTACTTCATCCGTTACGGAGATATAGCTGTGCAAAGGGTGCATGTGCATGGTTTCCTGCTCTATTCAATGTATGGGAGGCGGGTGCCTATATCATTGACACAAATCGAGTGGGAAACCGTGCACGCATTCTGCACAGCTATATCATAGATATAGTCTATGGCTATATATCTCCGTAACGGATGATGTAAAAATTAACGAACAGAACAAGGTAATAGTGACAGGACTGTTCTACATACATACCGAATTTGAAGTTATTTGGACACTCCTACCAGACGTGGCTGTTTGGAACCCTAACGGGGGTATCAGCCGAACTGCAAAAGCTGGTCCAAAATATTGACAAAATGTACCCATGTATGTAGGGAAGTTAATTTCATAACTGTACCAATACACATTATGTATCAGTTTGTCATAACATAATTGAGACAGATTTTGATATTCGGTACTGAAATAAATATCTATTTATTCACAGTTTTAAACTGGTACATTATGTACCCAATCTTAAGTCCGTATGTCAATCACACTGGTACATACTGTCAAAGGAATATTTAAGAATGTAAAGATATTCTGGTACATTCTGTCAAAACAATCTGTACCCACTTGCCCCTTGCTATCATATCTGGATAACATAATGATATTTGGTACAACTTGTGGCTATGTACCCCGTATGCGCAAAACGCCAAAATGAATTTTCACATGTAGTAATGGTGTGGATGTTGTGTTAAAAATAGGAACCTGATAGCGCATATATTAACATGCAAACCCAGAAGGTGACTTTGCTGTATCATTAATTCTGTGCAGATATTGAATCGTCATTGGCTAAGTATCTAATGGATACAATGAAGTCACCCAATGTGAAACCACTGCTGAAAGGTACAGTAGAAACAAAAATGTTTCAACTCCCAAGAGGAAGAATTAAAGATTTCCATAAAAGGTATATTATTTTTTACACGGATTCATTATATGGAAAAACCCATGTTCTCTCAATTTATAATGTAAACATCCAGAGAATGTCCATCCTTGCCCAAAGGTTATTCCATTGGGATTCTCAAACAAGATCATGGAAAACTGGTCCAACAGCAATGGGATCTAGAGTTAAGTGATCACACAAGGGATATTGGACAGTTCGAAGAAATGATAAAAACACTGCCAACGACAGCTGTGTACCACAAAGACAACACTGAGATACCAGTGGGATGGATACTGACTTATCCAAGTGGACGTATTGGAAGTTTATACGTCAAAGAAGGTCATCGAGGATATCAGCTAACTCGAGTACTAGCAGTGCATCTCTGCAAAAAACTCGTGCATAAAGGAATAATTCCAGAAATGATAACTCAAAAAAAATTAGTAATAGAATATGCAAAAGAAGACAAATGGGACGAGTTTACAGGTTACCAACGGCTGTATGCTGATAAAGCTGTAGACACCAAGTGTGATTAAGACATGAGAAGCACAGGAAGTACATATGATGAACATTTTAAAATCTATTTATTCATAGCATTTGTAGTATTTACTTAGAATTCATTCAGGTGTGGCGAAGGGTTGGGGATTTAATACATACATAGGCTTAATTTAATGTGTTGAGATTTGATATCAAGAAGCACTTTTAGTGCATTTATTATTATTATTTGGTCTAAACGCATGTGTTTAATGTAAAACATGATGCACTTGTCTTCCAGCAACTTTTCTTCACCTTTGGTTATCGATTGAAGTTCACAATAAAGGACTATATAAATCACATTCACATAAATAATTTAATCAGCTAATTTAGAATTAGTTTGCTGTGATTTGAAGGTTTGAAGCACAGGATTTCTGAGAAGAGTATAAGCAACCAACCAGCGGTTCAGTGCTCTTTGTAGCACACGAGGTCGGGCAGCAGCTGGAAGAGTTAGAAATACATTGACAGATCTCTATACAGTACATGTAAGTGGAGAATGGTATGCACAGAGTATTTCTCACATATGCACTACGAGAAACTGAAATAGCAAAAGGAACATAAAGTATTGAAGTAAATTAGTGAAGCGCCAATCAATTATATGCTCACTATTCAGTACACTCCTTGCTTGCATGTCCCTAACTTCAATATTAAATTGCAATATATGTACACATACATCAGCTCAGAGCACAATTCTATTGAACTTGTTAGGCCAAATGGCCAATAATATTTTATTCGCTAGGCCTTCTTTGTCATGCATCATGCAACTCTGTCACCGATCGTTTCATTTCACGCACCCCTAGCTTATGGCAATGTGATGGGGTAATTTAGCACCTCGCTCATCAGGCTTAATACATTCACATATAAGGAAACATAACTATATTTACCTAGAAATCATAGAAATGGTAAATGTGCTAATGAGCACCCTGATGTGTGAGCCGCTACTGAATATGTGCCCCAGAAAGTTAAACTGACTAAGCTCAGTACTGGCATGCTGCATATTTTCTTTGTCAAGCAAGTGTATTGAGAGTGATTGCTTGATAAACTGATCAGTCAAAACCACCTGGCATATGATCAGAAATTTCCTAAAATAATTGGATGGTAGCCCGCTAAAATGGTGTTCTGTCAGCTATAACAGGTGAGCACCATTGCCAATGTTAGTGCTATGTACAAACACATTGCATTGATACATAAATGATGCAATGTCTCACCCAAGTAAATATTGTCCCCATCAGTGGCATTGATGTGGTTTGGATTTCCTCCATTTTGAAGTAGTTGGGTCCTCTCTAAACAATATAATAGAACATGTCATCATCATCATGCCACAAGAATGCTGGTGGACAGTACAATGTATAATAATATTATTGGTAATATATACTTTAACCTTTACCCTCTAGCTGTCCGCGATCTAGGAGAAAAGTCCTAAGTCTAAAATATAGAATGGGACAAAACACTGGGAAACTGCTCTGACTTTGATCATCAATATGGGATCGAGGTTGCGAAAAGGGACCTAGCACATATTTTTTCAAGTTTCATATTCAAAGAGACACCTAAGTCCTCTACAACTTCTTTCTTACGCATTGGAAATAGCCTGTCCATCATGGAGTTACAGGGTCTTGAATTTTTAATTACGTGTACATTTTTATTGCACGCGTGGACTTCGATGCTCCTTCCTGGAAATTTTTATAATATGTGCTAGGTCCCTTTTTGCTGCTGCGACCCCATATATTGATTATAGATTAAAGACCTGCATATTCCAATAGTAACAGGACTCCTTTATGATGCTGGAGAGAAGCTCCTTCATACAGTGTTTTTACCCCTGACAGTTACTGAACTTTGGTATGGATGAGTGTAACAGGCTCATAGTGTGTAAAAATAGAACAGATGTGGCAATAAGTGCTGAAAAGATGGACATGGGTCATTTAGCTTGGAAGTCACATATGTGGGTAGGGAGATTGATGAAGCTATCTGTAATAACATATACATATGGCATTAAGAGTAACTAATACTGCAAACACCAGGTTCTAAATATGCTGGCATTTATTGATGTGCCCTTTTAAAGTAACTATTCTTGGGCACCATGCATTGATTAGACATTCGTGACACCACTGGTGGCAAATAGGAATGGTAGTGTCTAGCAAATCTAAAGTACTAGGTCCAGCGCCTATACTGTCTTGAGCTGCAGAGTGAGGATTTTGCATCAATCGTTTCATTGAAGACAACGCTAGTGATAATGATGCTATGTAAGGAGATGAAACAGTGAACCATAATGGTAATACCCCTTGGTGTTTGTGCTCTAATTGTATGCCTCTCGACAGAGCCTGAATGTTTTTCCTGCCAGGACTGCATCATTTCAGTCAAATAATCCAGTGGAAATTACCTGCATCGTAAACTATCACAAATTTGTCGCAGCATGGTGTAGAGGGTAATTATGGGAGGTCAATGAAAGTTGACCTCCCCACTCCAAACTAGAGCTATGGTTCAGCACTTCAAGGCATAATGTGGCCCGGGGAGGATCCAATGACTATATGGTTCATCTCTTTGACGCTTTAACTCGCTAGATCAATGACAGTAAAGGGTTGGTGCATATGAAAATATAGTTGGGACCTTTTTTTTTATATTTGCTGCTTTAGCTGGTCCAAATACTTAATTACAGGTTTTATGAAGTCGATTTTTTGTGGTGAAATGTTTACGACACACTATAGCTCTCTGATCCGAAAGAGTCTTTTTCTAAGTCCTTTGAAGTTCTTCTAGCACGTCGTAAGCTCCTAGGCCTAAACGGAACACGAAACTTGAGTGCACTCAAGGGTTCTTGGAATGCCTGATTCAGAAAAGGAGAATTTTTTTGCATAGGAAACGATGGAAGCCCACACCCTTAGGACACTTTAAAGTGCTTTCTGACATTTTTTCCACAGCCTTTGGCAACATAGAAAGACATTCTGCAGTGTAATTATCCACCAGTGACATTATATGACGCTTAACGTCAATATAAACATGGCGACCTATCGTTCCTACTTTACTTGATTTCAATATGAAATTAGAAAATAAAAATTCAGCTACGTTAATTAAGTTTCAGACCAAAATGACTAACTTTTTTTCCATGACAGGGTCGTCTTAAACATTGCATGCTTTTAACAACCAAGCAAGTTAAATAAAATAAACACTATGGAATAACTGTAAACTGAATAGCCTCCATAACAAGCTTAGATTTGTGTCAATATGATCAATGTCCATGTGTAAAAAAAAACAAGAGGTAGTGACCATAAACACCATAATAGTGTTAACAAACTTGACTTTCCCTGGAAGCTGGTTGTACCAGCTATATTCACAGCCTTATTTGGCAAAAAAACTTGTGGTTAATCAGTTATGCTAAATTTTTCACAGAATGTCAATTATATCACCTAGTTGTCTATTACAATTATTACAAAGAGCTTCAAAGTGATGAAATGTTCCACACTATTGCTTAATTATATTTATGTATGTACATGTCAAGTCAATTACTGGTTTCTAAATGGATTCTAAAATCAATTTTTAATTAGCGTGCAGTAAAATCAAGTGCGCTTGATTTTAATTTTACTGTCCAATTAATTGCGAATCCATAATTGATTTGACGCCGGCTGTGTTCATCGCAACAAGCAAAGACCGGAAGAAGTCCATACACGTGCACAATTTGTCCATTATTAGCAGTGTTACAAGTTTCTCAAGAATGCGCAGCATCTGTTTGAAAGTTTTATGAATTGTCTGAAACAAGATCATCAATTTGTAAATTTGAATAACCATCAATTGTAAACATAAAAACTCCTCCATGCTTACGTTACATATAGTCGGATCCTAAACGAATACTAACTTATGAGGTGATCAAACAACAACTTAAAGGGGGGGGGGGGCAATGTCATAACATGTTTTGTGATGTTTGGGTCTTAAAGGGCTTTCTGCCTCCAGAGAGTCATGACTCCATTTTATTCTTGCATGCTGTATGTTTGTGCGTTTATGTAACTTTCAATGACATACAGTAGTTGGTAATAATGAAAAGGATGCATGGGCATAGTACAGTCTGCACTTTGTCTCTTTTGTGTATTTGACTAGAGATTGGTCAGGCCCACAATGATGTTAATTAATGCCACACCACGCCCACACTTAATTGTTCTGCAGCAAAAAAGGACCACAATTCTTAATTTTGCATTTTGATTTTGATACAGTCTGTAGCAGAATTTGCATGTACAGTCGGTACCAGAATGTGGGTGTTGAAATTGTTTTTGCATAGATAATTTAATAGAATACATGTACTGTAGTTATCATGATAAACAATAATATATGCAACTCAAACTCATATTGGTAAGCGGTAAACACCACTCTCCTACCTGACGGCTCGTTCTCATTATTTTGACATTCACTACTGTGATGCAGACTCTGAGTAATGGCCTTCTGCTTCACAGTGGCACAGATCACCTCAATAAATGCATGCAGAACTGAGTTGTTCTGTGTATATTCCATATATACATAACCCACATAAGTGCGATTTCCTGCAATGTAACAACAGGGGAATGCTATAAGCTTATCATCAGCACACATTGTGCAAAACAAGCCCATGAAGGACCCTTTGCAAGAAAGATCAGATATGTGATAAACATCACGTCCGGAGTTAAAAACCTGCAGCGGTTGCCTAGTGATATTGTGTCACATTCACGGACGTTAGTGTTCGTTTACATATTTCGGAACATGTTGTTGGCAATGTCTTCCTTAGTGTACATGTCATGTATACTATGCTATAATACCTGCGATAATATGCATATTGTATACTGGATAAAAATCACCAGATCTTCTATTGCATGCCGCCAAATTCTTCACAAACAGCTGTGTGCATGTGGTGAGAAGCATATTTGGGCTTGAGGAGGTGAGAAGAAGCTTTGACTGCAGTACTACCAACATTAGCGCCGATCATGGGAGCTTCGATATCGTTATAAGGTGACCCCACGTTGGCAGTGGTAGGAAGTCTGAATCCAGTAGTGCCGATCGAGGGAAGGCCTGGGTTGACTAATGCTGAAGGTATACCTAGGTCAACTGTTGGGGTATATTCAGCACCAATAGGAGTGTTTGCTGTACTAGTAATGGCATCGGCACCAGGATCAAATACTGTGGATTCCACAATGACCGAAGGAGTCCTGTTGAGCAATCCATATTGAAGGCCTCCGTTAACGAAGTGACGTGAGCAGACTCTTTGCTTCACCAATTCAAGATGCTTCTCACCACACTGCTCTATGTGAAGAGTTTGGTGGCATGTGATAGTAGTAGATTTTTCATCCTGCATAGCTACCATGTCCTTCCAAAATATGAACGAATACTAACATCCGCGAATGTTCCCACTATCACTAGGCAACCGCTTAGGTTTTTACTCTGGATGTGACGTTTATCACATGTCCAATCTTTTGTGCAAAGGGCCATCGCTTCTACTATGTCCATTATAGTTTATGCAGTGTATGAAATGGGATGTCATTTGAACCACTTCCAGCACTCACAATGCAGTAATTAAGGTCACCATGAAATGCAGAAAAAGTACATTTGGTATCCCAGTGATTCTCTAATACCTTGCTGTGCATACCATGCACTTGTACATACTATCTGCACATGTGTATTACAAACTCGGCAGCAATTTGATTTGATTGGTATTTTAATCTCAATAAGAACATTTCATTTTAAATCACATCCAAATACCAGTGCACAGCTTCTTGGTAATATATGCTTTTATACTATGTATGATACATGCACATTAGCAAAGGTCCCCCCCCCCCCATTTTGGGAATCTCTGTTGTATCATAGAATACAAGGAGAACAGTACATCCCAAACTCCTCCCCCCCTCCACTTACCTATGTCCCAACCCTCCATGCCTCTCATGTAGACATCCTTGTCAAGTCGAAATGATGACACCATTAAAAACATGACTACACCAAGTGCTCTCAAGAAGCACATAACAACTCCAAACATAATGTTGTAAAAAAAAAAGAAGTATGTCACCAATTGTAGAAGACGTCTGCAAAAGGGAAAAATAAAGTTAATTTAAATAAACATGCCCTATGTCTGCACATCAACTACATGTAAAAGCACAAACTGGACTAGAAGAGTAAGTAATTGCACCCGCCTTCTATAACCGTTCCCATCAATAAGCCACACAATAATAACACATTTGCAGCAGTACCAGACAGCACCATTCTAATAATCAATAGTGACACAATTTAGTTATATCACATGGAATGCCAGGATATATATATTCCATTTCCGATGCAAATGCCTCTTTGGAAATTATTGCATACGAAGTAATTCTTCAACAAAACGGTGCTATCGTATCTACAATGCACATGTACATCCCTGTAAATATTAGTAAATGTACCTGTGTCTAACAAGAATAAAATTTCCACTGCCCTTCTCCACAAAGAGATACTTGCAAGCAAAGAGCTGCCCATAGTAAATAGCCATACTCCATCCCATTGGTACTCTGCAAGTCGACCAAAATGCATTAATTTGCAAAGCAATAACAATATAATACCAACTTACAATCCCCAGGCAAACAGATGAATGGCATGATGTGTGTAGTCCTTGAAGGCATAGTACCAGAACAATCCAAATGAAAACAGTATCCATAGCAGCAGGGTGTAGAAAAACCAACCTGTTCATCAATTGCGTATACATGTGCAATGACATGTGCATGAAGCACTTGAGAATATTAGTACTGCACACATAATGTACACTGTACAAGTGGTGAAGGGTACAATGCCTCTACCAGCTACATATATCTTTATGGTGCAGTAACAATTGCATATTAAATTGTATCTTGAAATACAAATTGTACACATGTAACAGCCGTGGACGGTGATGGGGAGGAGGACCCAAAATTCGGGTTCAAATTGCAATAAGTGATGTATTAGCAGGCAGCCCCGAAGACATGTACAGGTATGTGAACCACTCATGTATATGTACATTTCTGCAAAACTGAGGTTATTTATTTGCAATCAAAGTTGTTATGTGATGCTATCCAAAGCTGCATAACGCTATGGTTATGCCTTTATTACACTAACTTATGAATTTGTGCTTGACGTACAGTGTAACTGCAATGTGCCCAGGGAAACCTGCAAGTACTATTTGAATGAGTTATTGTGTGGAATTATCATATATCCAGTGCTAAGCATTTTTAGAGGTATACATGTATGTAGTGTACATGGTCATGTAGCAAGGCACTGGTGCATCTATGAATCTTATTATTGAAGTAAGTTTTAAAACTAATAGACAATAAGTGTTTGATACATGTATACAGTATCAAAACCATATACTATATAAGCAATCAGTATCATTATTATGCATGTGACGACTAGTCACAGCGTATCAACCAACAGGTTATCCTATATGATATTAGCATAAATGACATACATGTATGTACATGTAAGGGTTATCATCACACAACAGTGTACTACATAATACACATTGAGGGGCTTACTGCTTATAATGTAACCAACTTGAAAGCTGCAATACCTCATTGCAGCAGCCTATATAAATCAAGAAGCAATCAGTGATCGATTGCAATGTGCACCAAGAGACGTGCTGCATGTGCCTGCAGTTAGTGATGTTGTATTGCACAGTTACATTTATACCATTTGGAAATGAATACAGCAGTACATGTATAATTTGACTTGCTAAAATTCCCCTTGAAGAGGTTAATTAAAATTACATAATGACTTAATCCACCACATCAAAGCACACAAAAGCATGGTGACATGCAAATGTGTGTTTACTGGCTACCTGGGTGATAGTATTGCGTTGTAACATGCATTTTTGGACCGCTTTTTACACGCCAAATCACGTTCTGTTTTAAGAGTGAGTATCGCCTAGATTCAATTTTTATACAAAACGACACTGAGTCTATACAATGCCCTAACTTACATGTAGTTCAATACATTATGTTCATTCTGAAGATATAAAACGATGAAGTAAATGCTACTTCTCACTACCATTTCGCTGGTTTTTCTGTGAAACAAAGCTCATACTTAATCGTTTTCTATCTTCATCTGGAGAATGTAACCTACATGTATATTGAACTAAGTTCGGCATTGTATAAGTTTATAATAAACCCAGGCTATCTTTGTATAAAAACCCTTTAATTCTGGTGAACTATGAAGGATATACTGCTCTTAAAATAGAACGTAATTTGGCATGAAAAGCAGTCCAAAAACGCACATTATAATGTCGCCCAGGTATTTACAACAAGACAAAACTTACCCATTAAAAAACAGATTTATTAAACTTCTATACTTTAATATTTCAATAGAAGTTCTATACTTTAATACTTCAATAGAAGTTCATTTGTTCTTAAAGCTTCATTAACATTTAATTGATGTGCCCCATACCTTTAAGTAAAGCAGTTAAATTTTCAATATGCAGAAATACGCTGCAGCTCTTAAGTACGTTTTTGCAAAGATGGTCATGGTACATGTATATCTAATAATTCTCTTTCCTTCCTATTTTGTGCAAATCAGTCACACCATTATGCAGCATTGAACAGAGAAGTAGCATCACAGGAAACATTCAAATCACTTTGATTACATCAACGCATGTACATTATATGTACGCATGTATCATCGACGCTTAAGGCTACCATGAATTTTTATTTGATCAGTATAAAGAACTTTGTGGTCTGGCAAAGCATCAGATGTTTGCAAATTTACTGCTCGATCTGTGCAATGATGTAAGCACCTGCTTTCCATATGGGTGCCCATTTAATTACAAGGTTAGTACACCAAGCTGGTTAGTAACTATGTAACAGTGTAATCACACGCATGTATCACATATCACAAGTGCAAGGATCAAAATTCCATGCATGACATACCAGTCGATAAGTAGGGGATGGAAGTTGCTCAGAGCTTTCCAGAAATGATGCATTACCCCTTGCTGCACTTACCATCTGTTTACTGAAATAGGTTCACATATGTGGTAATTGACAAAGACGTACACTTTTCAATGTAATGTCAGTACAATAGGCATTGTAGGATTTCTAGAAGCTTCCAGAAGGTCAAGGTGCAAGCACCATGCGCGAACAGAGTGTGGTGCTGGTGGCTGTACTATTCTGTATTGGCTGGTTGCTATCCATCATACTGTGTTAATTGTTGACTTATCTGTACCTGACGAGCGCAGGTGCCGCGTGCAGGAATTATCACAACGTACATTAACTGCATTTGTAACAATTTTTTTTAATTCATAACTTACAAGTCACTATGTACCTACTACATGATGCCACATGCTTGAACAGCCAACGAAACTATCAATAATGCCACATGCATGAATATCTAACAATACTACTACCACTTTATCCATAATAGCATACATGTATCACTACTTACTGGACCACCATGATCATGTACAAGGTGAATAAACAAGTCAGCCCATATCCAATGATAGAACCCAAAGGAAGGATCACTGGGACAAAAGGAAAAAACACAGTAAGCATTGCGATGCATACCAACTGTTAGTGTACATGATATTGCAACATTAAATGCCCACAAGCACAAACACATGTACATACTCATGCTACCCTCACTTTCCACTTTACCTGGACTAAAATACACATCTGCACACACTTCCCCTATGGTAAACCATACTGTAGGTGAAGAATGTACAGATGTGCAATATGTCTGGTACAGTTAACTATAAAGTGCGACAACTTAAACATTGCACACCCCCACCAAAGATGAACGCATACTAACCTTGGTATGCCTCTGCAAAGCTGATGGCATTCCCAAAGAGGTTGTTCACCTTTGGGGCTTCCAAAGGGAGAAGCTTGTCGACCAGAAGGACTGTTATGTTCATCCCAACCACAAAGGATTTTATGTTCTCAGCAAAGATTATCTCATTGGCTGTGAATAACACCATAAGCTGGGCAGGCACGAAACACAGTTTAATGTCAAAATGATCTCCGTTCTACATGTAGGTCTCACCTGATATAGCATGGTGTATGCTATTAAGATAGCACCAAGAAATGGCAATGGATACCTGAAATCTGATACAATATCACATATGTAAAACAAAAAGGAAAAAAGCTTAGTTGAAACATAGAACAAACACCCCATTACATGTATTTAAACAGGTGGAATTCACATCCTTTGTACATAATAAACACTGCACATAATAATTTGGATTTACATTGTAATTACTATTTTTCAAATGTGTATGTAAATTGTATATATGACATTTCCGCTTTAGTAAATTAAAGTCCAGACACCATCGAGGAAGTAAAAATTATGCACTCTTTTTTTTTTAATAAAAGGTGTCTTTGGGGTCTAAATAATAGGTTAGACATATTATTTTCCGCAGACCATCTCGTATTATTAAAAATTCAGTGAGTTGAATACTAATGAGCAAGACTAATATTGACGATAATTTTAAAACAAGCAGCGCGTGTGGTCACTAATGAAATTCACATGAAAACACTTTGAAACGTTTACATACATCAAAAAAATAAGTGTGAATGTATTACATTTTGTCCATATCTGACTGCAATAGTCACCATATTTACTAACACGGTTGCACCACATTTGATTAATAGTAAATACATTGTAAATCCAAATTATTATGCAGTGAAATAACTGAAATGTGACAAGCATTGGTGCACAAATTTGATTAATGAAAATTCATTTGCCCTCTCAACTGGTACAATAGTTAAATTACCATTGTGAATTTGGGGTTAAAATTAATAAGTGGAAGCTAAAGTGAAAGTCACGCATACCACATGTACGTACATACAACATTACATACACTCCTCCATACATACGAGCACATGTCTAGCAGCTTGTACGGTATTGATAATGTACGTGAAGTGTTAAGACAAATCTAATCAATTATGTCATTAGAAGACATAATTGATTAGAGTGTAATATGCACTATGCAAGTGCTGTACCATACACGTACATATATGTCCACATGTAAATGCATACCATTAAAATGTAAATCATGATGAACTCACTCGACTTAAATGGCGTAACATGCTTTAGGCCTCTCACAAGGTTAGTCCAAACTGCTTCAATGGGTGCATGAGGTGGCCATCTGTTCTGCTTGATGGGTGGCCTATTGTAACAAAATAATTAATATACATCAGCATCAACAAGGAATGATATTGGTACAGCTTTAACTAATGCCAACAATACACCCAAAACTGAGACGTGCATGCATATACACAGGTACACGTACATGTTGATATTAAGAAAGCAATAAAACTAATACATTTTATCCTCCACGATAGTGATTCTGAAGTAAAGATGACCTTTTAAAGGTTGGCAACAGAGTATGAAAAAAAGGGAGAAATGTAGATTATTAAGATGACACAAGACACAGACTAACAATTCAGCAGGGCTGGTGGAAGCCATTAAGGATTGGACTGGCGAGGGGGCGGAAAAAGCTCCTCCATTGGGCCGGTGTCTGGGGCTCCGCCCCAGCCACTTTGCAACTTTCTCACTTTTTAAGTCACAAAACATAGCATACTTGCATAGAAATATGGTAGAAAGTAAATACAGGGCCGTAGCAACGAAAGACGAAGTGGTCCAGCTAATGCATAAGATGTGTTCACTGTAAAATAGGTTGGTTGCTATGTCAACCCAAAATTTGGTCCGAGGTGTCGACTACATAGTGTAGTGTAAACCAAATTTGGTTAAACTGTTTCATGGTTTTATGTGACATTGCTTTAAGGTTTAGTTTACTGGTTAAGCTAGCGATATAGTATGAGGATTAGAGCAACCCTGCCATGCAGAGCATCAACTCAGCCAATGCACCATTTAAATATGATATCTTAACCCCAAAGGTATTTTGTGTGATGTGCATGCACACAGGCTATTGATACAGCTCATTCCTTGGAAACAGGCAAAGGCTTAAGGATTCAAAAGGCATTCAATCTCATCAACCCTATATAGATTCATGTCAAATAGGTGTTTACATTCATTTGGGACATGACCAAGGTATTTTATTTGGGACCTACCATTATACCAATCAGTGACCATGGACGTATTGTACTTGTGGCTGTGCATGCATGTAGCTTTGCAATCTGCTCTTCTATGTGGATATGCATTCAAACTCGCCAACCCATCCAAGAGTTGTGTCAATATAGGTGTTTATAGTAACCAAAGTATTTTGTTTGGAACATGACCACGTACCTTTGAAACGTTATACTGTACCAATTTATGGTTATGCAGTTTTAAACATTATACCAATCTCTGACCATGTATGTAGCTTTGATATATTATGCCAATTTGTGGGCATGTAGCTTTGCAATTTTCTCTTCTTCATGAACATGGCTTCAGTTTGTCTTGTAAGAAGTTCTTTCCTACCACCAAATATTCTTTCTTCCTTGCCACACTGAACTAGTAGCTGCTCTAAACCATAGGTTGTGCATATGACATTTTGAGGTGTAATGTCCCAAACTTACAATTTGGCGTACACACATCACATGCATGATGAATTTATCAAATTGACAACTTTAAAATAATTTATGCTCCAGCCAAAAACCAGTAGAGCTTAGGCTGTATAGGCCATAGCGGTTGCTACGGCCCTGAAATACGACATGCCTCAATGACAATATAATGTTTGGTTGATGTTACTGAAACGAACTCGGATGCAAACAAATTTGAACTGGTCATGTTTGATACTGCTCAAGAAGCTTTCTTTGTAAGCTTTTAAACACATGTGGCAAAATGCCAAATTGTAATGCAACCATGGGTATCTACTGTGAAGACACCAATCTGCCCTAAAGAACCTTTCTTCTTTCTTTGCGCTACCAAACACACGCTTTGGAAAGGCAAATTCCATGGGAGGAGGAAACATTCGGGAACGTTTCAGCCAATGATTACAATAAATAGATTCAATAGCATTGTAGCTGTCATAAATAGAACGGTATTGCAGCTACATTACTAAACTACTAGATATATACAATTCATATTGTAATCAATTAATAAATTAGAAAATGGAATTGGTAAGGTAAAAATATTGGTCCGGCGGCCACCGGACCTGCCGGACCGGTTCCGCCAGCCCTGTTCAATGTAACTGTAAGGGTCTGGGGAACCACTGCTCATATGATGTCATGCACATTTCTAAAACGGACATTCGTTCTAGGTGGGAGGGTACAGCTGCAGGAAGAGAACGATCCTTGCTGTGTGGACCTATTAAAGAAATCTACTGCGAGGGATGGATAAGTTGTATAACCTGGCCTAGGCTATTGCGCAAGCCACATAGCAATATCGGGGGACCAAGAATCCTTGACATTTGGGGGTCTGAATAAATACACAACGTTGTGAGAAGCACAATGGAACTACTTAATGTGAACGAGGTCGGGCATGTCTTACTATTGTGAAACTGTCAGAATTAAGGTGGACTGGAAGGAAAGAGACGACCATGGGTGATGTTGGTAGAGTCAGCAGAGACAAGGCCATAGAGGAGCAGTGGAGAGAGTAAAAGAGGGAGAGAAAAGATAGAGGAGAGACACGGAACACTGATAGAGGAAAGGATTTGGCGGGAAGAGAGCGAGCAACAGAGGTCACGGAGGGATGTTGGAGCGGATGAGCGACAGAAGAGCTGGAAAGGAGCCAAAAGAGATATTCAGCTGGTGCGACTTATGGAAGACAAGATAGAAACATACCTTACAACGTTTGAAAGAGTGATGAGGTGGACAAATCCCATTGGGCTTTTAAACTGGCACTGTACCTCTGCGTAAGAGCCAGCAGGCCTATGCCTCACTACCTGCGGAGGAGGCAGTAGAGTACGAGACAGTGAAAAACATCATCCTACAGGGATATGACATCACGTAGGAGACATATCTGCCGAGGGTTGAAGAAAGGATTCACAAATCCTACAGGGAACCCTCCAATCAGGCATGGCAAATAAGTGGTTGCAGGAATATAACACAGTGGAGGATGTCATGGATGTCATTGCCCAAAACAATAACTAAGCAGTATGCCTACCAGCCTCCAAAGGTTCAGGGAGCAGAAACCGAAATCTAGCAGGGAAGAAGGTGAATTGGTAGACTGTTGCATGCAGGCACGAGTTGAAAAAACAAAGGTTAAGGACGAGGCGGTGAGCAGGAGATGCTTGAGCAAAATGAGTTGTTTCAAGTGCAGAGGACATGGCATGACCCAGTGTCAAAATGGGCCTGAGGAAAAATTTGGACAGCCAAAGAGCGAACACTTATGATGAAGTAAGGGCAGTGAAGTGAGGTGTTACAACTTTAAAAGAATGGGCCACCTTGCCAGAAACTGCTCAGATAATGCTATGTTGGTCAGTGGCCCCCCGGAGTGCATGTGAAAGACAGTGCGCCTCTGGGTGTGTTACAGAACAGAGTGGTGGAGGGACAGTATGTCAAGGAAATTATGCTAGACACAGACTGCTCAAGGACAATGATCCAGTCTGGTATACAAGACTAAGTCATTTGATAGTGAGCTATTCAAGTTGGTTGACATGGAAGAGCCAAGGCGAAGAGGATTGACTTGGGCACAAAAATGGATGAGCTGCCAGAACTGCAAGCAAGGGCAGCTAACGGCAGCAGAGAATATTGAGTATGTGGTTGTGGATGGTTTAGATCTAAGTGCAAGAGAGGTGAAGGAGCTTCCAGATTCAACGAGACACTGGAGGAGTTACAAAAGTCGAAGATCCTCGCTTTATCCAGAACACTAGCTACTGTGCTGAAGGGAAGGGCGAACGGAAATGGGGGAAAATATGCTGGCCACACATCAACCAAGACGCGGCTTAGTGGTGTAGGAACTGCCCTAGCTGTCTAAAGGTCTAAAGGCCTACAACAAGTGGAAACTGAAGAGTTGCTAAAGATGTTCGATAGAGTGAGAATACCAAGGGAGATTGTAACCGATCAAGGGAGGAATTTTATGTTCCATCTGTTGGCAGAGCTCTACAGTATGCTGAAGGTACACCTAATCTGAACGACATTCTATCATCCTCAGACAGACAGGCTAGTCGAAAGGTTTAATCAGACATTGAAAGCCATGCTGAGAAACACCGTAAAAAAGAGAAAGGGAAAGACTGGGAATGGGTTTTCACCGTTCGAGCTACTCTACGGCAGAGTTGTACGGCACCCACTGGATGTGATGAAGGAAGTAGTCTCACCCGGTCATTCTGCACCCATGTGAATGGAATGCTCTGTTGCCTGTGTTCGCCCTGGTCTGGCTTCTTGCAAGGTATCTTAGAATACAGGAGCTGCTAAAGGCTCACCTTTTGTCCTTCACTCAGATGATCTTATACTTTACCTCCCACTGTACCTTGGCATGTCTGGCTCTGGCTCCTCGTCCGCGTTAACTTCTTTGACCTCCTCCTGCATGAGACCATTGGTTTCGTACCTCAGGTGTAACATACTGTTGATGTGGAATACATGAAATCTTTTTCGTTTCTTAGAACCAAAATCAATCTGGCAGTTGACATCGCTAATTATCCATTGTACGAGTAGGGCCGCAAGCAGCTTGTTGGTAGAGGTTGGGAGCAAGACCAGCACCTTGTCACCTTCTTTCAGCCTTCTGTCCCTGCTCTTCAGATCTGTTTCTCGGGCCTTCTCCATGTTGGCTCTGCCATCTGGCTGAGTTTGAAAAGATGTATGAGACCACACTTTCATCTGCACCGGATTGTTCGGCTTGCTCCGACTCCCACACTGCCATACTGGCTGAAATACGCATACCAAAGGACAGTGGAACAGGAACTGAACGAGATGCTGAAGGAAGGGGTGATAACGAGGTCAAAGAGCGAGTGGGCGGTGCCAATCGTGTTAATCACAAAGAGAGACTTGGAGCTTCATTTTTGCATCGACTACCAAAGACTGAACGCCATCTCCAAAACGGATAGCTATCGGATGCTGAGATGATAGACCAGCTATGAAAAACATGGTACAAATATATAACGACACCGGATTTATCATGGGCATATTGGCAGGTCTCCATGAGTACTGAAAGAAAACGGTGTTCATCATGCCTTATGGCTTATGGTTTGTTCCAGTTCAATGTGATGCCATTTGGTCTTCAGGGAACGCCTGTGACCTTCCAACGCATGATGCATCAGCTCCTGAAGGATAAAAGGTAGTTGGATGTCTGAAATACAATGTCCATTATAGCTACGGACGGTATTAATTTCAGGGGTGATAAAAAGAGGGGTTGGTATGATATAGAGAGTGTCACATTACAGCTAAGGGGTATGGAGGGAACGCTGTAAGCTCCCCCATTGTGGTCTGGGGCTCAACCCACAAGCTATCGCTTTGTATATGTATGTTATACAAATGTATAAAAATTGCTATATAATTATTATTGCACAACAGATAATAGTCTGCCATCTCATTACGCATTGTGCATTACACAGGTGTTTTGGTTTCAGTTTCATTAAGATCCAAGATTATGGCAAGATATTTTTGCTGACATATGACCAGATAAATGCTTCCACTGCTAGAAGGTGCTTTTTGAAGCATTTCTAACCCCAAAACACAAAAAGGCAGTGAGAAATGTGCTGGAAACTCACAGGATGCTATCGGAAATTTGTACCAGACAACACTACAATGGCTGCACCACTCACAGAGCTGACCAAGAAGGTGGCCTCGAATAAAGTAATCTGGAGTGACATCTGCAAAGAAGCCTTTCAGACCCTCAACCAGTACCTGTGTGCATCATATGTATTCAAATTTCCTGACTTCCAACTACCTTTTATCCAGCAGATGGACGTGTCAGTCTGGGGAGTAGGAGCTGTGCTGTCAGGAGCACGGAAAGAGACAGGAAAACTTGATAGCCTACTTCAGCAAGCTCCTCACTATAGAAATGGAATGTCTGGCCATCATGTTGACCACCACTGTGTTTCGAGTATATCTGCTAGGAGCATCCTTTACAGTCGTCCCTGACTACAGCGCCCTGGAATGGCTAAATACATTGACTCAACTCAAGGCTCATGAAGTAAAGCCTGGCACTGAAACCGTGCCAGTACAAGGTGATCTACAGACCAAGAATGGTTAACAAAAACGCTGACACCCTATCGCGACAAGCCAACTTGTCACCAAATGAAGTATAGGGACTGGAGCCCTGACATGATGTACATTTAAAGACACCTTCTTTCTAGACAGGAGGGTACAGCTGCAGGAAGAGAACGATCCTTGTTGTGTGGACCTATTCAAGAAATCCACCATCAAACCATATTGGACATTGTAGCAAGCTAGTGTAGACTATATTTTGTGTACGTGCAAGGGACGGACAAGTTGTATACCTATATATACACTGGCCTAGGTTATTGAGCAAGCCACATTACAACGTGGGGGGGGGGGGGGGGGGTGACAGAATCCTTGACAGTGACACAGAGAAAATGATTGTGGACTGACTCAAGTTATACACAAAGAGGGAGCTTTAATGGAAAAAGGTACACCACTAAGAAGGTAAGACACACACATGTATGGATAGCCAAACTGACAATGATAGTGAGGCAAAGGTTAGTAGTAAACTGAAAGATGAAATGGAGATGGAAGGGGGAGGGGAGGTTGTGTACACAGAATTGAAAACATAGAGAATTGAATTGAACTACACGATTCATTATTAGTCTCAGCACTTTGTATTCATAACATTAGTGCGATGGTAAAATGTTGAGAATGGTTTTAAACATGCAGGCATCAATTAATGGTCTTTCAAAACAATGACATTTACAGGCATAAAAACTAACAGTTTTCATCCCTATCTAACATAGGAAACGTGTATCAATTAATGGTCTTTCAAAACAATGACATTTACAGGCATAAAAACTAACAGTTTTCATCCCTATCTAAGATAGGAAACGTGAAGTCAATATCTATACAACACAAGTATGATAACTTTACAATGTGGGAGATGATTTTATTACCTTGATTGATACATGAACATGTATATGACGTTAGATTACATATACATACATGTATAATGCAGTTGTGTTATCAAATGTACATGCATACCTTTTTAGTAAAAATTTCACATAGTTGATGTGTTGCTGTCCGATGTCACATTCTGTCATCTGTAGACAGTGAAAATCAACCTGATGTGCATGTACTCCACACTCTACAAACAAAACAACGCAAAACACATTCGTTTTGCAATATGTCATTATATACATATAATGTCATACTGCAAAGTAGTATCTTGGTGCAGATTGTAGAAATTTTATCTTGCCGACTAGCTGCACTGCTAAACTAAACAGTTTACCTATATTTGGGCTAAAGCCAAAACATGTATGATTTGTAACACATGGACCCAAATCAATTATACTTTACCATGCACAACGTGCATGCACATGTATTACCAACAATACAAAAAAAAACCTTCATCATTGGTGTTATAACAAACCAGAACCCGTTTCATGGGGGGGGGGGGGGAGGGTGCAGGAGAGGCATTCGCCCATCCCTTGTCATATTGTTAACCCTCCTAGAAAATTTTGGGTTAATCAGTGACACATAGCCCCTCAGAGTTGCTGCAACATTAAAGATTTAATTGCCCCTTCAACCGAACTTTAACCCGACCCCCACTTGCCGTATTTTCTCAATGCAAACCAGCAATCTAAGTCAGTGCATCACTCACATCCACACATATAACACATCCCACACATATAACACAAATGGTGAATGTACATATGTATGTACTAGATGTCATATACATACAATGTACATATCAGAAAAGTGTACCAAGCAACACACCCATACATGTATGTGCACACATATACACATGAATGTAGACATGCACATATACCTATACAGAAAATAATTCACACACCAAGCATAATATGCAGAAACGCATTTTGTGCATTGCAGATAAATATAGCCTTCAACCCACGCTTTGCACAACCATGTAACCACATTTAATATTTTAGAACCGAAAATGAACAATAAATGGATACAGTCTGACCTCGTTAAGAGCACACTCGTTAGTAGCGCATTCCCTTGTATTGAAAATTATATTCATGGTTGATGCGGGTACCACACATTATCTATGTCTACAATGTGCAATCTATGCCCTAAGTATGGTAGTAGCACAGGGAACAATCGTGGCGCTACTACCAGGGGGGGGGGGGGAAACTGTACATGGTTGTGCAGAGACTTGGCACGAGGTTGCATCCAGAAACATATACGTGCATAATACAATGATATATATTTTCATACATGTTTACTATGGGAAACCATGGATCTTGACAGCAGAACCAGCTTCATCAAACCATGGCAGAAGAACCAAACAATTACTGCAACATAGTACAGATACACCGGCACATTGACACCCAGTGATATTCCAATCTAATGAGAATCGAAAGTGTGCGCCATATATGAGACACATGAGTGAACAAGTACGCGAGGATGAAAATGAGTGCACTTGTGTGTACATGCATGTACACTTATGCATGCACAGTTAGATTCTAGGAAGTATGCACAAAGCTAGTACTTAACTGACTTTGCTTATTAATAATACATGTGTGGGCATTGCTACATTGACGATTAACCGGGCCCCCCCCCCCCCCCCCCCCCCCCCCCCCCTCAGCCTATGCGTGTGAGCTCACAGGATCCACCTTATTCCTTAATGTGAACATGCAGTTACCCACATCTCTGTTGGACAGGACTCCTCGGGGA